>VDFB02256132.1:140346528-140447208 GCA_007258455.2 Sequoia sempervirens
GGAGGTAATTTTTGTGCCACCATTGGTAGTCAAAACTCCTAGTGGGCAGCCTGGAATTGTGCTTGGTAATGAGGAGAATGAGGAAGAGGTTGAGGTGTCCTCTCTTCCTCTGGAAATGACAAGAAGCATTTGTGTTTATTGTGGGCATTATGCTGATGTCAGTGGGGTGATAGCGAATTAACAATTGGTTGTGTGTGGATTGAAATTTTGTGTTGATACCTTATGGTGTGGTGGTCTGGGTTTTGGTGTAGGTGGAATTTTTTTGGTCTTCAAAGATGGTCGTGTATGCTTCCATGGCATTTTGGGTTCCTAGTTCGTGCTAATGCAGATGGCGACAAGGAGAATTTTGGCGGCAATTTATGTTTCTCCTCTCAAATGGTGGTTATGTTTTGGTTTTCCCAGCTATACTATTTTGAAGATTTAGCATGTGGGGTTTTGAAATGTTAAGAAAATGCAATTGAAATTTAAATGAAACGAAAATTTATAGTGAACTGCATCTGAGTTGGAAGTTTGTTGCTTCCCTTATGTTATAAAAGGGAAATCATGGCTCATTTTGAAAAAGGAGAGATAGAAGAGAAGGAAATAGGCTTTGGCTAGGGTTTTTGGTTGAAATTATATCATGAGATAGGAATAGAATAGTTGGTCATCTTTGAGTTTTATGAACAAAATTATGCAAGTACCTTAAATTGTTTCTCAAACATGATTCAAGTATAAGTGAATATATATAATTCTAATATATTTCTCTCCTCCTGTGAGTTTGGGTAAATGTTGAATAAAGTATCAATGGTATTTCTATTATGATTTGAATATTTGTTCAGATGCATGTCTCTAGTCTCTATGCTAATTCAAGTAATCAATTAAATACTTAGATGGGGCCATGAATTTACTTTTATTTGCAAAGGATTTGATAAGTAGTGATATATCAGAAAACTCAAGCTCCATGATGCAAAGTATTGTGTGGGTAGTCTATTTTATTACTGAGTCATTTTTGTTTTACCAATTCTTGCATATGTGACTCCATTTTTCCCAATAAATATGGCATTGATTTGTTCCTCAATGATTCACCTAAGGGGTTAATCAAATAATCATTCAATGACCAACCTGTGTCTAGGGTTTAAATTCACTTTAAAATTTGTTGATTCAAATATTCTTGTATGTCAATTCATATCAAGGATGTTTTCATTTTGATGAATGGGTAGTAAATTACTTAGAGATGAGCCAATTTCTAGGTAATTGTTGCATAATCTTAGTAAATTATCCTTCATCCAAATGTGATTTGTGTTATGAAGTGTTCAACATTGCTAAATCTTAAATGAACACACTAGGAAAACACTCCTTGGTCCCACAGAGCCTAAAGTGTAGAAGATCTCAGTCATTGGCTAGATCTTGTTAGTTGGCCATTCATTCCTAGAGTCTTGAGCATAGGAATTGGATATTCCTTGGAGATATCTTAGGTGTAATGGAAAACACCAACAGGGGGGTCTCTTGACAAGGTTAAATTTGAGATTTCAAGGAGCTTTCAAATGTAACCTTCAACTGGGCCATTGGGAAGGTTCATCATCCATTCTAAACTTGAAGCCTTTTCTTTTGACTTGGCCATGGTAGTAGCCCTTAGGATCCAGTTGAATTGTGTGATTAATATAGGAAAAGTATAGTAGATATGATAGATTATCAAGATACATGGACTTTGACCACCCAAACACTTTGTGCAGTTGGAATTTCGGTCATGCTCACACACCCCTAGTTTTATAACCATGGGAAAGTGCACATATTAATTAAAATTTTCCCTGTGCATGGCACCTGTACAAAACCTTGAAGGAAATTTGCAACTTCTTCCCTAATGGCTCAATGAGTTGACTAAAGAACCAAAGAACTCATTACTTTTTCACTTGCTCATCTAGAGGCTATTCTTCATTGTACACCAAAGCATCCAAAATAATAAATAATATTACTAATGCAAACAATAAATATACTTGAGGCATAAAATGTTGCACATATTTTTTTCATTGATGTCAACACTTTTTTTGGGAGATTGTTGCACATATGTTTTGTATTGTTTGTTTTCAATGTACACATAGTTTGGGTTGGCATTGATGTATGATGATGTGCACTAACAGTGATGTTGTTGATGTTCATGGTTGGATGTCATGCCTTGGTTGATGACAATTAAATTAGTATTGAGTATTATTGTTGTCAGTAGAGATGATATCATGATGACATATTAAGATGAGGATTAGAAGCATTAAGATTAGAAGTAATGTTGAAATTGGAGAGATGTTGTTGATGGTCTCTAGTATGTTGTATGCTCTCTCATGTTGTTCTTGAGGAAGTATGTGGTTCTACAAGGATGTTTTGGTCTTTTCATGTTGGTGAAAGTTTATGCTATAGGAAGTTGTTTTGAAGACTATTTGGGAGAATGCTCTACATTCCTTTTCCTTTAAAGATTTGGTCTTGTAGTTTAGGATTTAGTGTTTATGTTTATGGATGTTGCACTCCTATCTTTTCAAGTTACCAATGTTGCGAGGAGGTTTTTGGTAATTGCAGTGGGTCAAAATTTTTGTTAAGTGTCAGGATTGGTCTAGAAAATGCTCTGCATTTCTCTATATTGATGTTTCTACTCCTGCAGCTTAATGAACATGTTCTCAGTGTTTGTGCAGTGTCTCAGTTCATATTTCATGTGATGGAGTTTACCGCAAGTTGGTTTGTTAATGTTTTATCTCATGGTTGTGTATTATGTGTTTCTAGGATGAAGTATTTTATTTCTATTTGGTTTGTGGTGGTTGTTTGTGGCATAACAATGTGAAAAAAGTATTTGGAAGTGTTGTTGGATGTTCATAGAATGCCTCTTTATGGTCCGCACATCAATAGTTGATCTCGAGTTGATGCCATATATTGTTTTGAGTTGGTTTTTTGTAATTTGTGAATGTCTAGCCAATAGGGCTTGTTCTCTTTCTTGTGCCATGATCTTGGGGGTAGGAACTAGCATTTGAGGTTGTGTTTGGGTCTTTCCCTATCTTGTTGAGATCTGCATTGAGTAAATTCAGTTGAAAGTGTGTTTTTGGGCTGACTAGTATTGTGCTTACATGTTTCATCTACACATTTACCTGTTGCCAACTGGGGATGTTGTTCACCAACATGTGTGTTGTTTGGAAGTTTTAATAAGTTGTTTTTTGTCCTCTCTATTTCCTAGATAGGACCACATTATGTTTTTATGGCCAACTTGATGAGGTTATTAATTTTCTATTTTAGCTAACCTAATTGGTGTTTTGTGATCTTATGGAGAATATAAATGGAAGAATAAATCAGTTGCAATGGGAGCAAGTGTGTGGTGGTGCGTGAGTATGGAATAATATAGTGAGTTGTGGAAAAAGAAAGATCATATGAGCTTTAACACCTCAGTCAACAAAGTGTATTATTGACATATGTTGTAATTCAAATTTTCATGTATCTTGCTATCAAACAGTAATTCTCTTCAGTAGGTCCCTATAATTTGTATCTTGCCTTAGGGTTGTGTGCCTCAGTACTGCAAGTCCTTTGTGTCTTTCCCTAAGGTTGTGTGTCTTAGCTTGCAAGTCCTTTAGGGAGCAATGTTCTTCCTTAGATAGTGATCCTTAAAACAAATTGTAATTCTGCAAGTAGTGAGCTTCATATATTGTGAGGTTTCTCACTGTGGTTTTCCCTTCTTGGGTATTCCATGTAAATATGATGTTATCTTGTACATGTGTGTTCATTGTCTTATCTTTCATTTTTTATTTGAATAAGTATTGTTGATTTTTTTATGAATTGTTGATCCTATTAAAAGTCTAAATTTACATATTGCTGAAGGGTTTCAGTTTTGATAGATACTGAATGAACCCCTCTTAGTATCAAGGTGTGTTCAAAAATTGGTATCATATCTAAGTTCCTCTAAAGAATCTTAACCGTTTGAGGGAAGGTCCAGAATGGCACACAATGGATCTTACAAGGGCCCTAGGTTTGATAGAAAAAATTACACCTTTTAGAAAGTAAGAATGGAAGACCATCTAAACTCTCTGGGGTTCGGTGTTTGATAATCTGTCAAGGATGGTTACACTACTCTTGTTGATCCTCCAATAGATCTAGTTAAGATCAGGTTGTATGATAAAAATTAAAAGGAAAAGAATACTATCATGTGTGGGTTAGTTGATTCAGAACTTCTAAAGTTGATGAGTTGCAATTTTGCTAAGGATGTAGGGAAAAACCTAGCAGCTTGTATGAAGGAGATAATAAAGTGAAGCAAGCCAAATGAAAATATTCAAGAGAATATTTGAGACCTTGAGGATGATAGAAGATGAATATTTACTATTATATGCTCTGGATGGTTGAAGTAGTTACTAGCATCATAGATCTTGGTGGAGAAGTGAAAGAAGATGAGATTGTGAAGAAGGTTTTGAGATCTCTCCCAAAATCATATAGTCATAAGGTATATTCTATTGAGGAGTCTAAGGATTTGGATAAGTATTCAATAGATGAAATTTTTGGTGCTTTCACAACCTTTGAAATGAAAGTTTGAAAAATATGCTCCAAAGAAGGAAGCAACATTCAAAGCCAGTCAAAAAATAGAAGTTGAAACAGTAGATCAAAATGATGAATTTGATGAGGTAGAGAAAAAATTTGTAAGAAGATTGAAGAAAGGAACCGACAAATACAAAGGTAATTTACCTTTCAAGTGTTTCAATTGTGGGAGAATTGGTCATTTTTCCTCTAAATGTCCTTTTAAATTAAAAGATGACAACAAAAGAGAGAAGTTCAAAAGGAGTCTCTATTCCAAGGAGATCATTTTTTCTTCAAAAGATGAGGACAATGATTCAAATGATGAAAATCTATTCATGGTTGCGAAAGGAAAAAAGGATGATATTGAAAAATGTAGGAATTCTGGTACCTTACAGGCTGATAAAGATAATGAAAGATTTATGGTTGTGTTGACTACCTTTAATGCAAAGGAAGAAGAAATTTTTTGGATGATTGATAGTGGTTCTCTAACCACATGACTAGTGACAAGGAGAGGTTCATCAGTCTTAAGAAGTGTAATAGTGGAGCTGTCAAGTTTGGTGGTGATGAGTCAGCACAAATTTCCAGAAAGGGTTCAATAAATATTGTTGGAAAGAACAAGAATGAGGATGTCCTCTATGTCAATTAGATGTGCAACAAAGGATATAATCTTACATTTCATGTCGAAGGATGTGAGATTAGGAAGGAAGGGTCTAGAATATTAGTTGCAGAGAGAACTGGGATAAATATAAATGTCTATCATCTAAAGGAGGAAAATGGAAGAATCTATTTATTGGCTCAATTTGGTGAGTGTTGGTTGTGGCACAAGAGAATGGAACACATCAACTTTGACAATGTGGTAAAGATTAGTTCTACTCATGCAATGAGAGATATGCCTGAGATAAGTTTTAAGCCTACAAGCACATTATGTAAGGAGTGCCAAATGGGAAAGTAGACAAAGACAAGTTTCAAGAGAAAGGAGTGCTCTGCAGCAATGCTAATGGAGTTGATTCACACTGACCTATGTGGACCTACAAGAACAAGGAGTCAACAAGGTGAGAGGTATTTCATGTTGCTTATTGATGACTACTCTAGAATGAATTGTGTTACATTTTTAAGACAAAAAATAGAATCTTTTGATAAGTTTAATATTTTCAAAGAAAAAGTTGAGAATGAAATGGATGTTAAGATCAAATGCTTAAGATCGGATAGAGGAGGTAAATTTACTTCAAATGAATTTGAAAAGTTTTGTGAAGATCATGGTATTAGGAGACATTTGCCTACTTCTAGGACCCTTCAGTAGAATGGGGTAGTGGAGAGGAAGAATAGGACTGCGCAAGAGATGGCTAGGACAATGATGAAAGATGTAGATTTTCTTGATATGTATTGGAAGGAAGCAATTCATACTGATGTCTAATTTCTTAACAAAGTACAATAGAGGATAAATAGCACTAAGACCCCTTATGAGCTATGGTATGGAAGGCCTCCCACTATCAGATACTTCAATATTTTTGGAAAAGAATGTTACATTAGGAGAGATGAAGAAGACCTTGGAAAGTTTGATTCAAGGTGTGAGGAAGGGATCTTCCTTGGTTACTCAACCAAAAGTAAGGCCTATAGATGCTACAATAAGAGATTAGGGAAGATGATTGAAAGCAAAAATGTTGAGGTAGATGAATATTTGTGCCAAATCTCACAAGAATCGGAGGGTTTCAGATCTGATATACCTCCCTACATTGAAAAAGTAAAAGAAGAAGAAGAAGAGAAGAAGAGAAGAAACAAGAATCACAAAAGGTTCCTAAGACTCCAACAAAGTATGTTCAAAAGAACCATTCTATAGATCATATCATTGGAGATAAGAATGAAGGTGTGATGACTAGAAGGCTTGCAAAAGCAAGTGAGCAAGTGAATTTGTGTTTATTCTTAAAGGTAGAGCCCAAGAACTTTGTTGATGCTAGCAAAGATGATGGTTAGATAAAGGTAATGGAAAAGGAACTAAATCAAGTAGAAAAGAATTAGACATGAGAATTGGTTCCTAGACCAGCTGATAAGAATGTTATAGGAACGAAGTGGGTGTTTTTGAACAAGTTGAATAAAGATGGTGAGGTTGTGAGGAAAAAAGCTAGATTGGTATGTAAGGGTTATTCACAAGTTGAAGGTATTGATTTTGAGGAGAATTTTGCTTCGTTAGCCAGAATGGAGGAAATCAAGATCTTTCTTCCTTTTCTCTCACAAGAATTTCAAATTTTATTAGATGGATGTTAAGTCAGCCTTCTTTAATGGTGATTTAGAAGAAGATATCTATTGAGCAATTGGATGGTTTCCATCTATCAAAAGATCCATACATGGTGTGCAGACTCAAGAAAGCTTTGTATGGACTCAAGCAAGCTCTTAGATCTTGGTATGCTCAATTGATAAGTAATTTCATTTCCCAGCAAGGTTTCAAGAGGGTACTACAAATAGTAGTATTTACATTAAGGTAGAGGAAGACAAGATCTTGATAGTTATTGTATATGTTGATGACATTATCTTTCCTAGAGATGATAGTATGTGTAAGAGGTTTACAGAAGATATGCTTTGGAGATGTTTATGATTGGGATTAGTAGGATCATGGGGGGCCAAACTAGGCCCCTAAGTGGCAATGAAAAACTAGAAAAGCAAAGTTTCACAACTTGACATAAAAATTTGAAAATAGATTATTAACATAATTTCAAAAATATGTAAAACCAAAATTTGTAAAAAATTGAATCTAGTTTCTAAGCTACTAGTCCTTTTTGGAAAACATAAATTTAGTGAAATTTGAAATTTCAATGCAATAGTTCTAATTTTTAGGAAAAAAAATAAAAGCGGTGATTGTCCACCCACCCTAATGGGAGAAAAAACATTTTTTGAATCTTTCAATATAAGTAGATGACACATAACCAGATGTGATACATATTTTTTTTGTAATTTTTTTGCAAGTAAATAATCAGTTATCAATTTTATAGTAGGAATTTTTTAAAATATTAAAAACCATTTGTCTGGCCACCCTAACTTGGTCAAAAATTTATGCAATTCAATTTTTTAAAACTATAGTTTGTGAAGCATAGTGTGTCACTTGTCTTTCAAATTCAAAAAATATATAATCATTTAAAGTTATAGATGTTTTTCAATCAACCTATCAATTAGGACTTTACACATAGTACATGTAGAAAATCAATAATTATCTATTATTAAATTCAAAATAAACATATCTTATATTGGTAGAATCTTGAATTTTTTTGAATAAACCCTTTTCATTTCATCATATTCAAATGAAAAAAAAGTCATCAACACGAAGGGTGAAGTTCAAAAAACTATCACAACCCTTGTAAATACATTGGGGTAGTTGAATTTTTAGGTTGGGTACCCCAAGCCAAATCCCAAAGCAGTCTTGAAGCAAAAATGGAGGGAAAAAAATTATGTGAAAAAAACTCTATTTTTTTAAAATGGGTACCCACTTTTATGCCTTCAAAACAAATATTCACTTTGTTGAAACGAGTAGTCATTTTTATGTCTTCAAACTAGATTTTTGAAAAACAAAATAATGTTTGTTTAGAAACAGGTACACATTTTATGTCTTCAAAACGGATATCCAAATTATTGCAAAATAAATATCTGTTTTGAAAAGCCTAAAAACCCTCTTTAGTAAAATGAGCATAACTTTTGTGTTTCTTAACAAAATTTTGAATTTTTACAAGCATTGGAAAGGTGACTCAGAGATCTGCGCAATAGATTAGATAGTGTTTCTATATCATACACAAAAAATTAATTATTATCATTTGAACTTTATATTTCATTTTTGAAACATCAAATGCTCACTACTTTTGCATACGAAGTCCCTTTTTCATGATTTTTTATAACAATCATCTCAAAATAATTGAAACATTAGAAAAATTATTCATAATAAAATATTTATATTTTGTGTAGTAAGGAGATGAACAAATCTTCATAAATCATCATATCTCTATTCCTTTCTCTACCTCTCTATATTTCACTATGTCTCCCCTTAAATTCCAGTCCTATCTCTCCACTTGTCTCTCCCTCCATCCCTCCCTCAATTTTTACCTCTTTATACATCTCCCTCTCAATCTATTGATCTCTAGACTTATCTATCTACCTCTCCATCCCTCCCTCCTTTCCTCTCTCTTTGTCCCTCTTCAAACCTTCTTTCTCACTTTCTCTCACTCCTTGAGCTCTAGACCTTTCTCTCTACCTCTCTCCCTCCTTCCCTCTCTCTTTGTACCTCTTTATATCTTTCTCTCTAGACCTATCTCTCTAACTCTTTATCCCTCCATCCTTCCCTATCTACTTAACTCAATCTCAACTCTCTCCTTATCCCTCAATCTATCTAGATCTCTCTCTCTCTCTAGACCTATCTATCTACCTCTCCCTCGATTTCCTCTCTCTTTTTCCCTGTTTATGCCTATTTGTATTTTAGTAAACCCAATAAATCCTATACAACCTAGTATTCTTCTATGGTTTCTTATTCATACTAGGGTTTATTAGATCTAGAATTTTATGATATTTATATCTCAATTTTATATTCAAAAATATTTTCATGTCCAATTCTTCATCAATTTTATATCGTTACATCTTTCTCTATTATATTGATTATGAGATCAATTTTACTTACCCTACCCATCCTTGGAAACCACATTAGGGTTTTATTTTCACATTTGATACATCATTGATATTTCCACTTTTTCAATATATAAGTATAACTTTTGAATTTATTTTTCATCTCTCCCTCTCCACTCTTTATATATTTATCTATTCTCCCTGCCCACACACTCTCTCCCTCTCTCCCTCTCTCTCTCCCTCTACCTCATCCTCTCTCTCTACATATCTCTCTACCTACCTCTCTCTCTTTCTCTCCCCCTCTATCTTTCCCAAGTCATATCTATCTTTAGACATATTTCCCTCTTTATATCCCTCTCTCCTCTCTCCCTATCACTCCTACAAAGAGTAGAGAGGCACTTTGAGAGGAAGATAGAGGGAAGTAGATAAGGAAGGTAAGAGAGGTAGAGAGGATAGAGAGAGAGAAGAGAATATAGATATATCTAAAGGGATATATAGTGGTAATGATGGAGGGATGGAATGAGGGTTAGGTAAAGAGAGAGAGAGAGAGAGAAAGAGAAGTAGAGAGGGGGGAGGAAGGGAGATGTAAAGACAGATAAGTATGGTGAGATGGATATAGGGAGAGCTAGGTAGATAGAGAGGAAGATGGAGATGGGAGATGAAGTAGAGACAAAGAGAGTGAGGTAAGGTGGGAGGAATAGAGGGAGAGGTAGGTAGAGAGAGGTAGATTAAGGGGATATATAGAGAAGTACAGAGGGAAGGAGAGAGTTAGGTAATGTGGGAGGGATAAAATAAGAGGTATTAGAGAGGGAGAGGGTGAGGGGAGATAGAGATAAGTAGAGGTAATTGGAGAGGGAGAGAGAGAGAGAGAGTTATTGAGAGAGGGAGAGGGAGAGAGAGAGAGAGAGAGACAAGGAGAGAGAGAGGGAAGGAGGGAAAGAGTGAGGGGGAGGTAGGTAATGAGAGATTATGATAGGAGGGATAGAGGGATATGTAGGTAGATAGAGAGGTTGAGTGGAGATAGGTATAAGTAGAGAGGGAAGGTAAGAGAGAGGTAGAGAGGAGAGAGAGGGTGAAGAGAGATATCTAAAGGGGGAGAGGGGGAATGAGGGAGGGATGGAGTGAGAGGTAGGTAGAGAGAAGATAAGAGAGGACATAGAGATAAGTAGAGAGGGAGGAAGGGATAGGTAGAAATAGATAGGTAGGGTGGGAGGGATATAGGGAGAGGTAGGTAGACAAAGAGGAAGATGTAAAAGGGAGATAAAGATAAAGAGACATGGAAGCAAAGAGAGAGATGTAAGGCTAGAGGGATAGAGGGAGAGATAGATAGAGATATGAAGGGTGACCAAATTACCTATCTCTTTGTCTCTACATCTCTTTATCTCCCATCTGTATCTTCATCTTTTTCTACCTACCTCTCCCTATATCCCTCCCACCCTACCTCTCTATCTCTACCTTTCTCTTCCTCCCTCCCTCTCTACTTCTCTTTATCTCCCCTCTCTATTTCTTTCTACCTACCTCTCACTCCATCCATCCCTCATTCCCCCTCTCTCCCTTTATATTTCTCTCTATATATCTCTTCACCCTCTCTCTCCTATCTACCTCTCTCTCACCTTCCCACTCACCTTCTCTCTCTACCTTCTTCTCCCTCTATCCCTCTCACCCTACCTCTCTCTCATTATCTACCTCTCCTTCCCTCTTTCCCTCCTCCCTTATCTCTTCTTGTCTCTCTCCCCCTCTCCCTCTCCCTCTTTATCTACCTCTCTCTCTCCTTCCCTCTCTACTTCTCCTTATCTCCCCTCACCCTCTCCCCCTACATATCACTCTAGCCCTCCCACCTTACCTCTCTCCACCCTTCCCTCTATACTTCCATATATATCACCTCACCCTCCCTCTCTCTACCTACCTCCCCCTATATCCCTCCAAACTTACCTCTCTCTCTATCTACTCTTTATCCACCATCTCCATCCTCCTCTATTTCTACCTACCTTTTCCTATATCCATCCCACCCTAGCTCTTTATCTCTACCCCTCCTTTCCACTCTCCCTCTTTACTTCTCGCTATCTCCCTCGTTTTCTCTCTCTAAGTACTTCTCACTCCATCCCTCCCTCTTTCCCCATGTCTCTCCCTTTTGACATCTCTCTATATATCTCTCTTCTCTCTGTCACATTTACCTCTTTAACCTTCCCTCTCTACTTCTCTCTATCTCCACTCACCCTATCTCTTTCTATAGAAAGATAAATAGGAATATAGAGGGAGAGGGAAAGAATATACATATATATAGATAAAGAGAGGTGAAGGGAGAGATAAAAATATAGAGAGATAGGGATTTAGAAATAGAGATGAAGAGATATAGAGATATAGAGTAATATGGAGATTGAGAGATATAGATGGTAAGATAAGGTGATAGAGAGAAATAGATATAGAGAGGGTAAGATAAAAAGGTAGAGAGAAAGAGGGAGAGATAGAGATAGGGAGATAGAGGAGGGAGGGAAAGTTGGGGATAGATATAGAGTGGGTAGATAGAGAGATAGAGGTAGAGACAGAAGAAGAGGGGGAGAGATATATCAATATATAGAGGGAGAGGGAAAGAGAGAGAGATAGTGATATAGGGAGATATAGAGAGATAGAGATATGGGGAGATAGAGGTAGATAAATATATGGATAGAAAGGGATAGAGAGAGAATGAATAACAGAGAGAGGTAAAGATAATGAGATATATAGATATATAGAGAGATAGGGAGATATAGATAGAGGGGGGAAGAGTGAAAGAGAAAGGAAGAGATGGAGACAAGTAATAGAGAGAGGTATAGAGAGATAGGGAGAGATGAAAAGAGAGGGATAGACAAAGAGATAGAGATAGGGAGGAAGAAATATGGGGTGTGTGCATGAGTGAGAGAGATATATGGAGATAACTTTATGAAGTGGGAGATTATATAAATAGATAGAGGGAGGGAGAAAAAGAGAGATAGAGAGAGAGTAGAGAGATATAGTTCTAAGAGGGAGTGGTATGGATAGAGGGAGACATGGAGAGATAGAGATAGAAAGAGGGAGAGATATGTAGAGATATATAACCTAGGAAGGATAGAGGGGGAGAGAAAGGGAGAGAGATAGATAGAGAGGGAGATATATGGAGAGTGAGGAGAGATAGGTAGAGAGGGTGAATAAAGGAGAGGGGGAGAGAATGAGATAGATAAATAGATAGAATGAGAGAGGGAGAGTGATATGTTATCCTAGTTCAAATTTGGAAAAGGTGTGCATAGGATCAAAGAAAATGAGGGCTTCTATGATGATTTATACAAAAAAATTATTCTCCTTAGTAAAAAAATATAAATGTTTCATTATTTATTACTTATTTAATGTTTTAAGTCATTTAGGATGATTATTGTAAAAAACATTAAAAAAGACTCTGTATGCAAGAATTATGAGCATTTTAAATTTTAAAAATTGAGTTTAAGAACTTATGAAAAGCAATAACAGGATCAAGAGATCAAGGATAGCACAAAAGAGAGAGAGAGAGAGAGAGAGAGAGAGAGAGAGAGAGAGAGAGAGAATATGATGACTGTATTCTCAATATGCATGAAGATGTACAATTGCAAGCATGTACAAGGCTTGCTTATAAATGCAAGCTAGGACACAATGAAGGGCCATGAATGAGACAAGTGTCCCAATCATGTGTAGGGTAGGTAGAAAGAAATAATAGATAATTCCATGAAAGGTGGATCACCCACCTAAAGTGGAATTATCATGCCACGAAAAGTGGAGATAAAAAGGTGATAACTAGATCACACCACAAAGAGTGGAATTTCTCCTACACACACTTCCCTAAGTGTCCTATGCACAAACCTAAATGCAAGATGCAAATAACTAGGTGATACAAAGATATGCATTCCCTAAGTAAGCTTAAGTAAAGTGTAATAAGTAAAATGATTATTTACACCAAAAAGGAGGAAATTTATATAATTATAATTATTTTTATGATCAATATATCATAATCATCATATTCATTGTGTAGATATTTGAATCACCTTTCCAACGCTTGTAAAAAATCAAAATTTTAATAAGTAACGCAAAAGTTATGCCCATTTTACTAAAGTGTGCTTTTTTAGGCTTTTCAAAATGGATATATGTTTTGCTCCATTTTGAAAATATTGAATTAATTAAAATACTTGTTAAAAACAAATATCCATTTTTCGTTTCAAAATGAATATTTGTTTTTTTCTTTTCAAAATGGATATTCATTTTTCTTGCAAAATGGATATCCATTTTGAATACATAAAAGTGACAAAATAATTTTGGGAAATGGATATCTATTATTAACAAATATCTATTTTGGTTTAGTATTACCAAACCAAATTCAAATTTTTCCCGCCCATACAAAAACTTGACTTTTTTTTTCACGATTTTGGCAAAGTAAAAACATGTTTTTTTCTCCTTGCCACTTTTTGGCCCCCCATGATCTTTCACATACCCATTGGTGAGTTTTCTTTCTTCCTTGGGGTTCAAATTGTTCAACTAGATGATGGTATCTTTTTTTCTCAAGCTAAGTGTGTTAGAGAGATGTTGAAGAAGATTGGCATGGAGGATTCCAAACCAGTAAGTATTCCTATGGTCATCGGTTGTCACTTGAGCAAAATTGTTGAGTCACATAAGGTTGATCAAACCCTTTAAATAGGTATATGATTGGAATGTTCTTATACTTAACTACTTCTAGACCTAATATTATGCATGCAGTATGTTTGGTTTCCAAATATTAAGCTAATCCTAAGAAAACTCATGAGACAATAGTAAAAAGAATATTTAGATATTTGAAGGGTACTCTAAATTATGGTTTGTGGTATAAGAAGGATGATAACTTTTCTTTGAGTTCTTATATTGATACTAATTGGGAAGGATGTGTGGATGGCCGAAGAAGTACTAATGGATGTGTGTTTTTCTTAGGAGACAGATTGGTCTTGGTTCAATAAGAAACAAGACTCAGTGTCCTTATCCACAACAAAAGCTCAGTATATTACTGCAACATCTTGTTGCACCCTTGAGTGCTTTGGATGAAGCGGACTTTGAAGGATATAAAGGTGGTGTATGATGAACCCATTCCCATATTATGTGATAATACCAGTGCAATAAACATTTCCAAGAATATGGTGATGCATTCAAGGACCAATCACATTTGCATATGGTATCACTTTCTAAGGGAAAAGGATACAAAACAAGAAGTCAAATTGGAGTATGTTCCTATTAGGGATCAGATTGAAAATATCTTCACTAAGGAACTTTTAGAGGATACTTTTGAGTATCTTTGGTAGGATTTAGGGTTTATTTCCCCTCCTTTTTCCAACTAGATGCATAGATGGTGCATCTATCCAAGGGGATAAATTCATGTTATATCCTTTTCTCTTGTATTGATGTGTGCTACCTCTTAGGGGGATTAGGTAGTTGGTTGGTTGTTGCTAATAGGGGAGCATTTATAATTTTTTGAAGAAGTGTAGTTGTTGAGAATTTGCATATGCTAGGGGAGAATGAGTTTTTATTTCAAATGAAGGACTTGGCCCTTTTTCCTTGATCTCAAAGGGGGAGAATGTGCAGGTCTATGTTACCATCAATTTTAGAGGGGGAGATTGTTGCACATATGTTTGGAATTTTTTGTCATTGATGTCAACACTTTATTTGAGAGATTTTTGCAATGTTTCACATTATTTTTCTTTGATGTACACTTACTTTGGGTTGTCATTGATGTATGATGATGTGATAACAGTGATCTTGTTAATGTTCATGTTTAGATGCCATGCCTTGGTTAATGATAATTAAAGTAGTATTGAGTATGGTTGTTGTTAGTAGAGATGATATCATAATCACATATTAAGATGAGGATTAGAAGCATTAAGATTAGAAGTAATTTTGAAGTTGGAGAGATTTTTTTTATGGTCTCTAGTATGTTGTATGCTCTCTCCTATTGTTCTTGAGGAAGTATGTGTTTCTACAAGGATGTTTTGGTCTTTGCATGTTGGTGAAAGTTTCTACTATAGGAATTTTCTTTGAAGACTATTTGGGAGAATGCTCTACATTCCTCCACCTTTGAAGATTTGGTCTTGTGGTTTGGTATTCAATGTTTATGTTTTGTATATGTTTCACTCCTATCTTTTTAGGTCATTAGTTTTGCTGAGGAAGTTTTTGGTAATTGTAGTGGGTTGGCAGTTTTATTAAGTGTCAAGACTAGTCCAAAAAATTATCCATGTTTCTCTATATTAATGTTTGTACTCATATAGTTTTATGAACATTCTCTCAGTGTTTGTGCAGTGTCTCAATTCATATTTACCACAAGTTGGTTTTTTAATGTTCTATCTCACGGTTGTGTATTCTATGTTTTTGGGATGAAGTATTCTATTTTTGTTTGGTTTGAGGTGGTTTTTTGTGGCATGCCAGTATGAAAGACATATTTTGAAGCTTTTTTGGATGTTTATAGAACATCTCTTTGTGGTCCTCACATCAATGGTTGATCTCTTTGATGCTTCATATTGTTTTGTGTTGGTTTTTTGGATAATTTGTGAATGAATGGCTAATAGGGCTTATTATCTTGCTTGTGTTGTGTGCTTGGGGGTCTGCACCAGCATTTGAGGTTGTTTTTTGGCCTTTCCCCATCTTTTTGAGAACCATATTGAGTAAATTTAGTTGAAATTTTGTTTTTGGGTCTACTGGTATTGTGCTACATATTTCCCTTTTTTTGACTTGGGATGTTGTGTGCTAGCATGTGTGTTGTTTGGGATAACATTGGAAGTTGTAATAATTTTTTTTAGTCCTCTCTATTTCTTGGATAGGACCGCATTATGTTTTTGTGGCTGACTTGTTGATGTTATTGATTATCTTATGTTTTGGTCGACCTAATTAGTGTTTTGTGATCTTGTGGAGGATATAAATGGAAGCAAAAATTAGTTGCAAGGGGAGAGTGTGTGTGGTGGTGTATGAGTATGGAATAATATAGTAAGTTGTTGAAAAATAATGATCATGTGAGCTTTAATGTCTTAGTTAATAGTGTATTGTTGACAAATGTTGTAACTTAAATTTTCATGTACCTTGTTATCAAACAATGAGTCTCTTCAATAGGTCCTTGTAATTTGTATCTTTCCCCATGGTTGTGTGCCTTGGTATTGCAAGTCCTTTGTATCTTTCCCTAAGGTTGTGTGCCTTAGCCTACAAGTCCTTCAAGAAGTAGGGTGCTTCCTTAGGAAGTGAGCTTTAAAATAAATTGTAATTTTGTAAGCAGTGAGCTTCCCATATTGTGAGATTCCTCACCATTGTTTTTTCCTTCTTAGGTTTTCCATGTAAATTTGGTGTTATCTTTTGCATGTGTGTTCATTTTATTATTTTCCATTACTATTGATTTGAATAAGTATTTTTATCTATTTATGAATTGTTGATCCTATTAAAAGTTTGAAGTTGCATATCATTAAAGGGTTTAAGTTTTGATAGACATTGATTCACCCCCCTCTCAGTATTAGGGTGTGTTCAACATGAAAATGGCCTTGGAGGCCCACTATGATGCTAAAAAGTGGTGTGAATGGTACTCTTCTCTTAGAGAATTTTTTTTGGTTTGGATGTTGTAGGCAATGTCCATTGTTTCACACAATACCTTTTATTATGTTGAGATGGAATCAAACCACATTTTTCCCTTATTAAACCTAACTTATTTCCATATTTATAAGAGGGTAGAAGTCACATGTTCAAGCTGCAAATTGGGGCTATATCATTGATCATTCTTAGAAAAAACCAACTATAAATTATTAAATCACCAAATATTTGAGTCAATGAATTTTGGTCTACTTATCAATAATTTTAAATTTATAATAAAATTTATATATAAATAAATATATTAAAAAATAATTTTTTAATTATATATACATATATTTTCTAAATTGATTATTATTTTTAATTTTAAAAATTCTTATGATGTAGATGTATTAATTTAATTTAATTTAATTTACAAGTTGCAAAAATGTCATGCACTCTCTCCTTACATTCTTTTCAAACATCAATCACAATTTTACTTCACAATTAATCCTAGAAGGGAGATAAAAATTGGGATAAAAGGTGAAGAAGGGTTTATAAATAATAGAAGCAAGCTTTTGAATAAAATAAATAAATATTAATTGGAATGCTTGGAAAATGTGATCAAATTCTATTATTAAAAATAATTTACATTTTTATTTTTAAAAAATTTAATATGAGTTAGAATGTAATATCTTAATTTAGGCTTACAATAGAAAAAGAATTTAATTTCCTACTTTGAAATATTTGACAATCAAGTGTTTTTTAATAGGCATAATTTTTCACAATCTATTGTAATGAGTGTTGAACACACTGGAACATTAAGAGGGCGAGTGAATCAATATACTTAAAATTCAATCCCAATTTAATGTTGCTAAGTTTAACTTATGTCAATTATTTATTCATATGTATAATGAAAAAAGAAAGAAGATAAGAACACAGATAAAATCATATTTATGTAGAAAGCCCCATAGGGGAAAAACCACAGTGACAAACGATGCTAGGAGCTACTATCATAATCCAACCTCACAAGTAAAAAGGTTTACAACTTTGATTATAGGCTACAACCTAAGGAACAAAATACTCCCTAACTTTATTTTATGGGCTTGCACCCAAGGAAGCTACTACTCCCTAATATGAAAAATAAAAAGTGAAATATGATTGGTTCATGGCTTCAACCATTCACAGTCAATAATTCTTTTCATTGGGTTTGTAGAAAATCTTGTCACGCTCTACTCATGCACTCATCTATCTTTGTACTCTGTTACTATCATCTCCACAATATTGATCTTCAATATAAATTCTATGCACACTTTGCAATTACAAATTTAGTTGGTCACAAACAAGAAATAATGAAAATTGTAACATGTCGGCCTACATCTTCATTGGTGATATACAAAAATGATAGGAAATTAATTATAAAGCTTCAATGTGAGTCGACGTGACTCATACAATATCTAAAAACAAATCTTAGACTCTACTTAATCATAAACTCGTGGCCCACATCACCAACAAACCCAAGTCGGCCTTATTAATAACACATAGATTCAAAATATGACAAAATATTTGTGTGGTACTAGAAACAAGAAATATTTGCATGCGCTTCAAATATGAGATACTTTGAGACATGTAGAATGTCCATACAAACTCATAAAACTTATATGTATAATCTCTTGTTGGTGCAAGTACCCAAACATATGTTCTATAAAAGAATTAGGAATCCAAAACAAACTGTGATACTCTGTGACTGATAAACTGAACTTGTAGACCATCAAACCACTTTACACTACAATATATCATACATTGGACATCACTGGTCATTTCCTAAAATATGCAAGACCAACACATCTCATTCATAGGAATGTGGAGCATTCCACCAAGCCTTCATCATCACTTTACTTTGCCAGAGCACAGACCAGGACTTTGTCACTTATAACTTTCACTACAGAAGGTGTAAAGACTTAAAGTCTTGGATATAACACCTTCACATCTCAACCAACTTAACTTAACCGCAAGACTAAATCTTGCTCGCTCAACAGAAGGATGTGGACCAAAACACCATGAGTTTACCTTAGGATATATACTGTGAATGCCTTAGCAAAACTTTTGCAATATTTTACTAATTATGGTACACCAAATAGGAATGATATTAATGTAGGCATACTAGAAACATATTGGAACAAGTGTACCCACCTCTACATCACATTTAGACATTAGAGTGATCACCATTCTTCCTCATACTATAATGCTGACTTGCACCAACTGATATCTTTGCATATCAACTGTCTTAGGAGAATATACGGGTAAGTACAAAAAGATGGGGGTCCAAAAAGGGGTCTTAAGTGGCCACTTTTTTTCTAAAATCAGGAAATACTAACCTTGGATGAGAAAGTGAGCATAGTTACACCCAAAATTTTAAGATGCAACAAAAACAATGTTCATAGTGCTCCAAGTCTACTTTCTAAGCTACTTTTTTTTTAAATGGTATTAGATTAAGGGGCTCAAAAAAGGGAGCCATAGAAATTGGTGTTGTTTTTGTCAAAAAAAGATAACATAGTGTGTTTTGTGGCTCCCTCAATGAGTTAAATTTGTTTTGGTATTTATAAAATCACTTCAGTGAGAAATTAGCTAATAGCATGTAGTTTATGCTCGATTTTTCTAATAATTTTTTAATGAATATTTGAATTTTTACTAATTTTCAAAGTGGACACATCTTGAAAAATATAATTTTGGCCATGCTACCCTTATAAATTTTGAAAACTAATTGAAAATCAATTTTTTTGAATGTGTAGAATGGAGTCTAGTTTATAAAAATGTAATTTATTTGAAATTTCAATGAACAGTTAGAAAATAAAGTAAAAAATACCAAACATTGGTTTTTGCAAGAAAATGGACAACCAAACAAAATAAATTAAAGATGAAAGGCTCAACATTATAAAAATGTGAAAAAATTACATCGTTAAATAGCTAAGCAAGAGCCTAATATTACCCAGGTGTTTGATTTGTTTGACCTTGAAACATGTGCAAACCTTACATTTAGCATGAACGAGATTTTGTGAAATCCTATAGAATATGGAAAAACACATCTTTAGAAGTTGGGAAGGAACTCAAAGCCTTTGGGTTATAAATCCAAAGAAAATCCCTAGCCTAAGGCTTGGGGATTCCCAAAGCAACATATAACGCACTCGCATTATGTTTTGTTTTGCATTTTTTTCTTTTTTGCAAAAGTTTGTTGTACGTTTTTCAAGCTTGACATAAGGCGAGCGCGTTGTAACATGCTCGCATTATGTTTCACTTGGAATGTTTTATGTTCAATATTATTAAGTATGTTTGATGTATGTATGTTTATATATATTTGTATTTATATATGTATATATGCCTGTATGTATGTATGCTTATATGTATGTATGTATGCATGTATGTATGTATGCATGCTTGTATGTATGTATGTATGTATGTATGCTTATATGTATGTATGTATGCATGTATGTATGTATGCATGCTTGTATGTATGTATGTATGTATGTATGTATGTATGTATGTATGTATGCCTACATGTACGTATGTACATATGTATGTAGGTATGTATATATGCCTATATGTATGTATGTATGTATGTTTGTATGTATGTATGTATATATGTATGCTTGTATGTATGCTTCTATGTATCTATGTATCTATGTATGTATGCTTGTATGTATGTATGTATGTCTATATGTATGTATGTATGTGTACATGCTTGTATGTATGTATATATATATGCATGATTGTATGTATGTATGTGTGTATGTATGTATGTATGTATGTATGTATGTATGTATGTATGTATGTATGTATGTATGTATGTATGTATGTATGCCTATATGTATGTGTGTATGTATGTATGTATGCTCATATGTATGTATGTATGCTTGTGTGTATGTATGTATGCTTGTGTGTATGTATGATTATGTGTATGTATGTAATGGTTTTGGGTTTAGAGTATATAAGGACCTGATAGTATAGTTTTTAGGGTTGAGTGTTGAGGTTTTTGGGTTTAGGGTTTAAGGTATAGGGTTGAGGGTTGAGGTATTAGCACTTAAGTAATAGGCTAAGGGTAGAGGGTCGAGGGTTGAGGGTTGAGGGTTGAGGGTTGAGGATTATAGTTGAGGGATAATATTCATCTTGTTGAGTGATTTTTAAGGTATAGGGATTATGATTTAGGATATTAGGTTTATGGTTTATGATATGGATTGAGGGTATAAGGCATAGGGTGACTTGGGTTGAGATTTTACGGTTTAGGTTTTAAGTATAAGGTTGAGGAACAATATTCAAGGTTTAGGGTATAAGGGTGAGGCTATAAGGTATATGGATGAGGGTTTTTGCATGTAGTTTTAAGGGTTTAAAGTATAGGGCTGAGGATTGATGGATTAGGGCTTAAGTATATGGTTGAGGGTATAGGGTAGAGGGTTTAGAGTTTACAGTTGAGGGATAATGTTCAAGGTCGAGTGTTTAAGATATAGGGTTCAGGGTTTAAGGTTGAGGGTATAAGGCATATGGATGAGGGTTGAGGATTTAGGGTTTAGGGAATAATTATAGGGTTGGGGGTATATGTTATAGGGTAGAGGTTTAAAGGTTGAGGGATAATGTTCAAGATTGAGTGTCCAATGTTAAGTGTATAGGGTATAGGGTTTAAGGGTTTAAGGGTTTAAGGATATCTAGGGGTTGAGAGTTTAGGGTTTTAGGGCTTAAGGTTTGATGAATTAAGGGTTTAAGGGTATCTAGGGGTTGAGAGTTTATAGTTTAATGGTGTAAGGTTTGAGGGGTTAACGGTTTAAATTTTGATGGTTTAAGGGTTGAGAGATTAGGGTTTAAGGTATAGTGTTGAGGGTAGAGAGTTTAGGGATAGGGTTTAGGGTTTAATGTTTAAGGGTTGAGGGTTGAGGATTTATGGATAAGGTTTAGGGTTAAGGGTTAAGGGATTAGGGTTTAAGGGTTGAGGGTTTAAGGCTTTAAGGTTAAAGGGTCAATATTTTAGGGTTTAACGGTTGAGGGCTTAAGGGATTAGGTTTTAAGGGTTGAGCATTAAGAGATTAGGGTTTAAGGTATAGGGTTGATGTATTATAGTTAAGGGTTTAATGTATAGGGTAGAGGGGTTGAGGGTTGAGAGTTTAAGGGTTGAGGGATTAGGGTTGAGGATTGAGGATTGAGGGATTAGGGTAAAGGTTTGAGAGTTTATAATTGAGGGATAAGGTTCAAGGTTGAGTGTCTAAGATATAAGTTTTAGGGTTTAAGGTTGACGGTATAAAGCATATGAATCACAGTTGAGGGTTTAGGGCATAAGTATAGGGTTGAGGGTATAGGGTATAGGGCAGAGGTTTGAATTTTGAGGGATAATGTTCAAGGTTGAGTGTCCAAGATTAAGTGTATAGGGTGTAGGTGTTACTAATTTTTTGCTTCCCACACAAATTATGACGTTTTAGTTGACAATTATTTGGTGGGGTATAAAAAAAATTGATTCTTCAAACATCTTTTGAACATTTGCTTTCCAAATGAAGGGGTTTGAGAATTGATTTATCAGAATCATCCAAACAATTTGAGTGAAAATATTGAACAATCCAAATAGAGCAACAATCAGGTTTCATTTAGAAAGCGGATATTCAAGGGATGTTATGAGAATTTTCTATTTATCAAAAAGGAATTGTAGTTCTAAAACAAAGTATGCAGAAATTATCATTTCATTTTGATTGCAAAACATGTGCTTTAAACAATTTCATTTTAGTTATTTCAATTCAGAACAAGTTCAAATTGATACACAAGTCATTACATATCATGAAATAGTTGATTTATTAAAGGCAATGTTTTTTGTAAGCCCACACAAGCCGTGGGTATGACTAGGTTGATTTAATTCAATAATGAATGTAAACCATACATCTGAAGATCAACTAAAAGAAAGAAAAACATATAAGAGGAGGTCATGTCCTTCATTTCCTTAAGGGTTGATGTAGGGTTGGCTTTTTAGTCTTCAGCTTGATCTTCAGTGTCTTCATTTCCTCTTGCTCTCGAGTTCTAGATATACTTCCAATTGTTTGGGAGATTTTGTTAGAGCTCGGGGCATGAAATCTAGTTGCATGCTTCATCAACAGATATATAATTTGCATCGATTATGAAATGAAATCAGCTCAATAATTATCATAGATAAATGCAAAAGTTCCAAATTAAATCAAAAAAATCATCATATTCACTATTTTTTCTAACTTGTTTGCTTCAAGTGCAGATACAAGAAAAGTCTTGTTACTATTTCATTTATTTACAACATGAGTGGTGGAAAATGTGGCTCCCACAAGGGTTGATCCCAGCTCATAATAATGGCATAAGCAGTATGAAAAAAAAAAAGTAATCAAAGTCATCTATGCAACTTTTCAAAGATAGTGAACAGGTATACATATTAAGTTCACAAAGAATTTCTACAAGGAGCAGCATTCAAGAGCCAAATAGATAGCAACACAAGCATGGTGATTATTTATAATGCATAACTTTCAGCATTTCAATGAATATATGTTCAAAAAATGGAAGAATGTAAGCTACAAAAATATGTTATGTAGAAATGTATTAAGAGCAGTGAGAGAGTATAGAGAGTGTATTTCTCTAAAAGCTACATTAAACAAAACTGTTTCCCATTTTTCTAAATAAGTAATGTAAGAGAATGCACAAATATCCATGACCTGAAAAGCTCATTTTGGCTTCAAACTAAAAATAAAAGCCAAATTCTTAACAAAAATTAGACTTACCGTGCATGAAACCTCCAAAATCTGCAAAGAAATGGCATGAAGGCAGAGATTTCTAGCTAAATCTCGGCCCATGGTTTCTCATGGTGGCGGTTGCCTCATAACAACAAGAGGAAATGAAATAAAGTGAAGTCAAAATGAGTGTTTACCATTCGATTTAGGGTTTGAAACCCTAAGGAGGTTGATGGAAAAAAAGTTATTTGCCTTAGCTTTTTTTAAAAAACTTTTTCATATAAGGGTTATGTTGTGGCATGTCTTTTATGCTTTATGATTATTTTGAATGTAATTTTGAGATATTTCATAAGAATTTATCAACTAAGCCTTTTTTATGACTTTATTAAAATAGCTATTGTTTTCATTTTTAATTCAAATTTGTAAATCTTTATTTAAGTGATAATTATAAATCACTTTAAATAAATGATATTTGAAATGCACAAATAGAGATACCATAAAATGCTAATAGGAGATAGTCAAAGGGAAAGAGTTCAATGATGGAGCCTTGAAGTTTTACTTGAATCTAGGAGATGGTTGGAGAAATCAGCTCCAACATGTGGAGCAAAATCAGGAGATTTGGTCACTTAATTGACAGTTAAGAGTCCAAATTGATAAAGCTTCAGTCAAGGAGCAATTTGAGGAACATAACTCCTTGTTTCATTCAGTTACAACCCTATTTTAGAGGGGTTTTTAGTTATATACGACCCTTGGATTTGTTTTCAAATTCACAACTCTTTATAAAATCTTGGAGGAGTTTTCTTTAAGTGATTCATTTGATTTGAGGGAGAGGTTGAGATTAGACAACACATCATGTCTTGGAGCCAAAATTCAAAATTTGAATTTTGGGAGCCTTTTCTATAAGTCTTCTTATTCTCTCATTTTTTTCTCTAGTTCTATGTTGGGTGATTGCTACATGAGCATTATTCACACTTTGTAACTCGTTTTCTTATGAGATTTACAGTTATTTAGTAAAGCATTTTTTTCCTTGGAATACAAGAGATTCCTGATTTTCAATAAAAGAAGCATGTTTCCTTCTCAATTTTCTTTTGGTTTCAATATTGTTAATGGATGATTTGATTAAAATACTATGTTCTCCTTTATTTTATCAAAATTCCTTCAATATTGGATGCAAGAGGTAACAAGTTATAGTGTAGGTTTGTGAATGTGTTTGTTATTTTGTTGCATCAAAATTGTGAAAACTCCATCGTTTTCCTTTTTTTGAACATCAAAAAGCTAAAACATTTTCATAAGAATCACTTTTGCAAACATGTGTAGCTTCTTTAATTGATTGGTTTTGTTATTTTCAACAGCATTGTCAAGTTTTACCTTTTGGTGCATCACCTATTATATTAGGTTTTAATTACAAGCACCTCCTTCTTTCTCTTTTCCCATCAAAATCACTAGTATTTAAAGATATATTCAAAGGGATCCAGCCCATGAATTTGGAGGTCTACCCTCACCATAGGTTACCCACAGCTTGAGAATAGTCCCATGTTGCATAGGATTTAAGAGTTTTTGAACTTAGCATCGAGTGCAAATCCCTGTGTCAACAATTTTTGGGACACCCAGTGGGACATTGAACTGAATTATCAGTTCAAAAAGAGCTTCATTTTGCTGTTGTTATGGTGTGAACAACAGTTTTCCAGCCTTAAAGAAGGAATTTTTTCACACTTGATGACTCCACAGCTTTGGTTTCAACAGTTTCAGTGAATGAGCACATGATAAGTTATCAGACCAGACAAAGTGCAAAACCTGTTGAGTATACACAACTACCAATAAGAAGTACTAGATTTGTTAGAAGGGAAAAAAACCTTGTTTCAATCTTTAACAATCCTCTTTTTACAAGTTCTGCAAATCAAATACCAGTAAGTTCATCTATTCCTAGTAGTTCTACTCCTCCAGTAGTCAATATGGCTTATCCACCACCACCTAGGAATCATCCCTTTATCTCATTTGATCAAGGAAGCCCCTTGAATTTATCCCAACATAATGACATTCCAATAGCATCTCTTAAGAGCTTTCCATTTATTTACTGGGGAAGATCAGACAACAACCATTGAGCACATTCAAGATGTGGCTTCATTATGTGGATTACATCATATTAGCAAGCAAGATATTGTAGTAAGGCTCTTGGTAGCCTCTCTCAAGGGTAAAGCTCTCCAATGGTTTAGAGGTCTACCTGTAAACTCAGTTACAACATGGGGCTATCTAGGAGAGTGACTGAATAGGCAGTTTGAGGACAAATCAGACCATCTCTCAGAGTAGCTCACTACCATCAAAGGAGCTCCACATGAATACTCAGTGGACTTCAACTACCTTTTTTAGAAGACCTGGAATAGGATTCTAGCCTTGATAAATCCTTCTAATGATTATGCATTTTTGTTTTACATAAAAGCTTTGAATAGTGATATTTCACTTGCAATATAGTATATGGGTGGGGATTCATTACTAGCAACATTTGACATGGCTATTAGAGCTAAAAATAGTTTAATCCAGGCTAGGAAGTTAGCACCTAGGCCTGTGATGCCATATTTTGCTGATATATAGCCAACTGTCCCTATGTTACCACTCATTGTAGTTGTTGTCCCTTCATTTCTAGCTTTTAATACCCAAGTTGCAGCTCAAGATCATGTTGTTCCAATCTAATTCCAAGAGTTGATAAGCATAAAATAATAGAATGACAACATACAAAAGGGCTTGCAGACCTTTGGTAATGAGCTAGTCAATATTAAAAAGTAGCAACTTATCAGCCAACTTACCAAGCTCCCTCCCAGTCTAATCCTCAAGTTCAAAGGAGGAACTTCAATCAAAGGCCTTTCTAGCCTTATAATCCCAATGCCCCTAGTTCTTCCAAAGAGGTAGTACCAGTGCAAAATAACATGGCAGCTGATTGCAAATGGTGTTTTCCATCTAATCAGTCACATAACCAATCTACTTGTTCTAATGGTATTCTGAATCAAGAATTAATGGTGCAAAGTAGTGTTGTTCTAGGAGTATTGAGGGGTCAATAATGCACAAAATCAATCAAGTTATCATGTAATATAAAATACAAGGAGTAAGAAAAGGGCTATGGACTTGGGGCAGCAGACTAATGGAGACAAAATTCAGCCATATGTAAGTTCACAAAGTCAAATGAAGCCTTCTTCTACATAGAACATTCAGGTTCCACCAAGAGTACAACCTTTGATGGGAAAAGATTAGCCTAAAGCACAAGTTCAACTAGTACATACACAAAAGGATATTGTTGTTCTTAAAGGACAGCAGAAGGTTAGTACTAGTAACTTTAATATATGAGATCATATGAAGAAAACACGTGTTAGTGAACTTCCATGTGGGATTCTTTGGCTCTTCCTGGGAAAAAAGATCTATTACGTGAGGCTCTATCAAAATTTTCTTTATCTGATGATGTGCCTAATCAGCAACCTTCTAAGGTTGTATTTACCAATGATTCTCAAGAAAAGAAAGAACAACATACTAATGTAGTTAAGCCACCCCATTTTTATGTAACTTTGATTGTTGGCCAACATTTAGTACACAATTGTATGATTGACTCAGGGGCCATCAATTCTGTAATGCCCAAACAAATCATGGATAAGTTGGGAATAGAGTACAAACCATTAGAAAAATGGGTAGTCCAACTTGATGGTACTGTTGTTAATACAGTAGGATTCATTAAGAACTTGAGTCTCACATTGCATGCATGTCCAAACTTCTCAATACCTCAGGAAATTTATGTCATAGAGTTGCCTCCATATTTTTCCATATGTTTATTAAAATATTTTACTGCTAAAATTGGAGGATACTTGTCCTCTGATTGGTCTCATATGCTCTTTAGAACTAGATATGGTACTAAGGTCTATATCAAATTAGAAGCTATTGCTAAAGACCATATTGAGCCCTATGATCTGAGTGTTGTCAATTTAGCAACTACTATTAATTGCACATTGTTTGATCAAGAAGAGATTCTTGCAGTTAATATAACTAAAACTCAGATTAAGGATATCCTAGATGTCCTTTTAGATCAGTGAGTAGCTGAGAATGTTCATAATTCCTTGAATGAATAGCATGAGGAGGTAAATTTGGGGATTTATTTGATGCATGAATCTAATTTTGTCATGCCTAATCTTGTAAATAATGGTGAACAACAGTCTGATCAGCAAGTTAATGAGGTTTGGAAGATGTATTTTGATGAATCAAGGAGTAAAAATGGTGTTGGAGGTGGTTGCATGCTCATTTATCCTACTACTGACAAGTATTACTCTGCATTCATGTTCACATTTAGCTGCACCAATAATACAATTAAGTATGAAGCTTTGATTCATGGTCTCCAGTGGAAAAAAAAGAGAGGTATTTGTTGTTTACAAGTTTTTGGTGATATAGAGTTGATTTTCAATCAAGTAAGAGGCCTCCATACTACTAAAAATGATCTTCTAAAGTCTTATAAGCATAGAGTATGGGATCTTATTAAATATTTTCAAGCTTTTAATTTGTTGTCAATTCCCATAACTAAAAATAATCATGTTGATAGACTAGCAGTAATAGGCGTTTAGTATGATATTCCTAATGATATCAACAATTCTAAAGAACAGTAGTATGTTAAAGTGGTTGTCAGATCTTATTTTCCTAACAATAATGAGCATTGGAAAGTCTTTGATAGCGATCAACAGATCATAAACTTCTTGAGAGAAGAAGTAGAGTTTTCCAATGATAATCAAGAGAAACTCAAACAGTAGTATGAAGATTAGATCATACAGCTGAAAACCAACAAACTGCCCAAAGGCTTGGTTACATTGGAGTCTATTTTCAATATAGATGATCAAGTCAGAAAAGAAAAATCCATATTGCATATTAAAGAAGATCATTATGAGCTTATTGAGATCTTCAAAGATAAGCTTTTGAAGCTTGGTAAGGTATGCACATTAGAAGAAAGGCATGCATTTGTTTTACTTTGTCAAGAGTCTAGTGACATTTTTGTATGGGAATATTTAGATTTGAAGGGTTTTGATCCTACTATATTGCCCAGCATACCATTGAGCTTGAGCCTAATGCCAAACCTGTAAGACAAAAGTAGAGGCCACTTAACCCTAAGCTTGATCCCCTCATGATCAAAGAGTTGAATAAGCTTATTGAGAGCAGCATTATTTTTCCAATTAAACATACCTCTTGGGTATCCAATCTTGTTCTTGTGAGAAAGAAAAATGGTGAAATCAAACTTTTTGTTGATTTTAGAGACCTTAATAGGGATTCCCTGAAAGATCATCACTCTTTACCTTCCATGGAACAAATTCTTCAAGTTGTTTCAGGTTCTAAGAGGTTCTCATTATTAGATGGCTTCTCAAGATATAATCAAATTTTAGTTAAGGAAGAAGACCAATTTAAAACAACATTTACAACTAAATGGGGCACAATGGCTTAGAAGAGAATGCTATTTGGTTTGTCAAATATTGGAGCTACTTTTCAAAAAGCTATGGACATGGCTTTCAAAGGTTTAATGTATAAGATTGTGTTGGTTTATTTGGATGACATAACTATTTTCTCAAAAAATCCAAATGAACACTTTGATCACCTAAAAAGGATCTTTGAAAGGTGTAGAGAGTTTGGTATCTCTCTCAACCCAAAGAAGTATGTGTTTGTTGTCCATGAAGGTAAGTTTCTGGGATATATCATATTGAAAAATGGCATCACCATAGATTCGAAGAGAGTAAGTGTCATTCTTTCTCTTCCTTTACCAGCACACAAAAAAAGGCTACAAAGTTTCTTGGGTAGAATCAACTTTGTTAGAAGATTTATTCCAGATGTTGTTGAGTTATTAGTACCTCTTCAATGTTAAAGAAGGAAAATGTTTCCTTTAGCTAGACTAAAGAAGGAAAAAGGAGTTTTGAGCTTATTAAGGAAGCACTAACAGCTACTCCTACTCTATTAAACCTAGATTTCTCAAAAGATTTTATATTGTATGCATATGGGAACATTGATAGTATTGCAACTATGTTAGTTTTGTAAGGAAAGAAGAGGTACGGAAACACTTTCCTAACATCAAAACCACAGGGGAGAATGCAGATAGTACTTTTAATTTTCTAATTATAGTCCAATTAAGACACGCATGAAAGATTTACAGAAACATAACAAATACACAAAGATAAATGAACACCAGATTTATGTGGGAAAACCCTATCAGGAAAAAACCCACCACACCAAGCTGAATCTCTTTGTATTTCAGTAATAAACAAATTACATACAATGTAGAGATACAACTCTCTGGTATTAGATTATAGTAGCTTCATTCATTGTTCATCCAGTTATAGAAAATTCTCTCAAGAATCCAATACAGATCTCTCTGAGAATTGATATGTTTTTATCTTATCACATTCTTATTTTTCTCTTCTATTCATCCTTATTCACCATTGCCCCATGGTAGAAATTTTCCTTCCCATTACAGATTTTTCCTTGCATACAGTTCATCTCCAGCATCTCAGCTGTTGCAAAAATCTAACTGCCATCCAATTGAAATTCACTTCCTCTGATTGGTCCATGAGGCTCCACATAGGATGGTCAAAACGGTCAAGGGCGTTCAAACTTTGTTGGCATATCGGTGAGACACTAACAATGTCTCCCCGATGCCACAAAGTCTTCATTATCGATATTGGCATAAGTCCCAATAGTTGTCAGGATGACATAGCGAATGCCACAAGTCATATCGAAACCATCGACATCCATTTCATTCCTATCGGCAAGACTCATACTGAATGCCACAAGTCATATCGATCTCAAAAATGCCATCGGCAAGACTATCGCAGATCGCCAAGACCTCATACTGAAGTCTTCAAGTCATGTCGTCGTAAGTTTTCCATTTAGCGAGACAAATGTCTTTCACCAAGACCTCACACCGAACACATTAGCATTTCCATCGACACCAATCTATCGCTAAGACATTCAACTGTCGCCAAGAGGTTTCATCGAGATCTCTTATGCTACTCCATAGCATCCACCAGATGGTGAGACTCATCGCTTTTGCCAGGACTTCATACCGAGGTCCTAAGTCATACCAAGTGCCCTAATCGCCAATCAGCAAGACATTTTTCTTTCATCTAGACTTCACATCGAGCACCCATGTCTTACTAAGGACTATCGGTGAGACTCTCCATTGGTCACCAAGACTTCATACTGAATTCTTGGAGTCACCACAAAGACCCCAAGTGTATCCTCATTGGCGAGACCTTTCTTCATCATTGAGACTTCTCCCCAAGACCCTTTGAGTTACCCCGATAGCCATATGCTATCGATGAGATTATTCCCCATGGATATGAGTCATACCGAACATCAAAGACTCTCCCTGACACCCAATAAGAACATACTGTCGGCCAGAGGTCTCCATTTGACAAAAGGTCACAGTGATAGACTTCATTCGACAAGACATCAGCTCTGTCTCGATGACATGAACATTTCAAATGGATTTAGAACAGTTAGTCAGCCAGACATGAACAATGTCACAGTGACTTTTCCTTTTAGGAGTTCCATGTCAGTAAGAATTGAGGCACATATTCCAACAAGCTCCCACTTGATGAAGATCTTACTGACACCTCTAGAGCATAATAAAACTACTCAAATTCATGGGCCAAGAGGCCCATTGAACTGGCACACCACCTGAACTTGTCTATGCTCACAGGTTTCATCAATGCATCTGCAACATTCTCTAGAGTATCCACTTTCTCCAAAGAGACCTTCCCATCCTCCACCATATCTCATACAAAGTGATACTATACATCTATATGTTTTGTCCTGGCATGGAAAGTAGGATTCTTTTCCAAACATATAACACTCTGACTATCACAGTAAATAGTAATTTTTCCTGCATCAAAACCAATGTTAGAACATAAACATTTTAACCAGATTGCTTCTTTATAGGCATGTGTAGCTACCATGTATTCTGCCTCTATAGTGGACAAAGCGACTACAGCTTGCCGCTTGCTCATCCAACTCACTGCACCACCATTCATCATGAAAACATATCCACTGGTGGATCTTCTGTTGTCAATGTCCCCTGCCCAATCAGAGTCCACATAACCTCAAATACTGAAAGTCCTCTATGATTCAACCAAGTTCCCATGGTAACAAAAGGCATAGTTTGAAGTGCCCTTCAGATAACTAAACACTCTCTTCACAGCATCCCAATGTGTCCTTCCAGGATTAGCCATAAAACGATTAAGAACTCCCACTGCTTGGGCAATGTCTAGCCTTGTACAAACCATTGCATACATTAGACTACCAACCGCACTAGCATATGGCATATTGGTCATGTCCTCCATCTCAGAAGAATATTTTGGACAATCCTCAATAGATAGCTTCGTTCCATGTAAAACTAGAACAACTAGCTACTTGCAATCAGTCATACAAAATCTCTCTAGAACAGTCATGATATACTTACTCTGACTGAGCCAAAGTTTTCTATCCTTCCTTTCCCTGCTTATTTCCATTCCTAGAATATACCTTATTGCACCAAGATCTTTCTATTTCAAACTTTGCAGACAACTAAGACTTAAGATCAGAATTTATTAGCTTACTATTGCCTATGAACAACATATCATCAACATAGAGAGCAATAATAAGAACTTGATCACTTTCACTTTGTAATATACATAGTGATCATTTTTGATCTTACAAATCCTAATGATAAACAAAAGTGTCAAAATTTTGGTACCACATTCTAGAGACTGCTTAACTATACAGAGATTTCTTCAACTTGCAAACCAATCTTTCTTTACCTTTTTCCACAAAGTGCTCTGGCTGGGACATATAAATTTCTTCTTCAAGATCACCATGAAGAAACATTGTCTTCACATCCATCTGTTCAATCTCTAAGTCATATGTTGTTGCAAGTGACAAAAGAAATCTAATAGATGTCATCTTAGCTACAGGAGAAAAGATTTATCCATAATCAATTCCCTCTACCTGGGAGTATCCTTTTGCAACTAGCCTTGCTTTATATTTTTCTACACTGCCATTCAGACCTATTTTCTTTTTAAACACCCATTTGCAGCCCACATCTTTCCTACCTTTAGGCAATGGCACCAAACTCCAGGTATCATTCTTTTCTAATGATGTCATTTCTTCATTCATGGATTCCAACCAAGAGTTTGAATCAGACATTTTAAATGCCTCTTTCACAATCCTAGGTTCATCAGTGCTAGAAATTAAAGCTTAGGAGCATGCAGATTCTATCAAAGAAAACCCATACCTATCAATTTGTTTCCTTTCATGAGTTGACCTCCTCACAGGTTGAGGCTAAGGTGGTTCTTCATCTTCTTTAGAACTTTCAGAACTACTTGAGCTCTCCTCAGTATTAGGTACATTTTAATTTTTCAATTCCTCTTTATCTGGTGTCAGAGGAATTTCTACTACATCCTTTTCATTTTCTGATTTCTTCTCTGACTGTTGATCCAATGTAGAAGGCTTCAGCTCACGGAAGATAACACTTCCGCTATACAAAACCTTCTCAGTCTTAGGATTCCAAAGCTTGTATTCTTTTATGCCAGCACTATAACCAATAAAAATACACTTTACAACTTTGTTTTCCAACTTAGATCTTTTTTCAAAAGGAACATATGCATATGCCTCACAACCAAAGACATGAATATGTCTCAGAGAGGGCTTCTTTCCAAACCATGCTTCCAAAGGTGTCTTCTCAACAAGAGAAGAGTTAGGAGAATGGTTTACCAAGTAACATGTTGTAGAGACTGCTTCAGCCCAGAACTTCTCCTCCAAGCCAGCACTACTTAGCATACTTCGTGCTCTTTCCATTACTGTCTTATTGAACCTTTCAGCAACTTCATTTTGTTGTGGAGTGTAAGGTGTATTATTATGTCTTTTAATCCCATGATCCTTACAGTACCTTTCAAATTCATCTAAACAAAACTCACCACCATTGTCATTCCTTACACATTTTATTTTTCTACCAGTCTGATTTTCTACAAGGCTTTTAAATTCCTTAAACTAACTGAACACTTCTGATTTGCTTCTCAGAAAATATACAAATGCTCTTCTTGAATAATCATCAATAAACGACACATAGTTTCTTGATTTAGACAAACAAGGAACATTTATTGGACCAAAAACATCAAAATGAATATAATCAAGCACACCAGAAGATTTGTGAGGACTGGAATAAAATGAAACACAGTGTTGCTTTCCATATATGCAATGTTCACAAAATTCAAACTCAAGGTTACAATCTTCAAGCCCTTCTACCAGGTTTTTATTTTTCAAGGTTTTTAAACATTTCTCACCAATGTGGCCTAGCATAGGATTCCAGAGCATAGTCTTCTCTGCTGGAAGTTTAACCTCCATGGATTTTATACCATTAGGAACATTTTCCTTCGTTTCTCCATGAGTAGCTTTTAGTGACTTTGTAGAGAAATTATTGCATTGAACAACATGTGCATCCAGCTTGTACAAGGTACCAATTCAAGTACCCCTAGCTAGCACCATTGTGCCTCTAGTCATCTTGCAGCCATTTCCAAAGAACGTCACTTGCACTCTAATATCATTCAGCTTACTTACAAAAAGTAGATTTCGAGCCAGACCTGGTATATGCATCACATCATTGATTCCCTTCACTCTTCCATCAGGGAATTGGATTCTGACTCTTCCACGACCAACTATTTGAAAAGATGAATCCCTTGCTAAATACACCTTTCCACCATCATAGTTTTCATACTTCGTGAACCAGTCTCTATGAGATGTCATGTGGAAAGATGCTCTAGAATCAATCAGCCAGACATCATCTGATGCCTGTGTAGCCAAGGCTGCAATGAAGGCATCTGCATCACTCTAAGAATAATCATTGCCAGAAGAGTTCTTCTTCTTTTTCTCCTCCTTGCAATCCTTTCAGATATGACCAGGTTGCCCATAATTCCAGCACTTCACCTTGGACTTCTTGCCAGGAGACTTTGATCTCCCTTCCGATTTTGATCTGGATTTCTTATCCTTCTTCTTGCCTTTCTCCTTCGATCTACCTCTGACAGCCAGAGCCTTCTTTTCCATCTTAGTAGATTTTCTTCTCATTTCTTCTGATAACAAAGAAGCAACAACATCTTCCATCTTGAATGTGGATGTTGTACTCCCAATATCCATCACTAGATAATCCCAAGAATCAGGCAAAGAACATAACAGTAGCATGCAGCGATCTTCATCTTCAATTTTCACACCAACAGATGCTAACTAAGTAATCAGCATGTTGAATGTGTTCAAATGATCAATGGATCCCCCCTCCTGCATTCTCAAAGAGTATAGCTTCTTCCTCAAGAACAATTTGTTTACCAGGGACTTGCCTTGATAAATAGATGTCAGTCTTTTCCACAAGGAAGATGCAGTCTTTTCTTCATGAACATTCAAAAGAAAAAAGTCTGCTAAACAAAGCCTTATCAGCCCTTTTGATTTTCTATCTTCTAGGTCCCAATCTTCTTGCTTCATGGCTTGAGGTTTCATTTCAGACACAACATTCCAAAGATCTCGGTCCACTAATAGATCTTCCATTTTGAGTTTCCACAACTCAAAATTGCTACCATTGAATTTCTCTATATCCATCTTTCTGGATGTGCTCGCCATCTTAATCTGTAACTAAATTATCAGAACTCCCACTGGAAAAGGATTGACACAAAAAACCCAACCCACTCACAAGGACAACACAACTGGCTAGGCTCTGATACCACTTGTAATGAAAGAAGAGGTACGGAAACACTTTCCTAACATCAAAACCATATGGGAGAATGCAGACAGTACTTTTAATTTTCTAATTACAGTCTAATTAAGACACACATGAAAGATTTATAGAAACAAAAAAAATACACAAAGACAAATGAACACCAAATTTACGTGGGAAAACCCTATCAAGAAAAAACCCACCACACCAAGTTGAATCTCTTTGTATTTCAGTAATAAACAAATTACATACAATGCAGAGATACAACTCTCTGGTATTAGATTATAGTAGCTTCATTCACTATTCATCCAGTTACAAAAAATGCTCTTAAGAATCTGATACAGATCTCTCTCATAATTGATCTAATTTTATCTTATCACATTCTAATTTTTCTCTTTTGTTCATCCTTATCCACCATTGCCCCATGGTAGAAAGTGTCCTTCCCATTATAGATTTTTCCTTGCATATAATTCAGCTCCAGCGTCGCAACTGTTCCAAAAATCTAACTGCCATCCAATTGAAATTCACTTCCTCTGATTGGTCCACGAGGCTCCACATAGGACGGTCAAAATGGTCAAGGGCGTTCAAACTTTGTTGGCATATTGATGAGACACTAACAGTGTCTCCTCGATGCCACAAAGTATTCATTATCGATATCGGCATAAGTCCCAACAGTCGGCAGGACGACATAGCGAATGCCATAAGTCATACCGAAACCATCGACATCCATTTCATTCCTATCGACAAGAGTTTCCTCATCAGCAAGACTCATACTGAATGCCACAAGTCATATCGATCTCAAAAATTCCATCGGCAAGACTATCATAGATCACCAAGACCTCATACCGAAGTCTTCAAGTCATGTCGTCATAAGTTTTCCATTCGGTGAGACAAATGTCTTTCGCCAAGACCTCACACCGAGCACATTAGCATTTCCATCGGCACCCATCTATCGCTAAGAAATTCAACTGTCGCCAAGAGGTTTCACCGAGATCTCTTATGTTACTCTATAGCATCCACCAGTTGGCAAGACTCATCACTTTTGCCAGGTATTCATACCGAGGTCCTAAGTCATACTGAGCACCCCAATCACTAGTCGGCAAGACATTTGTCTTTCGCCGAGACTTCACATCGAGCACCCATGTCTTACTAAGGACTATTGGCGAGACTCTTCATTGGTCGCCAAGACTTCATACTGAAGTCTTTGAGTCACCGCAAAGACCCCAAGTGTATCCCCATCGGTGAGACCTTTCTTCATCGCTGATACTTCTCCCCAAGACCCTTTGAGTTACCCCAATAGCCATATGCTATCGGTGAGATATTCCTCATTGATATGAGTCATACCAAACATCAAATACTCTCCCCAACACTTGATAAGAACATACTGTCGGCCAGAGGTCTCCATTCGACAAAAGGTCACAGCGAATACATCTAGGTCACAGCAATAGACTTCATTCGGCAAGACATCAGCTCTGTCTCGGTGACATGAACATTTCAAATGGATTTAGAACAGTTAGTCAGCTAGACATGAACAATGTCACAATGACTTTGCCCTTCAATAGTTCCATGTCAGTAAGAATTGAGGCACATATTCCAACAAGTTTAGGAGAATGATCATGGGTTAGAATAGCCTTTAGCTTTTTTCAGTCAAAGTCTCAAAGATTATGAGCTTAATTATTCCTTTGTTGAAAAGCATGTACTTGTTTTTATCAGAAGTTTGAAGAAATTTATACATATGATTTCTAACAACGAGATTAATTTGTTGGTTGCTCACCCTTCAGTTAAGGAATTTTTGCTAAGTAAGGACTTGAATACTAAAAGAGCTAGTTGGGTGACTAAGGTAATGGAATATGACATTGAGATCAAGGTCACCAAGCTAGTAAGAGGCAAGGGTTTGTGTGAGCAGCTTGCTAACAGCAATAGCAGTAGTATAGAAGAGGAAGAGAAAGTTGTCCTAGCTCTTCAGGATCAAGAACAAACAAATACACATGTTTCTTCTACAAATTGGGTGAAATAAATGACTCATTTCCTATTAACTAGTGAATTTCCTCCTGGTTTGAGTAAATAAAAAAGAAGGTACTATAGGCTGCAATCTATACCCTATGTACTCTTAAATGGTTTTCTTTTTAGAAAATATTTCCATGGTGTTTTGCTAAGGTGCATAGAGGTTGATCAGGTTGATAAATTTTTACATGAGTTTCATGAAGGATCTGTTGGAGGACATTTCTCACCAAGAGCTACAGGTCTTAAAATAATGAAAGGAGGCTACTATTAGCCTAGTTTATTCAAGGATGCACATTCGTGGGTGAGAAAAGGTAAAGAGTGTGCCATATTTGAAGGAAAAGGAAAGTTAGCAGCCCTCCCATTGTAGCCAATCAAGGTTGAATAGCCCTTCATGAAGTGGGGTTTGGACTTCATAGGAGTCATAAATCCACCTTCAGTTTTTGGCCATAAGTGGGTGCTCACATCCACTAATTACTTTACAAAATGGACTAAGGTTGTGGCACTTTAAGAGGCTAATGAGACAACTATTCTTAAATTCTATGAGGAGCCAATAACCAGGTTTGGAATTTCTTAATCAATAGTTTCAGATAATGCACTTGCTTTCATAGGAACTAGATTATATGATTGGGTTGTTAGAAATGGTGTTTACCTAAATACTTCTTCTAACTACTATCCTCAAGGAAATGGATAGGATAAGTCCACAAATAAAAAACCTTCTCAGGATTATCAAAAGAACTATAGAGAGAAATCATAGAGCTTGGCATACCAAGTTGAAATCAGCCCTATGGGCTGATAGAATTACACCAAAAAGGTCAATAGGACTATCACCATACATGCTTGTGTATGGAAAAGAGGCAAGACTACCTATATCACTTGAACTTCCAACCCTTGATCTAGTCAATTAGCTTGACATGATTGAAGAAGATCTTATGACATCAAGATTGGCTCAGTTGATTGAACTGGAGGAGATTAGAGTTGAAGCAATGAAGAAGATTGAGCAACACCAAGTTCAAATGAAGAGGTCATTTGATAAGAAGGCATCCCCAAGAGTATTCCAAGAAGGTGACATAGTGCTGAATTGGGATGAACTTAAAAGCAAACCTGGAAAGCACTCCAAGTTTGATGCATTCTAGAGTGGGCCTTACATTATAACTGAGTGGAAACATCATAATGCCTTCCAATTGTCAAAGTTGGATGGTGAAGTGGAGCCAATCCAAGTGAATGGGATTCACCTCAAGAATTGCTTCTAAGTTATGATCTAAATCTGTACATATTTGAGTAGATTCTAAGTGTCAAATAAGTGTTGCTACACATAGGTTAGTTGCATCTTTCTTTCCCTAAGTGTTGTTTTGCACAGTTGGTTTGTTTACTTTGAGTTTTACTGGGGAGAAATTAGAGAAAAACCTAGTTGTTACTCATTATAGTTCAATCAAATAGACATATCTCATTCATAACATAGAATGGAGACTTCAATGTCATGAACAACACATGTTTACTCCATGGAACTATAATTAGTTGGAACAAAGTTACAATAGTTACAACAGAATGAATGAACTTTGTACCAAGTTTTGAGTCAAAAAAGCTAGAAATGGACTCCATACCAAATGGATAAGCAAGGAAACTAGCCTTATTTTGTTTAGTAGGAAAACACCCCTGAGAGGTCACCAAAAATGTTACTAATTTTTTGCTTCCCACACAAATTACTAATTTTTTAGTTGACAATTATTTAGTGGGGTATAAAAATTTTTGATTGTTTAGACATCTTTTGAAAATTTTCTTTCCAAATGAAGGGGTCTAAGAATTGATTTATCAGAATCATCCAAACATTTTGAGTGAAAATTTCAAACAATCCAGACAAAGCAACAAACAGGTTTCATTTAGAAAGAAGATATTAAAGGGATGTTATGAGAATTTTCTATTTATCAAAAAGGAATTGCAATTTTGAAACAAAGTATGCAAAAATTATCATTTCATTTTGATTGTTTAACATGTGCTTTTAACAATTTCATTTTATTTATTTCAATTGAGAACAAGTTCAAATTGATACACAAGTCATTACATATCATGAAATAGTTGATTTATTAAAGGCAGTGTTTCTGTAAGCCCACACAAGTCGTGGGTGTGACTAGGTTGATTTAATTCAATAATGAATGTAAACCATACATCTGAAGATCAACTAAAATAAGGAAAAACACATAAGAGGAGGTCATGTCTATCATTTCCTTAAGGGTTGATGTAGGGTTGCCTTTTTAGTCTTCAGCTTGATCTCCAATGTCTTCAGTTCCTCTTGCTCCTGAGTTCGAAATATACCTACAGTTGTTTGAGAGATTTTGTCAGAGCTCATGGCATGAAATCCAGTTACATGCTTCATCAATAGATATATAATTTTCAGCCATTATCAAATCAAGTCAGCTCAGTCATTATTAGAGATAAATGCAAAAATGCTAGATTAAATGAAAAAAATCATCTTATTCATTGGTTTTTCTAACTTGTTTGCTTCATGTGCAGATATAGGAAAAGTCTTGTTACTATTTCATTTATTTACAACATGAGTGGTGTAAAATGTGGCTCCCACAAGGGTTGATCCCAACTTATAATAATGGCATAAGCAGTATGAAAAAAAAAGTAATCAAAGTCATCTATGTAACTTTTCAAAGATAGTGAACAAGCATACATATTAAGTTCACAAAGGATTTCTACAAGGAGCAGCAATCAAGAGACAAATAGATGGCAACATGGACATGGTGATTATTTATAATGCATAAATTTTAGCATTTCAATGAATATATGTTCAAAAAATAGAAGAACCTAAGCTACAGAAATGTGTTATGTAGAAATGTATTGAGAGTAGTGAGAGAGTATAGAGAATGTATTTCTCTAAAAGCTACATTAAACAAAATTGTTTCCCATTTTTCTAAATAAGTAATGTAGGAGAGTGCACAAATAGTTGCAGCCTGAAAAGCTCATTTTTGGCTTCAAACTAAAAATAAAAGCCAAATTCTTAACAAAAATTAGAGTTACTATGAATGAAACCTCCAGAATCTGCAAAGAGATTGTATGAAGGCAGAGATTTCCAGCTAAAGCTCAGCCCAGGGTTTCTCATGGTGGCAGCACCCTTAGAACAACAAGAGGAAATGAAATAAAGTGAATTCAAAATGAGTGTTTACCATTCGATATAGGGTTTGAAACCCTAAGGAGGTCAATGGAAAAAAGGCATTTTCCTTAGCTTTTTTTAAAAAACAAATCATATAAGGGTTATGTCGTGGCATGTCTTAAAATGCCTTATGATTATTTTGAATGTAGTTTTGAGATATTTCATAATACTTTATCAACTAAGCCTTTTTAATGACTTTATTAAAATAGCTATTGTTTGCATTTTTAATTCAAATTTGTAAATATTTATTTAAGTGATAATTATAAATCACTTTAAATAAATGATATCTGAAATACAAAAATAGAGATACCATAAAATGCTAATGGGAGATAGTCAAAGGGAAAGAGTTCAATGATGGAGCCTTGAAGTTTTACTTGAATCTAGGAGATGGTTGGAGAAATCAGTGCCAACATGTGGAGCAAAATCAGGAGATTTGATCACTTAATTGATAGTTAAGAGTCTGGATTGATAGAGCTTCAGTCAAGGAGCAATTTGAGGAACATAACTCCTTGTTTCATTCAATTACAACCCTATTTTAGAGGGGTTTTCAATTATATACGACCCTTGGAGTTGTTTTCAAATTCACAACTCTTTATACATTTTTGGAGGAGTTTTCTTTTAGTGACATGCTTGATTTGAGGGAAAGGTTGAGATTGGACAACCTATCATGTCTTGGATCCAAATTTCAAAATTTGAATTTTGGGAGCCTTTTCTATAAGTCATCTTCTTCTCTCATTTTTTTCTCTAGTTTTGAGTTGGGTGATTGCTACATGAGTATTATTCACACTTTGCAACTCAATTTCTTATGAGATTTGTAGTTATTTAGTAAAGCATTTTTTTCCTTGGAATGCAAGAGTCCTAATTCTCAATAAAAGAAACTTGTTTCCTTCTCAATTTTCTTTTGGTTTTAGTATTGTTAGTGGATGATTTGATTAAAATACTATGTTCTCCTTTATTTTATCATAAATCCTTCAATATTGGATGCAAGAGGTAACATGTTATAGTGCAATTCTGTGAATGTCTTTGTTATTCTATTGCATCAGAATTATGAAAACACCATTGTTTTCCTTTTTATGAACATCAGAAAGCTAAAACATTTTCATAAGAATCACTTTTGCAAGAATGTGTAGCTAATTTGTGAGATTTTGTAGCTTCTTTAATTGACTGGTTTTGTGATTTTTAATAGCATTGTCAAGTTTCACCTTTTGGTGCATCACCTGTTAGTATTAGGTTTTAATTACAAGCACCTCCTTCTTTCCCTTTTCCCATCAAAATCACTAGCATTTAAAGATATATTCAAAGGGAGCCAGCCCATGAATTTGGAGGTCTACTCTCACCATGGGTTACCCACAGCCTTAGAGTAGTCCCATGTTGCATGGAATTTAAGAGTTTTTTTACCTTAGCATCGGGTGCAAATCCCTATGTCAATAGTAGGGTTTAAGGGTTTAAGGTTTAATGGTTTAAGGGTTATATAGGGGTTGTAAGTGTTTAAGGTTTGATGGATTATGGTTTTAAGGGTTGAGGGTTTAATGTTGATGTATTGGGGTTTAAGGTATAGTGTCAAGGGTAGAGGGTTTATGGATAGGTTTTTAGGGTTTAAGGTTTAAGGGTTGAGAGTTGAGGCTTTAGGGATAGGGTTGAGGGTTGAGGGTTAGGGGATTAGGGTTTAAGGGTTAAAGCTTTAAGGATTTAAGTTTAAAGGGTTAAGGGTTGAGGGCTTAAGGGATTAGGGTTTAAATGTTGAACGTTAAGGGATTAGGGTTTAAGGTATTCGGTTGATGTATTAGGCTTAAGGGTTTAAAGTATAGGGTTGAGGGTTGAGGGTTGAGGGTTTAAGGATTGAGGGTTTAAGTATTGAGGGTTTAAGTGTTGAGAGTTTAAGGGTTGAGGGTTGAAGGATTAGGGTCAAGGGTTAAGGATTTAATATATATGGTTGAGGTATTGGGGTTGAGATATTAGGGTAGAGAGTTGAGAGTTTACAGTTGAGGGATAATGTTCAAGGTTGAATTTCTAAGATATAGGGTACAGGGTTTAAGGTTGAGGGTATAAGGAGTATGGATGAGGGTTTAGGGTATAGGGTAGAGGGTAGAGGTTTGAAGGTTGAGGGATAATTTTCAAGGTTGATTGTCCAAGGTTAATTGTATATGGTGTAGGGTTTAAGGATTTAATGGTATCTAGGGGTTGAAAGTTTAAGGTTTAAGGGTTTAAGTTTTGAGGGATTAAGGGTTGGGGGTTTAAGGGTTGAGAGATTATGGTTTTAGGTTTAAGGGTTGAGGGTTGAGACTTTAGGGATAGGGTTAAGGGTTAAGGATTAAGGGATTAGGTTTTAAGGGTTGAGTGTTAAGAGATTAGGTTTTAAGGTACGGGATCAATGTATTAGGGTTAAGGGTTTAATGTATAGGGTAGAGGGGTTGAGGGTTGATGGTTTGAGGCTTGAGGGTTTAAGGGTTAAGACTTTAAGGGTTTAGGGTTGAGGGTTTAATGTATAAGGTTGAGGGATTAGGGTTTAGGGTTGAGGGTTAAGGATTTAAGGTATATGGTTGAGGGATTAGGGTAGAGGGTTGAGATTTTATAGTTGAGGGATAATGTTCAAGGTTGAGTGTCTAAGATATATGGTTCAAGGTTTAAGGTTAAGGTTATAAGGCATATGGATAAAGTTTGATGGTTTAGGGAATAAGTATAGGGTTTAGGGTATAGGGTTGAGGGTAGAGGTTTGAAGGTTGAGGGATAATTTTCAAGGTTGAGTGTCCAAGGTTAAGTGTATAGGGTGTGTAGGGTTCAAGGGTTCAATGTTTAATGGTTTAAGGTTCTCTAGGTATTGAGATTTTAGGGTTTATGGGTTTAAGGTTTGAGGGATTGAGGATTTAAGGGTTGAGGGTTTAAGTTTTGAGGGATTCAAGTTTAAGGTATAGTGTTTAGGGTTTAATGTTTAAGGGTTGATGGTTGATGATTTACATATAGGGTTTAGGTTTGAGGTTAAGGTATTGGGGTTTAATTCTTTAATTTTATAGGTTCAATGGTTTATGGTTTAAGGGTTGAGGAATTAAGGGATTAGGGTTTAAGGGTTGAGCTTTAAGAGATTAGGGTTTAAGATATAGTGTTGATGTATTATGGTTAAGGGTTTAATGTATAGGGTAAAGCGGTTGAGATTTTAAGGTGTAAGGGTTGAGGTTTTAAGGGTTGAGAATTTAAGGGTTCAGGGTAGAAGAATTAGGGTTGAGGGTTGAGGATTTAAGGTATAGGTATGAGGGATTAGGGTAGAGGGTTGATATTTTATAGTTGAGGGATAATGTTTAAGGTTGAATGTCTAAGATAGAGGGTTCAAGGTTTAAGGTTGAGGGTATAAGGCATATGGATGAGGGTTAATGGTTTAGGGAATAAGTATATGGTTGATGGTATATGTTATATGGTAGAGGTTTGAAGGTTGAGGGATAATTTTCAAGGTTGAGTGTCCAAGGTTAAGTGTATAGGGTGTAGGGTTTAGGATTTTAAGGTTATCTAGGGGTTGAGAGTTTATGGTTTAAAGGTTTAAGGTTTGAGGGATTAAGGATTTAAGGGTTGGGGGTTTAAGGGTTGAGGTATTATGGATTAAGGTATAGTATCAAGGGTAGAGGGTTTAGGGATAGGGTTTAGGGATTAAGGTTGAATGTCCAAGGTTAAGTTTATAGGGTGTAGGGTTTAATGGTTTAAGGTTATCTAGGGGTTGAGAGTTTATAGTTTAAAGGTTTAAGTTTTGAGGTATTAAGGGTTTAAAGGTTGAGGGATTATGGTTTAATGTATAGTATCGAGGGTAGAGGGTTTAGGGATAGGTTTTAGGGATTAAGGTTTAAGGGTTGAGGGTTGAGGCTTTAGGTATAGGGTTTAGGGTTGAGGGTTAAGGGATTAGGGTAAAATGGTTGAGGATTTAAAGCTTTAAGGTAAAAGGTTCAAGGGTTTATGGTTTAAGGGTTGAGGGCTTAAGGTATTAGGGTTTAAGGGTTGAGCATTAAGAGAATAGGGTTTAAGGTATAGGGTTGATGTATTAGGGTTATGGTTTTAATGTATAGGGTTGAGGCTTTGAGGGTTGAGGCTTTAAGGGTTGAGGGTTGAGGGTATAACTTATAGAGATGATGGATTAGGGTTGAGGGTTGAGGTTTAAGGGTTGAGGGGTTAGGATTTAAGGTATAGGATTTAGGGATTAGGGTAGAGGGTTGAGATTTTACAATTGAGGGATAATGTTCAAGGTTGAGTGTCTAAGATATGTGGTTCAGGGTTTTATTTTGAGGGTATAAGGCATATGGATGAGGGTTGAGGGTTTATAACATAATTATAGGGTTAAGGGTATAAGTTATAGGGTAGAGGTTTGAAGGTTCAAGGATAATTTTCAAGGTTGAGTATCCAAGGTTAAGTGTATAGGGTGTAGGATTTAAGGGTTTAAGGGTATCTAGGGGTTGATATTTTAGGGTTTAAGGGTTTAACGTTTGAGGGATTAAGGGTTAAAGGTTTGAGGGTTTAGGGTTTAAGGTATAGTGTTTAGGGTATAGGTTTTAGGGTTTAAGGTTTAAGGGTTGAGGCTTTACGAATAGGGTTTATGGTTTAGGGTTGAGGGATTAGGGTTTAAGGGTTGAGGGTTTAAGCATTTATGGTTAAAGGTTCAAGGCTTTATGTTTTAAGAGTTGAGGGCTTAAGGGATTAGGGTTTAAGGGTTGATTGTTAAGATATTAGGGTTTAAGGTATAGGGTTTGTGTATTAGGGTTAAGGATTTAATGTATATGGTAGAGGGGTTGAGGGTTGAGGGTTTAAGGGTTGAGAGTTTAAGGTTTGAGGGTTGAAGGATTAGGGTTGAGGGTCTAAAGTATAAGGTAGAGGGATTAGGGTTGAGGGTTGAGGGTTGAGGATTTAAGGTATAGGGTTGAGGGATTAGGGTAGAGGGTTGAGAGTTTAAGGTTTGAGGGTTGAAGGATTAGGGTTGAGGGTCTAACGTATAAGGTAGAGGGATTAGGGTTGAGGGTTGAGGGTTGAGGATTTAAGGTATAGGTTGAGGGATTAGGGTAGAGGGTTGAGAGTTTATAGTTGAGGGATAATGTTCAAGGTTGAGTGTCTAAGATATAGGGTTCAAGGTTTAAGGTTGAGGTTATAATGTTATGGAGTTACAGGACATAATAACCTAGCCAAAATAACCCTGGATAGAATAACCCAGTCATAATAACCCAAGGATAAAATAACCCAAGGTCATAATAACACAAGCCAAAATAACCCATGGTCATAATAACCCATGGACAAAATATCCCTGTAAGAATATAGAGAAAGGAAAACAAAATTTATAAATTACAAGGGTTATTCTGTCCATGGGTTATTTTGACCACGAGGTATTTTATCCATGGGTTATTATGACCCTGTGTTATTTTGTCCTTGGGTTATTATGACGGGGTTATTGTTTCCAAGGTTATTGTGGTCTGGTTATTATGTCCTATATGGTTTACAGCATAACTATATGGTTGATGGTATAGGGTATAGGGTAGAGGTTTGAAGGTTGAGGGATAATGTTCAAGGTTGAATGTCCATAGCTATGTGTATATGGTGTAGGGTTTAAGGGTTTAAGGGTATCTAGGCATTGATATTTTAGGGCTTAATAGTTTAAGGCTTGAGGGATTAAGGGATTAAGGATTGAGGGTTTAAGGGTTGAGGGATTCAAGTTTAAGGTATAGTGTGAAGGGTAGAGGGTTTAAGGATAAGGTTTAGGGTTTAAGGGTTGAGGGTTGAGTCTTTAGGGATAGGGTTTAGGGCTAAGGGTTAAGAGATTAGTGTTAAAGGGTTGAGGGTTCAATTTTTTAATTTTAAAGGTTTAAAAATTAATGGTTTAGAGTTTAAGGGTTGATGGGTTAGGGCATTAGGGTTTAAGGGTTGAGCTTTAAGAGATTAGGGTTTAAAGTACAGGGTTGATGTATTGTGGTTAAGGGTTTAATGTATAGGGTAAAGGGGTTGAGGGTTGAGGGTTTAAGGGGTTAGATTTTAAGGGTTAAGGGTTCAATAATTATGGTTAAGGGTTGAGGGTTGAGGGTTTAACAAATAGGGTTGTAGGATTAGGGTTGAGGGTTGAGGATTTAAGGTATAGGTTTGAGGGGTTAGAGTAGAGGGTTAAGATTTTACTATTGAGGGATAATGTTCAAGGTTGAGTGTCTAATATATATGGCTCAAGGTTTAAGGTTGAGGGTATAAGGCATATGGATGATCATTGAGGGTTTAGGGCATAAGTATAGGGTTGTGAGTATAGGGTATATGGAAGAGGTTTGAAGGTTGAGGGATAATGTTCATGGTTGATTGTCCATGGTTAAATTTACATAGGGCGTAGGGTTTAAGGTTTTAAGGTTTAAGGGTTTAAGGGTTTCTAGGGGTGATATTTTAGGGTTTAAGGTTTTATGGATTAAGGTTTTAAGTTATGGTGTTGAGGGTAGAGGGTTTAGGGATATGGTTTAGGGTTTAAGGTTTAAGGGTTGAGGGGTGAGGGTTAATGGATTGGGGTTTAAGGGTAGAGGGTTTAAGGCTTTCATACAAAAGGGTAAAGGGTTTAGGGTTTAAGGCTTAAGGGCTTAAGAGATTATGGTTTAAGGGTAGAATGTTAAGAGATTAGGTTTAATATATAGGGTTTATGTATTAGGGTTAAGGGTTTAATGTATAGGGTAGATGGGTTGAGGGTTGAGGGTTTAATGTATAGGGATGAGGGATTAGGGTTGAGGGTTGAGGGTTGAGGGTTGAGTGTTGAGGATTTAAGGTATAAGGTTGAGATTTTTAAGGTTGATGAGGGTTGAGGGTATAGGGTATAGGGTAGAGGTTTTGAGGTTGAGGGATAATTTTCAAGGTTGAGTATCCAAGGTTAACTATACACGATGTAGGGTTTAAGGGCTTAAGATTTAAGGGTTTGAGATTTTAGGGTTTAAGTGTTTAAGGTTTGAAGGATTAAGGTTTTAAGGTTTGATGGTTTAAGATATAGTGTCAAGGGTAGAGGTTTTAGGGATAGGGTTTAGGGTTTAAGGTTTAAGGGTTGAGAGTTGAGGCTTTAGGGATAGGGTTTATGGTTGAGGGTTAAGGTATTAGAGTTTAAGGGTTGAGGGTTTAAGGCTTTAAGGTTAAAATTTCAAGGGTTTATGGCTTAAGTGTTGAGGTATTAAGGGATTATGGTTTAAGGGTTGAGAATTAAGAGATTAGGGTTTAAGTTATAGGGTTGATGTATTAGGGTTAAGGGTTTAATGTATAGGGTAGAGGGGTTGAGGGTTGAGGGATTAAGTGTTGAAGGTTTCAGGGTTGAGAGTTTAAGGGTTGAGGATTTAAGGATTATGGTTGAGGGTTGATGGTTTTACATATAGGGTTTAGGGATTAGAGTTGAGGGTTGAATATTTAAGGTATAGGGTTGAGGTATTAGGGTAGAGGGTTGAGAGTTTACAATTGAGGGATTATGTTCAAGGTTGAGTTTCCAATATATAGGGTTCATGGTTTAAGGTCGATTGTATAAGGAACATGAATGAGGGTTGAGGGTAGAGGGTAGAGGGTAGAAATTTGAAGGTTTAGGGATGATGTTCAAGGTTGAGTGTATAGGGCACGTACGTTTTAATTATTTGAGGTTTAAGGGTTTACGAGTGTCTAGGTGTTGATAGTTTAGGGTTTAAGGGTTTAAGGTTTTAGGGATTAAGGTTTTAAGGGTTGAGGGATTAGGGTTTAAGGTATTTTTTTTGGTAGAGTGTTAGGTATAGGGTTTAGGGTTTAAGGTTTGATGATTGAGGGTTGAGGAATTAGGTATAGGGTTTAGTATTGAGGGTTAAGGTATTAGGTTTTAAGGGTTGAGGATTTAAGGTTAAAGGGTCAAGGGTTTAGGATTTAAGGGTTGAGGGATTAATGGATTAGGATTTAAGGGTTGATCATTTAGAGATTAGGGTTTTAGGTATAGGGTTGTTGTATTAGGGTTTAGGGTTTAATATATACAATAGAGGTGTAGAGGGTTGAGGGTTTAACAGTTGAGGGTTTAAGGGTTGATAGTTTAAGGGTTGAGGGTTGAGGGTTTAACATATACGGATTAAGGATTAGAGTTGAGGGATGAGAGTTGAGGATTAAAGGTATAGGGATGATGGGTTAGGGTTGAGGGTTGAGAGTTTACAGTTGAGGGATAATGTTAAAAGTTGAGTGTCTAAGATATATGGTTCAAGGTTTAAATTTGAGGTATAAGGAATATGGATGAGGTTTGAGGGTTTAGGGAATAAGTATAGGGTTGAGGTAATAGGGTATGGGTTCAAGGTTTGAAAGTTGAGGGATAATTTTCAAGTTTAAGTGTCCAAGGTTAAGTGTATAGGGTGTAGGTTTTAAGGGTTTAATTTTTAAGGGTTTAAGGATATATGGGGGTTGATAATTTAGGGTTTAAGGGTTTAAAATTTGAGGGATTAAGGGTTTATAGGTTGAGGGTTTATGGTTTAAGGTATAGTATCGATGGTACAAGGTTTAGGGATAGGGTTTAGGGTTTAAGGTCTAAGGGTCGAGGGTAGAGGGTTTATGGATAGGGTTTAGGTTTGGGGGTTAATGGATTAGGGTTTAATGGTTTTAGGTTGAAGGGTCAATGGTTTAGGGTTTGAGGGTTGAGGGATTAAGGTATTAGGGTTTTAGGGTTGAGTGTTAAGAGATTAGGGATTAAGGTATAGTATTGATGTATTAGGGTTAAGGGTTTAATGTATGGGGTAGAGGGGTTGAAGGTTGAGTGTTTAAGAGTTGAGGGTTTAAGGGTTGAGAGTTTAAGGTTTTAGGGTTGAAGGATTAGGATTAAGGGTTGAGGGTTGAGGAATTAAGGTATAGAGTTGAGGGATTAGGGTAGAGGGTTGAGAGCTTATAGTTGAGGGATAATGTTCAAGGTTGAGTGTCTAAGATATAGGGTTCAAGGTTTAGGGTTTAGGGTATAAGGCATATGGATGAGGGTTGAGGGATTAAGGCATAAGTATATGGTTGAGGGTATAGGGTATAAGGTATAGGTTTGAAGGTTGAGCATCCAAGGTTAAGTGTATAGGGTCCATGATTTAAGGATTTAAGGGTATCTAGTGGTTGATAGTTTAGGGTTTAAGGTTTGAGAGATTAAGGGTTTAAGGTTTGAGGGTTTAAGGGTTGAGGGATTAGTGTTTAAGGTATAGTGTCAAGGGTAGAGATTTTAGGGATAGGGTTTAGGGTTTAGGGTTTAAGGTTTAAGGTTTGAGGGTTAAGGCTTTAGGGATAGGTTTTAGGGTTAAGGTTTAAGGGATTAGGGTTTAAGGGTTGAGGGTTTAAGGGTTTAAGATTAAAATGTCAAGGTTTTAGGATTTAGGAGTTGAGAGCTTAGGGGATTATAGTTTAAGGGTTGAGCTTTAAGATTTTAGGGTTGAAGGTATAGGGTTGATGTATTAGGTTTAAGGGTTTAATGTGTAGGGTAGAGGGATTAAGGGTTGAGGTTTTAAGGATTGATAGTTTAAGAGTTCAAATTTTAAGGGTTCAAGGTTGAAGGATTAGGGTTGAGGGTTGAGGGTTTAACGTATAGGGATGAATAATTAGGGTTGAGGGTTGATGGTTGAGGGATTAGGGTTGAGGGTTGAGATTTTATAGTTGAGTGATAATGCTCAAATTTGAGTGTCTAAGATATAAGGTTTTGGGTTTAAGGTTGAGGGTATAAAGCATATGGATGAGGGTGTTGTGGTTTGTGGCAATTGATCATGCTATACTATACACCCAACATGTATAACCCTAATTATGGAAGCTTATAAAAAGCTTGTTATTTGGGATGGGAGTTATAATATCTAGGAAAAGATGATTATTCATGAGATTGTAATAAGTTTTTCATTGGATGGTTGCAGTTTTGTGGATGTAGCCCAGATTGGCTAAACCATGTTAAATTCTCCATGTCTTGTTTCTACTATAATTTTTCTGTGTGTTTTTATTTCTTTGTTTTATTGATCAAATCTACATTTAATTGTTAGATATTTTCTTTCTAACCCTAACAAGTGGTACTAGATTGGATTGTGTTCGATTATCATCTACAGGAAAGTCTCACGATTTAATGGGAGTCTCACGGTTAAGTGGGAGCAATGGCAGACAAGGGTAAATTGAAGGTAGATAAATTCAATGGGCAGAACTATTAGTTATGGAAGATGTAGATGGAGGATCATCTCTATCAAAAGGATTTATGGAGGCCATTGGAAGGAACAACCAAGAAACTGCCAACAATGAGTGAGGAATGGAATCTTTTGGACAGAAAGGCACTGGGAGCCATTTGTTTATGTCTAGCACAATCGGTGGCATTCAATATTACAACACCAAAGACAACTCAAGAGTTGATGGAAACCCTAGCAAAGTTATATAAAAATTCTTCCACTTTGAATAAGGTATTTCTTATGAAGTTTTTATTTAATATGAAAATGGTAGAAGGTGGATCAATTATTGATCATTTAAATGAGTTTAATATTGTTACTAGTCAATTAACTTATGTAATGTAAACTTTGATGAAGAAGTTAGGGCTCTTTTGATTATGTGTTCTTGGCCAGAAAGCTAGAATAGCTTGGTAATGGTTGTTAGCAATTTTGTTTCTAGTTTGAATACATTAAAATTTGATGATGTTGTTGGTGTTATTTTGAGCGAGGAAATTTGTAGGAAAAGCTTAGGTGGAACATCCACATCAAGAAGTGTTTTGAATGCAAAAAGTAGGGGTGGAAAAAAGAAGAGAGGAAACAATTATGGAAGTCATGGTAAGTCATGAGAAAAATCAAAGGACAAAAGGTCCCAATCTAGAGACAAGAGGGATTGTTGGTACTGTGGTAAGCTGGGTCATTTAAAGAAAGATTGTTGTTCTCGAAAAAATAAAGGAGACAAAAAGGAAGGAAATAAAAAGGCAAATGTGATAAGTAATAAATCTGATGAGGATGTTTTGATTCTTTCCCTTGATAATGTTGATGATTCTTGGGTGTTAGATTCAGGGGCTTCATTTCATTCTACGCCCCATAGAAGTTATTTTCTTGATTATGTCCAAGGGGATTTTAGGCTAGTTTATTTGGGAGATAAAAAACCCTATCAGATTGTTCGAAAGGGAAGAATCAAGATTAAGTTGTAGAATGAGAATCATTGGCTACTACATGAGGTAAGGCACATTCCAAAGTTAAAAAGAAATTTAATTTTAGTAGGGCAACTAGATGATGATGGTTGTGTTGTTACATTTAGTGATAAAAATTGGAAGGTTACAAAAGGTTCCTTAGTGGTAGAAAAAGGTGTGAAAGTGGGCACATTATATCTTTGTACAGCTCATATTGTTCCTTCTACTTTAGCTATTGCAGATAAAAATAAATGTTCAGGAATAGTTGTTGTAGTTCAACAAATAGAAAATTAGACGGTTGCTATGGATTCTGAATCAGCACTGTGGCATAATAGTCTTGGGCATATGAGTGCAAAAGGTATGAAATTACTTCATTCGAAGAATGTTTTACCAGGTCTGAAATGTGTTAATATGGATTTTTGTGAAAGTTATGTGTATGGAAAACAAAAGAGAGTTAGTTTTTTCAAGGATGGGAAGCAAAAGAAAGATGAGAAATTGGAGCTTGTGCATACAGATGTATGGGGACCAGCTCAAGTATCTTCTCTTGGTGGCTCTCAATATTATGTCACTTTTATTGATGATGCAAAAAGCAAGGTATGGATTTATTTCCTTAGGAAGAAATCTAATGTATTTGAAACTTTTAAGAAATGGAAGAGCTAGGTTGAGAATGAGACAAGTAAAAAGTTAAAATGTCTCAGATCTGATAATGTTGGTGAGTATTGCAGCAAATAGTTTTAAGATTATTGCTCCTCTAATGGTATTCATAGGAAAAAAATGGTTCCAAGGACTCCACAAGCAAATGGAGTGGTTGAGCACATGAGCAGAACAATAATGGAGCGTGAACAGACTATTAGATTGCATGTTGGGTTACCTTTAAACATGTGGGAAAAGGTTGTAAAAACTACTATTTATTTAATCAATAGAGGTCCCTCTAATCCTTTGGGTTGTGGTATTCCAGAGGAAGCATGGATAGGTAAGAAGGTGAGTTATTCTTTTCTCAAGACCTTCGATTGTGAAATATTTACACATGTAGATTCCAAAAATATAACCAAGCTTGATGCAAAATCAAATAAATGTATATTTGTTGGATATGGCATTGATGAATTTGGTTATAGGATTTGGGATTTTGAAAATCAAAAAATTATGAGAAGCAAGGATGTCATATTCAATGAGAAAGTGTTGTACAAAGATTAGTTGCAACAACATGAGAAGAAATAAAATGATTATGTAGTGTTGGATGATACACCAAACAGAGGGTTGAGGATTTATGGGATAAGTATAGGGGTGAGGGTATAGTGTATAGGGTAGTGGTTTGAAGGATCAAGGATTATTTTCAAGGTTTAGTGTGCAAGGTTAAGTGTATAAGGTGTAGGGTTTAAGGGTTTAAGGTTTAAGTATTTAAAGGTATCTAAGGGTTGATATTTTAAGGTTTAATGGTTTAAGGTTTGGGGGATTAAGGGTTTAAGGTTTGAGGTTTTAGGTTGTAGGGTTTAAGGTATAATGTCAAGGGTAGAGGGTTTAGAGATAGGGTTTAGGGCTTAAGGTTTAAGGGTTGAGGGTTGAGGCTTTAGGGATAGGGTTTATAGTTGAGGGTTAATGGATTAGGGTTTAAGGATTTAAGGTTAAAGGGTCAAGGGTTTAGCTTTTAAGGGTTGAGGGCTTCAGTGATTATGGTTTAAGGGTTGAGAATTAAGAGATTAGGGTTTAAGGTATAGTGTTGTTGTATTAGGGTTAAGGGTTTAATGTATAGTGTAGAGGGGTTGAAGGTTGAGGGTTTAAGAGTTGGGGTTTTAAGGGTTGAGATTTTAAGGGTTGAGGATTCAAGGATTAGGTTTGAGGGCTGAGGGTTAAGGGTTTAAAATATAGGGTTGAGGGGTTAGTTTTGAGGGTTGAGGATTGAGGATTTAAGGTATAGGGTTGATGGATTAGGGTAGAGGGTTGAGAGCTTATAGTTGAGGGGTAATGTTGAAGGTTGAGTGTCTAAGATATAGGGTTCAGGGTTTAAAGTTGAGGATATAAGGCATATGGATGAGGGTTGAGGGTTTAGGGCATAAGTACATGGTTGAGGATATAGGGTATAGGGTAGAGGTTTTAATGTTGAGGGATAATGTTCAAGGTTGATTTTCCAAGGTTAAGTGTATAGGGTGCATGGTTTAAGGGTTTAAGGTTTAAGGGTTTAAGGGTATCTAGTGGTTGAGAGTTTATGGTTTAAGGGTTTAAGGTTTGAGGGATTAATGGTTTAAGGTTTGAGGGTTTAAGGGTTGAGGGATTAGTATTTAAGGTATAGTGTCAAGGATTAAGGGTTGAGGGTTTAAGGGTTGAGGGTTGAAGGATTAGTGTTGAGGGTTGAGGATTTAACGTATAGGGTTGGGGGAATAGTGTTGAGGATTGAGGGTTGAGAATTTAGGGTGTAGAATTGAAATATTAGGGTAGAGGGTTGAGAGTTTACCATTGAGGGATAATGTTCAAGGTTGATTGTTTAAGATATAGGGTTCAAGGTTTAAGGTTGAGGGTATAAGGCATATGTATGAGGTTTGAGGGTTTAGGGCATAAGTATAGGGTTGAGGGTTTAAGGTATAGGGTAGAGGTTTGAAGGTGTAGGTATGATGTTCAAGGTTGAGTGACCAAGGTTAAGTGTATAGAGTATAGGGTTTAAGGGTTTAAGGGTTTAGGGTTTACAGTTTAAGGTACAGTGTCAACTATAGAGGGTTTAGGGTATAAGGTTTAAGGGTTGATGGTTGAGGCTTTAGGGATAGGGTTTAAGGTTGAGGGTTAAGGTATTATAGTTTAATGGTTGAGGTTTTAAGGCTTTAAGGTTAAAGGGTCGATGGTTTAGGGTTTAAGGGTTGAGGGCTTAAGGGATTATGGTTTAGGGTAGAGGGTAGAGGGTAGAGGGTAGAGGGTTTAAGTATTCAAGGGTTTAAAGGTTGAGGGTATAGGGTTGAGGGATTAGGGTTGAGGTCCAATATATAGGGTAGAGGTTTGGTAATTTAGGGTTGAGGGTCCAATATATATGGTAGAGGTTTGGTAATTGAGGATTGAGGGTCGATGGATTAAGGGGTGGAGGGTTGAAGGTATAAGGTTGAGGGTATAGGGTTGAGGGTCCAATGTATAGGGAAGAGGTTTGAGGCATTAGGGTTGAGGGATTAGGGTTCAAGGTTGAGGTATTAAGTGTTTTGGTAAATTTCTAGAGATGCATCCTAATTTAAAATTTGTCAAAGATATTTTAAAATGCTAAAACCTTTCTATGTCAAAATAAATCACACACACTACTTGTTGTTGTAGATTACATATTGAATTTTCTAACCACATTGATATTTATTAATCTATATATTTAGATTTGCATACTAAAATTGTTTTGCAGGATTGTGGCATACATGCCCCACCTACATCTTCAAGAGACTTCATATCAACAATTTTATGTGAAAGAGAGGAAGGTTACAAGAAATTATACTTGTATGGCACATGTCAACATTGTAGTGGCTTGCAATTTATACCAATATGTGAATATATGAAAGCACACATGTGGTTGGAAACAAACTAGTAGAGTTCAACAAGTATAAAATAGTGGCCCACAATAGAAAAGAAGGTAAAGAAGCAAAAAGGTGTGATTTGGTTATTCAAAAGATTCTAGTGTATCATTTTATGTCTACATTTTGTGATAGTATAGTGTATAAGTATGCAAGGCATACCCATAGAGATTGATGGTTAGATTTACAATTCAAGTTATGTAAGGACACATATCCACTTGGCAGCATTGTTTAATTCATTGAATTTGTAGAGAGATAGATTCTATAGCCACAACGCGAGGTGTAATCACAATATTAAAACTCCACACAGGTTTCTATATTTGTGCACATTGCATTCATTCATGTAAATAATAGTATAGAGGATGATAGAAATATCATAAGGGGGTATCATTTTTATATTAGTGATGATTGCATGCATTTTACAGAGTTCATGTAAGGTTGCTTTCAAGTGTTCTACAATGATTTGGCTACAAGGGGTATATTATTCAGTTAGCATATCACATGGTTAGATAATTATGCATCATAATTCAAGAACTCGTGGATGTTCTATTAGTTGATTAGGATGCATAATATTACAGGTCTTCAACATATGTGGAACTTTTGTGAGGTTGGACATGGAAAAGGGGAGCATGATGGTGTAGGAGCATGTATCAAAAGAGCCATATCATGAGAAGAGTTAAAGTATAACTACAATGCAAATTTTACAGATGCAAAATTAATTTTTAAGTGGTATAATGCTTCGATGGGTCCAAGTAATGAAGGTAAGTATTCATTCATATATTTTTTGGTTGATAGATGATACTAATATTGCACTATATGAGGATTTTTATACACTAATGGGGTCAAGTGAGCTACACTTTTTCAGAAGCTCAAATGTGGGTTCATGGAGTATCCATACATGAAAGATGGCATGCTTTTTTTCTTCATGTATAATTCAAGCCTAGAATGAGTGTGATTCAAATGAGTGGTCTAACGAATGGTGGTTAAGTTATCTTAGCCCATTTGACATGTATTGGCCCCTAAAAAAATTGAAACTAACACAGATAGAATCATCGATTTACTTTGATCATATATCAGATCTAGTTCAACTAGGTAATATATCTACTTGCATAGTTTTTGAAATATTTGATGTTATCTTACTTTTTAGTGTTTTTGTAATGTTGACTAATTTCATCTAATTTTATACACATCAATGTAGGGCATGTTTATGTAGATATTATAGATGAAGACAATGAAGAGGGAATGGATTATTACTTGTGTCATTGTGTTGAGGCCAAAAAGAAATTGGAGGCCCCAGTTACAAATGGAGAAAACATCAAGTACCCTATAGGCTCGATGGTTGTTACTGGAACATGGATTAGAAGTTACCCACATAAGAGTATTAATGTTTGGTTGTTTCAAGAATTTGAAACACATTGGAAGATTCTTCATTACTGAACCCTTGTTTTGGCATCCAATTTTCATTTGATATAATATCAGGGTAGACCTTTGAACAAGACTTTGTGGAAAGTGTGTGAGTCTAACCATGAGGCAATACTTGACACAATAAAGAGTAGAGAAAATGTGGATGGTTAGTTGTTTTAATTTGTAAGTATGCTCATTAATTTGTATAGTCATGTTATTGATATTAATGTATTGTACTTGATAGTTAGACCTTTTGTTTCTATATTTCAAGTTTACATATGTTTTGGTTCTGAGTTTACATATGTTTGTCTTTTTTTTGCTGCTGAATTTTTTCACATATACAGTGAATATTGGGCAGATTATATGCATATTTATGGTTTTTCTATTTGACCATTTGGAGACTTCAATTTACAAACTTTACCTTTACAACCCTAGATCATACTTGGGAGACCCTTCCTCAACCATGATTTCACCTGAAACATCAAGTATTTCCATCATATCCATCCAAAATATATCATCTTTCCCTCATCTTAGCATTTTCATCCATTATCATAAGCTAGTCATCACAACCATCATCCTTAGACCTTGGTCCTTTCAACAATTAGCCTACCCTTATCATCTTATTATTTTCATAATCATTGCTTTCATAATTGATCATCCTTATCTTCTATCCAATCTCTATCCTATCCTATCATATCCAATATTTGTCATATTTTATCCTATCTCATCACCCAATCAGAATCCATATCATATCTTATAAAAATCAATCTTGTCAAGAGTCTATCTAGATCCTAATCCTTGTTATCAAAATCCCCATTTCTCCCTCTCATCAATACAAACACATATCATCCTCACAACCTCCCATATCCAAATATCAATAACTACCCTTCATAACTAGGAAATGGGAAAATGACAATGCATAATTGGAGCAACAAGTAATAGAATGCATGAAATGAAAAAAGGAATTTTCTCTTGAGAAGTTGAGGAATTTTTGTGTGTAGTATGTTCAATGGTAAAATGACAATACAAAACTGGAGGTAGCAAGTATTAGAATGTATGAAATAAAAAATGAATCTACTCTAAAAGTACTTAAAAAGAAGCAGACCAAAGTGAATGAGATAGATAATGTTTTGAATGAAGAGATTCTTCCTGCTCTCAAGAAGTTTCAAGGAAGGTGCTTGTGCATTATCTGGAATGAGAAAATGGAAATGGAGAAGTGGAAAAACTCAAAAGGTTTTATATTTGGTAAGAATTTGTGCAAGCAAAAAAAGTGAGAGATGATGCTATATGTGGATCTAAACAAATGAAGTCAAAGAATCTTGAACTTAAGACTTCCATGGAGAAAATACAACTAGAAATAGATGATAATGAAGAAGCAATATCAAATGTAAGTGTAAAAAAAGAGAATTGGTGCAGTGGACACATGAAAGTAATCAAGACATTGAAAACTCTATCAAACAAAGGGATGTTGTTGTCCTAAGTGTTGATGACAAAGCAGCTAATCTAAAGCTCAAAGTAAAAGATATGAAAAATAATTTAGAAGATCATGAAAAGGAATATCAAGGGGTGTTAACAAGTAAGAATAGTAGAGATGAGGAAAAATGTGTGGATGGTCCAGTTACAGATGCAAAAGCAATAGTTGGAAGTGTTGAAATTGAAGCAAAACAACTGAAGACTAAAATCAACCACTTATAGAAGGAATTAAAAGATAAGAAGAAGATTTTATCGTCAATGAAAAGGAGGTCAGTCTACTCTAAAAACACTTGAAAAAGAAGTAGACCAAAATGAATGAGATAGATAACATATTCAATGAAGAGATTCTTCCTACTCTTGAGAAGTTGAGGAAGGTGTGTTTGTAGATTCTTCTATGTTCGTCATGCAAGCAAAGTGATAGTTCCAATTGATCTGTAAACTAGGATGTTAAAGTTTCCCAAAACTTAATCCAAATATAGATTTAATTCTTGACCCAACAGTAATGCATGATTATGTATCTTAACCATTGAAATTATGAAATTGAGTAATGCTTCCAAAAGCTTTTAATCAATTATCTATAATAACATTCATGAGAGAACATAACACTAAAATAAAATGAGAGAACAAGAAAGAGATGGAAGAGAGACACAAACAACTTGATAACGGAGTTCGCTCAATTTGAGCTATGTCTCCAGGTCCGGTTCTCAACATTGGACCGCTTTATTGATATCGCCAAGCTTCAATAGCCTTCTTACAATATCCAAGCTTTAATCACTCACAATCTCTCTTTGAAATTTTACAATTTTTGGTATAACAACACCTTGTAATTTCTCTCCCAAAAATTCCTCAAAAGAGTATAAAATTTTCTCTCAAAAAACACATCCAAATTATTTCTCCACAAAAATGCATAAAGGCCCTATCACATCACCTCCTTTTATACATAAATTTTGCATATGGGGTTAAAAACCACCATAATAAATAAAACAACAATTTAACCCCCCTCCTTTGGCTTTTATAATTATAAGCCTTACAAAAAAACACTAACCCGTTTATATAAAAACAATAACTTCCCCGTTAAAAATAAAACTATAAACAACCCCATAATAAAACATTTGGAATTTGTTTTTTAAACCCCTGTCTTATTATATTCACGGGCTATTTGAGTTTAGGGAGTTTAGTTTAAAAATAAAATAACAATATAGTGTTATTTTAGGAGGTTTTGTTTTTGTCACGAGTTAATTTTCGTTGATTTTTAGGAGATTTGGATCCCACCAAATCTGATTGGGATCCCACAAAATCCGTGGGATTTTTGTGAGATAAAATAATCCTCCACACCTTATTTTCAAAAATAAAGCATGGTACGTGAATTTTGAGAGATTTTTGCCACATCACCTGCAACTCCCATGTCACCATCTAGTCAATTGCCATGTCACATGCTGACATCATCATTTTGACTATAACTTTGACTGGCTCTATTTTTCTCATACGGACTCCATTTTCAAAACCGAGGATAGTTCCAGAATCAGCACGATAAGCCCTACTACTTGGTGTCATTTTTGCTTGGATTTGAGACAATCAAATTTCACCTTTTTGAATGCTTGATTCACCTATTTGACCAAACCTTTGACCAAGCATAACTCTGGCATATGACCTCCTTTTGACGCAATTCAGGTTGCGTCGGGATCGTGTCAGCAAGCTCTATCCAATGATGTCGGTTCTGAGAGATTTTGAGAATGTGATATTTTTGAGATTCTTGGATCCTCCTAGATCACCAATGAATTTGGATGAGTAGGTTTATGCTAGGAAAGGTCCTGTTCACACCCAAAAATGTTAGAATAGTCTGAGCTACATTGTACCAGCGAAGACTCTTAAGAGACCAAAGTGTAAAAAGGTAGCAATCTTTGATAAGCTATTACTCGAAAACCATGTCAGAAACATTTCATCTGAGGTTATGGGATCACGTAGGGCCCCTTTACAATAACCTTTCTTGGTTTTTGATATCTCTAATGAATTTTCCCATGGTTTCAAGTTTTCAGTTGATGAAAAAAGCATCAGATGCATGCAGTGTAAAGTTGCAAGGTGGTGTAAGTTTCATTTTGTTCATTGTGCAACCAAACTAACAGTTCCAACATGTCCAAATGGATAGGATTACACTATGAAAGGTCATGTTTCACACCCAAATATGCCAAAATATTCTAAGCTATATTGTACTAGTGAAGTCTCTTAAGAGACCAAAGCGAAAAATGATAGCAATCTTTGACAAGCTATTACTCGAAAACTGTCACTTAGAAACATTTTGTCTAAGGGTACGTGATGGTGTAACTTTTTTTTTGTTTGTCGTGAAACCAAACCGACAGCTCCAACACATCTAGATGGGTAGGTTTACACTCAGAAAGGTCTTGTTTCACACCCAAACATGCTAAAACAGTTTGAGCTACATTGTATTGGAAAAGTCTCTTAAGGGACCATAGTGAAAAAAGGCAGCAATCTTTGACGAGCTATTACTCATAAATTTTGTCACTTAGAAATTTTTTTCTAAGGGTACATGATCATGTAGGGCCCCTCTATAATAACTTCTCTCAGCTTTTGATATCTCCAAGGCATTTTCCTATGGTGTCGAGTTTTTAGTTGATGGAAAAAGTGTCAAATGCATGCAATGTAAAGTTGCAAGGTGGTGTAACTTTTGTTCTATTCATCGTGAGACCAAAACAGCAATTCCAATACATCTGGATTGTTGGTTTTACGCTAAGAAAGGTCTCTTTTCACACCCAAACACGTTGAAACAGTCTGAGCTACATTATACTGGTGAAGTCTCTTAAGAGACCAAAATGTAAAAAGGCAGCAATATTTGATGAGATATTACTCAAAAACCATGTCACTTAAAAAAAATTATTTGAGGGTACAGGATCATGTAGGGCCCATCTACAATAACCTCACATTTTTTGATATCTCTAAGGCATTTTCCTGTGGTGTCGAGTTTTCAGTTGATGAAAAAAGCATCAAATGCATGTAGTGTAAAGTTGCAAGGTGGTGTAACTTTCGTTCTCTTCATCATGTAACGAAACCCATAGTTCCAACACATCCTAATGGGTGGGGTTTATGGTAGGAAAGGTTTTGTTTCACACCCTTACACATCAAAACAGTCTAAGCTACATTGTACCGGTGAAGTCTCTTAAGAGACCAAAATGCAAAAAAGAAGAAATCTTTGAGGAGATATTACTCATAAACTATCTCACTTAGAAACATTTTGTCTGAGAATATGGGATAATGTAGGGCCCCTCTACAATAACCTCTCTTGGTTTTTGATATGTCTAAGGAGTTTTCCCATGGTGTCGAGTTTTCAGTTGATGGAAAATTGGTCAAATGCATGAGGTGTAAAGTTGCAAGGTGGTGTAACTTTCATTTTGTTCATCGTATGAACAAACTAACAATTCTAACTTGTTTGGATTGGTGGTTTTATGCTATGAAAGGTCCTATTTCACACCCAAAACATGTTGAAACAGTCTAATCTACATTGTATCGATGAAATATCTTAAGAGACCAAAATGAAAAAAGGTAGCAATTTTTGATGAGTTATTACTCAAAAATTGTGTCACTTAAAAACACTTCATCTGAGGATACGAGATAAAGTAGGGCCCCTCTATAATAAAATATATCAATTTTTTATATCTTTGAGGTGTTTTCCTATGGTGTCGAGTTTTCAGTTGATGGAAAATAGGTCAAATGCATGCAGTGTAAAGTTGCAAGGTAGTGTCACTTTAATCTTATTCATTGTGCGACCAAATCAATAGTTCCAACACATTTGGATTGGTGGTTTTATGGTAGGAAAGGTCCTATTTTGCACCCAAACACGTAGAAACAGCTTGATCTACATTGTATCAGTGAAGTCTCTTAAGAGACCAAAATGCAAAAAGGTAGCAACCTTTAAGGAGCTATTACTAGGAAACCATGTCACTTAGAAACATTCCATCTAAGGCTATGGGATCACGTAGGGACCCTCTACAATAATCTCTCTCAATTTTTTTATCTCTAAGACATTTTCTCGTGGTGTCGAGTTTTCAATTGATGGAAAAAACATTAGATGCATGCAGCGTAAAGTTGCAAGGTGTTGTAACTTTTGTTATATTCATCGTCCGACAAAAACAATAGTTCCAACATGTTTGGATTGGTGGGTTTATGCTAGAAAAGTTCTTGATTCACACCCAAACATGGTGAAATAGTCTAAGAAATATTGTACTGATGAAATCTCTTAAAAGATCAAAGTGCAAAAAGGAAATACTCTTTAAGGAGCTATTACTCAAAAATTGTGTCACTTAGAAACATTTCATCTTAGGCTAAAGGATCACATAGGGCCCCTCCAAAATAACCTCTCTAGGTTTTTGATATATTTGAGGTGTTTACCCGTGGTGAAAGTTTTTCTAATGCTCCAAAAATCGTCAAATGCATGTAGTGTAAAGTTGCAAGGTAGGCTAATTTTTATTTTGTTCTTCATGGGGAAAAACTACAAGCACCGACAAATCCAATTGAGCACATCTATGATAGGCATGGTCACCACCCTTCATTATAAAAGGGCCATGTCTTTTCTATTCGAAGGGTCACAACTTTTTCCTTTGAAATGTCACAACCTAAATCATATCATCAGTATTCGTGAGAACCTAAATTAATTTATTTACAATATTTCCTAAGGTTGTATTCTTAATTGAATTTGTCAAGGATGTTATGGATGTCTTTATCAATTATAAATCGATCTCCCTCTTATGTTAGTGCTTATCAACATAGAAAGCATTTTGACAAACAACATTTTTAATACACATGCAGTAATCTTGTTGAAGATACATTTGGTCATGAAGTAAACTGGACCGTAGATTTTTGGGTGTGGGATCTATATAGGCTACTCTTGCGCTCTTAGGATATTTCACCTAAAAGGAGAGAGATAAACCCCACACAAAATCTAACTAGGTTCACTCAAATTATGTAATGTATGATGTTATTTAAACCAAATGAAATGATCTAAGTGCAAATAAGCTATGAAATTGATCGAATATGAATGCAAAACATAAGAAACAAGTGATGTTTGAAAACACATTGTGTAAAGCAACAATGAACTAGAAATGAATGCAAAACTTAACATAAATGAACCAAATTGAAACTGTGCACCTAAGATGTTAAAGGAGGCTAGAAATGATATTTGAAATGATGTTTGAAAACACATTGTGTAAGGTAATAATGAACTAGAAATGAATACAAAACTTAACAAAAATGAACCAAATTGAAAGTGTGAACCTGAGATGTTGAAGGAGGTTGGAAATGATATTTGAAATGATGTTGATGCTAGTTTTCAGGCCTGATGGGACTCATTTTCCATTCTGAGTGAATCAGTCTATGTTTTGCAAAATTGAGTTGGAACCTGTTTCTGACGAAAGGGTGTTTAAAAATGCAGAAAACTCAAAACTGACCTAGAATTGGGACTCATTCGCCACCCATGGAAAATGAGTCCACTTTTGAATTTTTGAATATTCAAAAGTAGAATCCAGAGCTTCTAATCTATACTTTAGACTTCTTCAAGTGTCTACTTCCGAAACTCTGATTTATGGGTCTTGATGAGCCTAGTTTATGATCTAGTTTTGGGTAGAATTTATGGTTTATTTGCTCAAAATATCATGGAAATTGGTGTTAAATGTTGATATTTTTTATGATATTTCCTCAAAACTATTAATATTGGGCTTAATCCTATTTCTACAAACCTTTAATGTTAATGGCATGTTATATGGACTATCTATATTAATTTTGCATGTGGTTAATGAATGTTTTTTAAGGTGGTTACAGATATGCAATTATTGTGCATACTAAAATTGCCATGCAGATATAATTTGAGGATGCTAAATTGAGGAAGACACTACCAGCTGGGCATGCACCATAACGTCCAACAAGGGAATTGTTCAAAGGTCAAAGGAGGAGGATGGTAGGAGATTCCCCATGCAAACCAAATGTAACCACCTTGTAGTGGTCTTTAATGATTTTGAGCAAACGTGTGCATTATTGTAGTGCTAAATTTGTGATTGGACATGCATGTCTAATAAGATTCCATGCATGCATAACCATTGCCCCACTTTCTCTTTTTTCCCTAAATGGAATCCTCCTAGTTCATGGAGTTGATTGCCCTATTTAGTTGGTAGTATAAATAAGGATCAGATGCTCCCTTTCTAAAAAAAAGTTGTGTGGTATGATATTATACTTGCATTCTTAGTTTTCAGTAATACAATTTTGCTACTCTTTTGTACTCATGTTTTCTGATGAATAAAATAAAGTTCTGAGTTTGAGCATTTGAGTTTTCATTAGTAGTAAAGGATACTCATCCAAGAGGGCCCACTTGGTGAGAAATCTTTCCTTTAGCTTAGTTTATCCTAGTTATTACTTTATGTTTAGTAATTAGTTAAGAATCTAGTGTTGACTGTTCCTATAGCCACTAGAATTACATTCTATGACTATTCTTGTAGCCACAGCAGACAGAGTATTTTTTTGTTTGTTGTTCATATTTTCATTTATGTCATGCATTTCAAAGCTTAGTATGGTTGTTGGTTGATGTTCAACATTTATGTTATTCCTTTCCAAGCAATTTACTTTCAACATTGCATCTTTCTTAGTTGTAGAATGAAAATGGCTACTTTGAGTTCCCAATGCACATATTATGCTAACCCATTTCATGTTCACGTCCTTGGGTTGACAAGTTAAATGCACCTTCATGATGATTGAATGGCTATTTAGTTTAGATATCCAATCTCTGAATCATAGTTGTAAGAGCTTAGTTGTTAAATCATTATAGGAGGCTAACATTTTTGGTGTCGTTATCGGGGATGGTGTCAAACTAGGGAATTCTTTGGATTCATTGGTAGTTTTTCTTGATGTAGTGTTTCTGGAAGTTGTTCTTAGTATACCCTCATTTAGGAATTAATGACCCCCCTTATTCTTTACCAACTCTTTGTGTAAGTTGGCTGATAGTGAGTTGATACTGCATGCATAGAGGAAGGAGAAGGGATGCTTATGGGAAATTCCTTCCTAACAATCCTAATCCATTCCAACTAGTTGAATATCAAAACCTACCAAGAGAAGAAGAAGAAGATCCACACCCCTTTGTTGATGCATTTCCTAATCTGACTAGCTCTGATGTCTCCTCTAAAGACCAAATCAGCTTGAGAACCCCTTTTCTTTGGAACTACATCAAGCAAGCATGGGTGATGCAAATAGGAACAGACCTAACCAACCAGCTTTTCTTTTCCCCATTCCCCATTAGAATGAAGTTGACAACATCAAAAATACCCTACTTCAGCACTCCCCAAGTTTTATGGACTTGTCACAGAAGATCTTGATACCTTCTTGTTTGATTTTGACATACTCTGCAGGATTTATGACTATACCACTGATTCCCATAGGATTAATCTATTTCCTATCACTCTAAAAGAAGTTGCATTGAGATCGTTCATGAGCCTAGGTAGAGATACTATGGAAACTTGGAAGACATGAAGACCAAATTCCTTGAGAAATACGAGTATTGCAAGGGAAATGACATGAGAGGAGGTGACATTTTTAGGATGTAGAAAAAGGAAGATGAGAGCCTAGAGGATTATATTGCAAGGTTTCTATTCTACCTACAAAAATCTCCACACCATACACTTAATGAAGACTCACAAAATTTGATTTTCCTAAAAGGAATCAATGATAGTTGCACTGATGCCTTGGACCTTATGGGAGGAGGAGATATCTCCCAAGTTCCTTGGGAAGATATCAAGAAAATATGCCAAAACTAATCTAGGGTAGCTTTGAAGAAAGGGAGATCTTACCAATCTTCCATGGGTAAGTCATCTACCGGTGGAGTTTCAAGAATGGAGATTACTCATTTGCTGGCAGACTTCAAGCAAGACATTATAAACAATCTAGCTACTCAGTTAGACACACTTTAGGCCAAGAAGAAGCAAGAGGAGGTAGAGGCAATGTTGGCAGAGTATTTCCCCCATTACAGACAAAAGAAGGACTACAGATGCAAGCTGGTAGCTAATATTGAAGGCAAGTAGATTGCACTCGAATTCAAGCCAATTCAGATTGAAGAAGACCAAGTCTACTATGTTGCACAAAGGAGGCCTTGGGCTCCAAGACAAGGTATGCCACTAGATCTGCTCTCTTATGCTGGGCCATATTTCAATTCCTATTCACCTGGTAACCAATGGCAGCCCCCATATCCATCCAGATATGGAGGATATCCACCACAGCCTTAGGGTAACCCTCCAAATTCTTGGCCCAATAATCAAAACTCTCCACCCAAATGGTAGCAACCTCAAGGGATTTGGCAGCAATTTCAAGGGAATTGGCAACCACCTCTAGGAAATTGGCAAGAAACAAATCAATAGAGGGGAGGAAAGTAATGGCCTACCCAAACAACCAGTTACATGAAGCCACCTTCTCAGCCCCAACAACCTACTATAATACCTCCACCTGCTAATTCAAGCTTAAATACACCTAAACCTACTCTACTACCAGCTCAGCCCACACCCAATCCAAATAACAAACCACAACATCAACCTATATACTCTGCTGATTCAAATCAATTCCCTGCATATGTTGTGAGTGCAAGTGATATCCACTTGCATTCAGGAACTACTTTACCAACCCCTTCCAAACCTATTATCACTGAACTTCCTATGGAAGAGGAGGAGGAACCTCTGAATGATCCCATTCAGCCAAGTGCACCCAAAAATCCTGAACCAGTCCAAGTCAAGAAAACTAAACAAGAACCACCATTTCCTTAGAGATTGGAAGCTGTTAAGAAGAAAGAAGAAAAGGAAGATACAAATTTTGAAATCTTGGATCATTTGAAGCATATATGTGTCCAGATACCTCTATTTTAGGTCATGAAGGATGTCCCAATCTATGGCAAAGCAATCAAGGAAGCATGCCTCAAGAAGCTAGGCAGGAAGAAGAAAGACCCCACTACTTCTCATGTGGTGGGACAGCTAGCTAACAACATGCTTTGAAAAGTGACTATTCGTAAGTACAATTACCCAAGTAGTCTTGTGGTAGCAGTTGTTATAAATGGGATTCAAATAAAGAATGCTCTGATTGATTTAGGTGCAGCAATAAATGTAATGACCAAGGAAATCTTGCAGCAACTAAACATTGCAAACATGAGATATACTCCTACTATCCTACAGCTTGTTGATAGTTCTATTGTCAAGCCTGATGGTATAGTGTAGGATCTTGTGGTGATTTTAGACTCCTGGGAGTACCCAGTAGACTTCATGATTCTTTCCCCTAAAGCTACACTAGGTGGGTATCCCATTATTCTTCAAAGGCCATGGTTAGCAACTGCAGACACATATATTGGATGCCAGTCAGGTGACATGACCATTTATGATGAGGATAATCCTGTATGGCCACATGTTGGTGAAGAGGTTGAGGAAGTTAATTTTGCAGTGCAACTTATGATGTTAGTAAAAATATCCTTCATGCAACTTCAAGACGAAGATGAAGTATTGGTTAACATCATTCAGAACCATTGTGAAGTGGAGGAAGCATCATCTTCTCATTCTACTACTCTAGTCAAGACACTTCTGTATGTTCTTCCTATAGCCACTATTCTTGCAAATGTTCTTCCTACAGCCACTCTTCCTTTAGCCATTGTTCCTACAAATGGACTTCCTACAGCAATAGATGTCCCATACATTGCTGCCATATGAACTCAAGGTATCATTTATTAATGAATCAGTTGTGATAGATTCAACTACACAAGTACAATTCTCAGAAGGAAAGTATTTGAATGTTAACAACAAATTGAGTGAAGAATAGCAATTGCTCTTGGAAAACTTATTAAGGACCCATCAACATGCATTTGCGTGTGATTATCATGATATGAATGGATTAGACCCTAAACTTTGCACACACAGAATTTATATCAGAGATGATTGCACCCTAGTGAGGCAGCCACAAAGAAGAATTAACCCTACGCTAAGAGAAATTGTAAAAGGAGAATTATAGAAGTTGTTAGATGCAGGATTTATTTACCCCATTTCAAATAGCCAATGGGTGTCTCCATTAGTGATTGTTCCTAAAAAAGGAGGGAAATGGTGAGTTTTTGTTTATTACAAAGAACTTAATGTTGCTACCAAAAAGGAACATTTTCCCTTACCTTTCATAGATCAAATTTTGGACTCACTTGTAGGAAAGCAATACTTTTCTTTTCTAGATGGATTCAACAGCTACAACCAAATCCAAATTGCACCAAAGGACCAGGAGAAGACCACTTTTACCTGTCCATGGGGGACCTATTCCTACTTGGCACTCTCATTTGGCTTATGCAATGCACCTGCAACTTTTTAGAGGGAAGTCATTATCATATATTCAGACATTTCTCATGATTGCATGGAAATTTAAATGGATGATTTCACCACCTATGGTGCTGATTTCAACGAAGCATTGGAGAATCTTAGGAAATTCCTATAGAGATGTGAAGATCACAATATCTCTTTAAATAGTGAAAAGTACTTCATGATGATGCAGGAATGTGTAGTTCTTGGACACTACATTTCTCACAAAGGAATTCAAGTAGATCCTACAAAGATTGAGGTGATCACAAATATTCCCACACCTGCAAAATAGAAGTATGTTAGGAGTTTCTTAGGCCATGCAAGCTATTATAGGTAGTTCATTAAGGATTTTAGCAAAATAGCAGCACCATTGTACACCCTCCTCACTAAAGATGTTGAATTGTAGTGGACTGAAGATTGTGACAAGGCATTTTCTAATTTGAAGGTATCCTTGACTCATGATCTTGTACTCAAAGGACCTAATTGGGAGATTCATTTCCACATCCATACAGATGCATTAGATTATTCCAAAGGAGAAGTCTTAGGATAGAAAGAAGGAGCTATTGAAAATGCCATTTATTTTGTTAGCAAAAATTTGCAAGGAGTTGAATTCAACTATATAGTGACAGAGAAAGAAATTATGGCAGTGATTTATGCCCTGAACAAATTCAGGAATTATATAATAGGTTATCAAATCTTTGTGCACACTTATCATGCATCCATTAGGTATCTCATGAATAAACCTTTCATCACAAGTAGACTGGCAAGATGGTTATTGTTGATATAGGAGTTTGACATAACCATTGTGGATACACCAAGGAAGGCCAATGTTGTTGCAGATTTCCTTTCAAGGATGACTACATCAGGGGATAATCAATTCATAGATGACTCTTTTCTTGATGATCATCTATTCTCTATCAGTGTATAAACACCCTAGTATGTTGACATAGCTAATTATCTGGTCACAGGTAGAGTTCCACCTCACTTCTCCCCAAAAGTGAGAAGGGCACTCATTGAAAAATATTTTCCTTTCTCATGGATTGTTGCATGTTTGTTTTATATTGGACCAGACCATGTCATGAGGAGATGTGTGAAAGAAGATGATACATATGAAATTTTGCATGCATGCCACAATGAACCATGTGGAGGACATTTTTCAACCAAGAAGACATCAATGAAGATTTTAAACATAGGATATTATTGGCCAACAATCCACAAGGATGCAGGCAGGTATAAAAGAAAATGTGACAGATGTAAAAGAATGGGAAAACCAACCAAATCTGATGAGATGCCACTTTTCCCTTAGGTATTAATCACTCCCTTTGACAAGTGAGGATTGGATTTTGTAAGACCCATTTACCCTCCATCAAATGGTAAGCCTATATCCTAGTATGCACTGATTATGTAACTAAATGGGTAGAAGTTAAAGCCATGAAGCATGCAAGAGATAACAAGGTTGCAGAATTTATTTATGAGGAGATTTTCATAAGGTATGGAGTTTCAAGAGAGATAGTGATAGATCAAGGAACTCAATTCACATCAACCCTTGTTGCAGCACTAGTTAATAGTACAACATAAGACACATGAAGTCTACTCCTTATCACCCCCAGGCCAATGGCCAAGTTGAGGTGAACAATAGAGAAATTGAAGCTATTCTAACCAAGAAAGTAGCTATCCACAGAAATTATTGGGAAAATAGATTACCAAAAGTTGTTTGGACCTATAGAACTACTTAGAAAACAACTACAAGATTCACTCCATTTGAGTTGTTGTATGGAAAGACAACCATGATGCCCATTGAATTTGAACACAAGACTCTTTGAACTGCAGTAGATTTGGGGATGGATATCTTTGAGGCATAGAGAGAAAGAATCATGTAGCTAAATGCTTTGGATGATATGAGAAGAGTAGCCCTACATCACATAGAGGTAGTGTAGAATCAGAGAATCGAGTGGCATGAAAAATTCATCAAGGACAAGAAATTCAAACCAAGAGATTGGGCTCTGCTCTATGACTCAAAGTATCAGGACAATGCAGGAAAATTGTAGAAAAGGTGGCTAGGATCATATGAGGTTGCTGAAGTATTCCCTAATGGTGTTGTAGAGCTCATTACTATTGACCCATTCAGATTCAAGTTGCTTGTCAATGGTCATCACTTCATATTGTATCACAATCCAACTTCCAAGGAGGAGTTCATGTAGCAACTCACTCAGCATGTAGCACTTGAGCTTCTTGTATCCAAAGGAAGTGGACCTAGTGTCCCTCCTTCTGGCTAATTAAGGTATGTACTTGTCATAATAAAGAATTCCACTTCTGTGGGAGTCCATTTCTTCACCCATCCATCCATCCACCCATCCATTTCCACCTTTATCTCTCTTCCATCACATCACTTCATTCCACCCCACCTCATTCCACCTTATTTTCATTAATTGCTCAACTTATTTCCTAAAAAGGCAAGCGGTACTTTCTCCACAATATTTGCAACGAATCCTCCACACATACAGGTATGTGTGCATTAATTGTTATATCTTAATTTCCTTTTAGTGCATTCATTTAACTATTGTGTGTTAATATGGATGTTCACCATAGCATGCCAATATTCCCTACCCTATCAAATCATCATTCTACATGTGTGAGGACCCATGCCCAAAATTACGTTGGGGGGGAAGGAAAAAGATTTGAATATTTTTCCCACATGTCAATTCATGTTGGTCTACGTCAGAAAAATTAAAATTGAGCTGATTTGATATCTAAGTGAGAGGACAGCTCACATGTGTGAAGTGACACCAATTGTCACCATCATTTCTCTCCATCATAGGTTTCCTTTATTACTCCTTCCTTGTAATTATTGACCCTGTCATATCTCAAGTTGCATTGCAAACAAAAGGTAAAAAGGAAAAATTCAGTCGACATTAGCATTGAAAATTTAGCAAGTGTTGCAAGAAGGTGAACTTGGTTTTCAAGCAAGAATTGTAGGAAGGAAACTGCAAAGTGTTTTTTTTATTGCAGACAATGGGAGGTGGGTTAATTTGAAATGAACCCACTATGCATGATGTATTTCTATAAGATGCACAATGCCTAGTCAAATTCAAAAACTACAGGTGGATAGACTACTTCCTAAAGCTAGATGATTTCAATGAAGACATTGCACTAGAATTTTCCTAGACATTGTCTGAAGGGAAGGCTACAGTAAAATGGCTGGAGGTCATAGCGACTGAAGAAATAATTGCATAAGTTACAGGGCTACCTACTGATGGTGAAAATTACCCTTCTTCTACAGACACCAAGTCAGCTAGGGCTGAATTTACAGAGCCAAATGACCCACCATTGAGAATAGATAAACAAGGTGCGAAGAGAATGTCTTTACCTGAGCCATGGAAGCAAATAGTTGTTTATGTCATAAAAAATATCACTTGTGAAGGTCGCTAGTTGAATATTCATTTTGTGCACTTCAAGATTTTGAATCACATGAGGCACAAAAGGAGGATGAATGTGTCGAACATGCTCTACAACCTTCTTTCAATCATGGAAGTTGAGACTTAGAAAGGTAGGGAAAATTTTGTTTCCCACCATTATTTGATTAAATTGCTAGTTGAGAAGTCTCTACATAATGTATCTGGAATGACCTAGGAAGAATTCATAAAAATTGATCAAATTAGACCTAAGCATTTGCAACCTAGGGTTTTACCTCAACCCTGTAGGTCTATTAGGAGATTGAGCACAGCTGAAGCCACTCTTGGTGCTTCAACCTCTAGCATAGGCCCTAGTGAAAACCCTCTTGTAGTAGAGGAAACCATAGAAATTAGCTCTTCTGGGATAGAGCACTCAGACAAAGAAAGTTCACCCTTAGATTATGATGATGATATTCCACTTGGAATTTTAATGAAAACTAGGGCATATAAAAGAGAGGAAGAACTGAGAAAAGGAAAATCCAAAAGGAAACTGGCAAAAAAAAGGTGCCAAGCTCTAAGAAGAGAAAGGCTAACACTGTTCATCCTGTAGCCAAAGAAAAACATGAGAGCCCTCCTAGAAAAGAAAGACCAATTGGGCCAGCCTTTGGTATTCCTCTACAAGAAATCCCTAAGTCTAGAGAAATATCACAAGAACCAGAAGCTCCAATGGGGCAAGTGAATGTCAAGGAAGAGGATATATTTAAGATGGCAGCAAACATAACATTGGAAAACCTTGCTAACATTGCAGAACAAGTGGAGAATCAAGGGTATGAGGAAAATCAGGATTTCTTGCAGCAGGAGATCCTTCAGTAAGAGTTCCTACAATAACAGTAGAAACAAGAACAATTAGTACCCCTACAGCCTGAATTGACGAGATAGCCTAAATCCTTGCGGTTAGTACTATATGGAGAGCAAGCATTAGTGCTAGGGAAAATGTTGGTAGGAAAGCATAAACCCCCTGATTTCTTAATGCACATGGTAGCTATGCATTTATGGAAGGAAATGCAAAGAAGAGAAGAAACATGGAAGGAGGAGAAGTGTAGATTGAAGAAGGAAATTCAAAGGAAAGATGAGGAGATTGAAGAGAAGGATGCAGAAATTGCCACATTGAAGAAAAATGTGGATGATATGGCAGCCTTAATACCACAGATTTTAGAGTGCAAGGCCCCTCCAAGGGTCTATGCTCTGCATTTAAAGGAAAATTATCTTTCTTTTAAGCTAGGAAGAATTGTCTCAGGTTTGAATCCTTCTATTGAGACCCCTATTGAATTTTTCAATTCTTATGGAATTGCTTCCCTTGAAATGAAGAATTTGTTGTGTGAGTTTTATTTGCATAATTATGTTGTGACTCAAGACCATGATTGGAATCCGTTGTTGTATGTTGGGGATGTCCAATTAAGGGAATTTATGTCTTGGGTGCAAAATGAGATTAGTTGGGGACAACAACATGGGGCTTATAAGCAATTGGAGTTTAACATCCTTTTGCCTATCAAGGCTAAATTAAGGAATCCAAGGGACATTTATAGGGAATGGCATAGAATGATTTTTAGACCTAGCTATGGTAATAGGATTATGCCTTGGATAGAATCAATCTAGAGTGAGTATGAGGTAAAGGAAAAATGAAAAGAGGAAACCATGAAGAGATTCCTCTCACAAAGATTGAACAGCCTAACTAATGATCTCAAACAAGTTGAGCCTCATTCCATATAGAACTATGTTGCGAAACTTAAAAGAATTGACAGATATATTCACATTGGAAGGACAAAGGGAAATTTTGGCTTCCCCTGACTTTTCAGCCACCCATCCTAATGTGGCTTGTACCAAACTTTAGGTTCTACCAATATGATATTGTTGTAGAGAAATAGAGATGGAGCAAATTAGATAGATTAGGAGGATTCTATTGGGACCCTGACTCACGAACAACAAACACTGATGTAGGGTAGTTGTTAGTTGCAAATTTTAGAGCATTGACCAAGCAGAAGAACAACCCTTCCCATGTTGGAGGACCAGCAAGACCTTAGGTTGGGGAGAGTAATGAGCCTAGTTTATGGTCTATTTTTGGGTAGAATTTATAGTTTTTTTGCTAAAAATATCATGGACCTTGGTATTAAGTGTTGATATTTTTTATGATATTTCCTCAGAACTATTAGCAATGGGCTTAATCCTATTTCTGCAAACCTTTAATGTTAATGGTATGTTATATGGACTATCTATATTAATTTTTCATGTGGTTAATGAATTTTTTTTAAGGTGGTTACATATATGCAATTATTGTGCATACTAACATTGACATGCAGATATAATTTGAGGATGCTAAATTGATGAAGACGCCGCCAGCTGGGCATGCATCATAACTTCTAGCAAGGGAATCTTTCAAAGGTCAAAGGAGGAGGATGGTAGGAGATTCCCCATGCAAACCAAATGTAACCACCTTGTAGTGGTCTTTATTGATGTTGAGAAAACGTGTGCATTAATGTAGTGCTAAATCTGTGGTTGGACATGCATGTCTGACCGGATTCCATGCATGTGTAACCATCGCCCCACTTTCTCTATTTTCCCTAAATGGCATCCTTCCAGTTCATGGAGTTCACTACCCTATTTAGTTGGTAGTATAAATAAGGATTAGATGCTCCTTTTCTAAAAAAAAGTTGTGTGATCTGATATTGTACTTGCATTCTTAGTTTTCAGTAATACAATTATGCTACTCTTTTGTACTCATGTTTTCTGATGAATAAAATAAAGTTATGAGTTCGAGCATCTAATTTTTCATTAGTAGTACAGGATAATCATCCAAGGGGGCCCACTTGGTGAGAAATCCATCCTTTAGCTTAGTTTATCCTAGTTATTACTTTATGTTTAGTAATTAGTTAAGAATCTAGCGCTAACTGTTCCTACAGCTACTAGAATTCCATTTTGTGACTATTCCTACAGTCAAAGCAGATAGAGTAGTTTTATGTTTGTTGTTCATATTTTTATTTTTGTCATGCATTTCAAATCTTAGTATGGTTGTTGGTTGATGTTCAGCATTTATGATATTCCTTTCCAATCAATTTACTTTCAGCATTGCATCTTTCTTAGTTGTAGAATGAAAATGGCTACTTTGAGTTCCTAAAGCACATACTATGCTGACCCATTTCAAGTTCACGTCCCTAGGTTGAAAAGTTAAATGCACCTTCATGATGATTGAATGGCTATTCAGTTTGGATTTCCAATCTCTGAATCACAGTTGTAAGAGCTTAGTTGTTAAATCATTGTAGGAGGCCGACATGTCTGAAAATGAGTTTTTGTGGATGTTTTGACTTGTTGAATGGAGAGAAGGCTTTAGCAACCTTACAACTTGATCTTCAATTATTTTTAAGCTTCCAAGAGTCCCAAATCTAAAAACACACAAGGAAATAAGGAGAAATGTTGAATGTTAGGGCATGGGGGTTTGCCTTGGTCAAACCCCTTTTAGGTAATTAAACCAAAATGATGAAAGAATGGAATGAAACAAGCAAAAATGGAATTGATTACCTTGCCATGATGTTTGATCTTGAATTTCTATAGTAAAACATGAAGAATATTCCCTTGAATGTCTGAAGATTGATATCTTGGTGACTTGAAATGATGAAACCCTAAGTTTATTGACTTCAGATGGAAGATTGGTGGATGAATAATGAAGAATGGATGTGAAAATGAGTTTAGAGAGGTGATTTTATAGGCAATTCACCCTATTAGCCCAAAAATTAGATCCCTAAGGCTGACATGAAGTAAAATTAAACTTAAATTTCACTTTTTTCCCACTCAAAAGGTCAAAAATGGGCCAAATGGGACTCATTCGCCACCCATGGTGAATGGGTCCCACCTAGATGGGACCGATTCACCATGCATGGTGAATGGGTCCCACAGGGGCAAATTTTTATAGCTAAGGTGCTAGAAGATAAGGAAATAAGGTTTATATTGCAACTTTGTTAGTTATTTGATCAATTTAGGCCTTGGGATGCATAATATGGGTTAATAGGGGCCTATTAGTGATGATGTGAATGTCAAATAGGGATTGGGACACATAATTCAATGTGAAAGTGTGATTAAATACACTTTACAACACTAAAATGTGGTCCACATAGCCTAGGAAGGCACAAGAACCAATGTGAATGTGCAAGACACATTACAACACTAGTTTAACATTAAGTTTAATTCACAAGCCTTCTAAATTGATGTGATAATGTTAAATACATTTTATAATGTTGAATTAGGAAGAAATGAGTTCATTAAGTCTAGAAAAATGTGAAATTCCTTTACAACACTTTACAACACCTTTCAAAGACATTGATAAAAGCATGTTAAGGGTCCAAGACTTAGCGTGGATGCATAAAATGCTTCACAACACCTGAATCAAGGCCTCATTAAGTCCAATTTATCATGAATTAATCCCATGTCAAGAAAAGGGTACTTTTTTATACGGCACATTTAGCCCCCACTTTAGTGAGAGGATGAACTTGATTCAAACTCACACTAAAGTAGAAATTCAAGAAAGATCCAAGTGTACAGATAGATGAAAAAGAATGAAAAATATCAAGAAGGCAGTCAAGCTCCCAGGATCCAAGATTCTAAATCAAGATCATGCAATGGAAAGAATGAGGGAGATGAAAATGAAAGGGGTAGATCAAGCTTCGATCATTGGTCCAACTAGTTGTGGATCAAATCTAGGCTTGTTTGTTTCAAAAAGGAATGTGTACTCACTCTAGGGTGACATAACTCTTGGCTAACCACCGAGTCAGAATACTCACTCTGGGGCCACAGAACTTCTAGTTTTTTGTGGGGGGAGAAATCCCAAAAGGTGAAATACATACGCTAGTTGGTATGCACTCACAAACACATAGGTGGCTATGGGGAAATTCATGATGTGTGGGCTTCTCGCTCAACCATACCAAATTTATACCTCCTAATAATGTTAATAAGGTGCCACAAAGGAAAATGATTTTTGAGCTCTATGAGGTAAGAAAAACTTTGTATACTTGACACTCATAGACATTGTTAATGCTAAATAGTGCAAGGACTGTTCAAAGGGATTTTTCTTAATTCGTGCAAGGTCTCATCTTAGGGGAAATTGTTGCTTAACATCTCCAAGAGAGGATAAGTCAAAAGAAGTATCATGCTCTTGGAGGGAATCAAGCCCAACGACTTCTCCAAGAAGAGGACACATTGTAAGAAGAAAGAAATCACATAATGAAATGTGAGTGGTGATGTATGCCCCCACTTTAAAGCGGTTGCGAGCACCCGTACTGTGAGAAATTACTTTAAAGTAGAAGAAGAGGACATGAGAGCTTACTCAAAAATCCCTATGCCAATTCTCATGTTTCTAAGAAGCTATGTCATAAAAAGGAGAGTATGTCACATGTGAGTAAATCTTAAGACGTGTCATCAACATCCCAAGCTTGCTCTTATACATTCATGAAAGGTTAATGAATAGTCAAAAGAGACAACAACAAGTGACATATGAGGACAAGGCTATTGAACCCCTTTCCCCCACTTAGTGCAAGACAAAGTTGAGACTAGAATGGATGAAATTGAGTATCAAGTAGAGGAATTAGGTGTTCCAGCACAAAGAAGAGTACCACACTCCTTGATAGGTTGAATGTTATTGGTATGCAAAGTGTGTGATAAAACTGGGAATAAGGGAGATACCCCTAGATCTTTCTTGAAAGAGTATAATATGTCGGTTTGGCTCATGTGTTCATTGCATCCATGTGTAGGAGGAAGATTGGAACTGATACCATAACAATCTTCCAAGTGAGAGGAAGGGGGTCTATGTTTGTTAGAAGGATTGGTTTCTTTGCAAGAACACAAATCCTTTTTAATGTTATGTGTCGTTGCTTCATGAGGGATGGGACTTATATTGCCCCCATCACCATCATGGGGTGGTTTGGTATAACTAATTTGAGTGAATGGAACATAAGGTTGTTTGGGTTGATATTGGGATATTGCACACCCTCCCTTAAAGGTAGGTGTGAAACTCCAATCACTACTAGAACTTGTGTCTGAAAATGAATTGTTTGTATATGAATCTTTGGACCATGAGGGTGAGATTTTGGAAATGTTATGAAAAGGAGGTGTAGAATCTAATGACCACCAATTATCATGAAAGAGTGTTTTTGTAGGTGAAGAATTAGCATCAACTTGTATAGGTTCAATTTGTGATATATGAATGAAAGGATTAGGGGAGTTGGGAGTGTTGTGATTAGTTAAGATATTGCTTCACTCATCGGCATCAATCATGTATATCTTTTTCTTGTATTCAAACTTCATGACATGATGAAGGGTAGATGGGATGCCTCGCATAGCATGAATACATGGTCTCCCTAGGAGAATATTGTATGAAAGGGGTCCTTTCATGATATGAATAGATGTAGGCATCACTACAGGTTTGACCTCAATAGGTAATGTGATCATCCCAAGTGGTTGCCTATGAACATTTTCAAACCCATGAATATGAACATCATTAATTTGAATGAGGTTTTTGTGCATGCCAATCTTGTGTAGGAGGTCCATGCTACAAACATTCATTTCTACTCCATTTTCAATGAGAGTGTGCCTAACTAGAGTTTCATTAATGATCACCTTTATCATTAAGGGATCATTTTTTTTTAATTTCAAGTGAGGGTAACTCATGTTTAGGGAATGTGATTTTTGACTGGGTGGCTTGTATGGGATGAGAGGAGGATGTTACATGATTCAGTTTTATGTAATATTGTATATCTTCCTTCTGTATTTGAAAAATTTCATGACAGAGAAGTTTTACTCTCGGTGAGAGTTGAATGAGTTCCCATATAGATATATTAGCAAGAATTTTTTTGAGATCTTCAACACTAGGCACATTTTGAGGAAAAGGTAATGGTGTAGGAGTATCGTGTGGTCCTCTAGATGTTTGAGCCACTAAGTTACAATTGAGAAACTGCAAAACATCGTTATGAGTAGATTGCATGATGGATTTCAAGACAGCTTAAAAAATTTTGTGTGATTCACTAATGGAAGGTGACTTAGGAAGCTCACTAATTAAAGGAGATCCCACTTGTGTCGTCATAACCTCAAAAAAAATTTCTTGATTGGCATGATATGTTGGTGAAGGGGATTCTAACGCCACTTGAGTATCCTCACCTAGGGAAGGTATATTGGTTGAAGGAAATGTGTCAATGTTCATATATGTTTGCACCGTGAGATTCTCCCTAGAAGGAGAGTTTTTAGGAGAACAACAAGCCAAATTTTTTTGACATTTGCAAGTTGTTTCTTCTAAAAGGACTTCATCACAAGTAGGGGAATGATCAATGGTTGAAAAAAAAAAATAAAGAGGGGTTTCCCTAGATGAAGGGGGACAACTAAGATATTCATGACCATTTATTGTGTTGTCTAACATCAAAATATCTACTTCACAACTAGGAGAGATAGATACTAGAAGAATAAAAAATGTTGATGTCATGATCATCTAAGGTTAGGTTATGTCGGTTGTGAATGTGTTGTCCACTAAGAGAAGTAAAAGGAGATAAATCACTAGGATTCTCAAAACTCTCATTAATTTATTCTTCTACTAAAATATCTTCGTCACAACGAGGAGAGATATTATGAGAAGAACAAGTATAATCATTAGGAATGGCCCAAGTTGTAGTCTCTTTCACTAAAACACTCTCATAGGGAGGGGATAGGAAGTGTTTCTTAACATGTCTACATATGCAAGGTACTAGGATTGTTTGAATAAGAATGAAAAGCACATGTAACCATTTCATGCAATTTTTTAGCAATATGAACAATGTATATGCAAAGATACAAGACACTCTTATCCAATGTATGCAACACCTTAAGAATGTAAACGATGTATATGCGAGAATGAAAAGTACTTTTACCAAAATAATGCAAAGATTTATGAATAGAAATATTGTATATGCAAAGTGAAAAGTACTTTTATCAATGTTATACAAAATTGCAGAAATGGAAGCATTTTCAGATGTAAGGATGTGTGCAAATGAAGTGATTTGAAGAATGAGTAATTTAAAATGATGTTTTTGAGCTAGATGCATAAAAAAAATGTTCCAGAAACTTTCCATACTTATACTATATGATACTAGGAGGCTTAGGAAGCACAGAAATGAGGTTTCTGATGATGTAATAGTCAGTCAAAAATTTGGACAGGGACTGATTTTCCCAATATGGTGAATGAGTCCTAGTACTGGTTTTTTGCGAAATTTTCAAAAAAATTGAAGTGTTTTTGATGTGTTTAATGTTGTAAGATGTAGACCTAAGATGGAGATGTAGAATTTTAGAGATTTTTAAGGAAATTGTATGCAAAAATGCAAGTTAAATGCACTTTTTTCTAATATAAAAATTTGAAACCCTAGATGCAAATTAACCGATGCAACTCTAATGCAACTTCAATGCAAGCTAGGATTAGGATGCAAATGGACTCCAAATCATAAAATAAGATGTTCAAAATGCAGGTTCACCAAAATGAACTGTAAATTTTTGGGTGTGGGATCTATATTGGCTACTCTTGCACTCTTAGGATATTTCACCTAAAAGGAGAGAGATAAACCCCACACAAAATCTAACTAGGTTCACTCAAATTATGCAATATATGATGTTATTTAGACCAAATGAAATGATATAAGTGAAACTAAGCTATGAAATTGATCAAATATGAATGAAAAACCTAAGAAATAAGTGATGTTTGAAAACACATTGTGTAATGCAACAATGAACTAGAAATGAAACAAACTGAAAGTGTGCACCTGAGATGTTGAAGGAGGATAGAAATGATATTTGAAATTATTCTTATGCTAGTTTTCAAGCCTGGTGGGACTCATTCACCATTCTAGGTGAATCAATCCTAGTTCTGCAAAACTGAACCAAAACCTGTTTCTGACAAAAGGGCGTCTGAAAATGCAGAAAACTCAAAACTAACCTAGAAGTGCGACTCATTCGCCACCCATGGAGAATAAGTCCACTTTTGAATTTCTAAATATTCAAAAGTGGAATCTGGAGCTTCCGATCTATACTTTAGACTTCTTCAGGTGTTTGCTTTTGACACTCTGATTTATGGGTCTAAAAATGAGTTTTTGTGGATATTTTGACTTGTTGAATGGAGAGAAGACTTTAGCAACTATACAACTTGATCTTCAATGATTTACAAGCTTCCAAGAGTCCTAAATTTGTAAACACACAAGGCAAGAAGGAGAAATGTTGAATTTTAGGGCATGGGGGTTTTCCTTGGTCAAACCCCTTTTAGGTAATTAAACTAAAATGATGAAAGAATGGAATGAAACATGCAACAATGGAATTGATTATCTTTCCATGATGTTTGATCTTGAATTTCTATAGCAAAACATGAAGAATATACCCTTGAATTTTTTAAGATTGATATTTTGGTGACTTCAAATGATGAAACCCTAAGTTGCTTGACTTGAGATGGAAGATTGGTGGATGAATAATGAAGAATGGATGTGAAAATGAGTTTAGAGAGGTGATTTTATAGGAAATTCACCCTATTAGCCCAAAAATTAGATCCCTAAGGCCAACATGAAGTAAAATTAAACTTAAATTTTACTTTTTTCTTGCTCAAAGGTCAAAAATGGGCCAAATGGGACTCATTCGCCACCTATGGTGAATGGTTCTTGTGAATAAATATTCAACAAGCTCCCTTCAGGTGTATTTTACACTAAGTATTGGCCCACGCATCTCAAGAAAATCCACTTAACCTTTTTTCAAGATCTACTTCCCCCTCCACGTGTCTGCTCTACACACCTTGAGGGTTTCCCTTCCTTTGCATTTCGGGAATCCCCGCTATACTTCCATGTGTCGTAGCTGCAGGTCATTTTTTATCGTTCCTTTTTGCTTCCTCATCAGCCTCCGCTCGAGTGCCACAAAGCTCTAATTCCCAAAGAAATTTTTTGGGCCCCACAATTGTTGTTTGTGATGCACTCTTGCTACGTGTCTACTCTTCACAAATCTTTCAGCAAGAGGATGAAATAATGATCGCGGACAACGAAATGCTGCCACACGTCTCTTTTGTGCCCAGTGGATGATCACTTTTGGATAGAGCTCTACCCACTCAACATGTGTAGCCTTGGTACAAGTCCTCAAGAGCAAGGGATAAAGGTTCACACAAGCAGCGAAATGTTGCCACGTGCCTATTCAACAGATCTCATATTCAGGCAATGAATTAGGCAAAGCAAATGTTGTGATTGGCCATCACATGTCATAATCATTTGCATGGGATGGTGACACTTGTCTATTTAACCTTTCTAGGACCACCACCATCATTTGTAGGAAATGCACCTAAGCTTGGAATGACCAGATGCTTGGTTTTGAATATTTTTTGTTGCAACGGCTTGGAGAATACTCTTATTTTTGTATCATTGCTAGGGATTGTGAAATCTTTTCCATTACTACTCTTCGAATCGATGGGAGTTCTCTACTATATATACTTCTCTCTATTGTGAGAAAGGGGTCTAGAATTTTGAAGGAACACTGGTTTTAAGAAAAGATGCCAAGCCTTTATTACTATTTTATTCTATTGCAAAATTATTTTTAGACTGTGCCAATTGTTCGGCCTTTCTATTCTTTTATGCTATTTGATTAAACTATAAACTGTGTTGCTATTGTATGGACATTTCATTTGAGAACTTCTATATATATTGAATGCAAGTTTGTTGATCTAGATCATTTCTAATGACTCTTCTTGGTGGTAGGAATGTATGCAATGTTATTTTATGTCAATGAATGGATTGTTTGTGCTTTAATTTTTAGTTTTTTCTTTTTTGGAACACTACAAATACCAATCGAGCCCTTAGATCTATGATTTATTGTGTCTATCATTAATTCTTGGTGCATCGCCTTAGGTTAGACTTTATTTTATTATATCTATTTCTTTTTCCCTTTCCAAAACCCCATTATAGAAGAAGTTGACTTCTCTAAAAACTTGGAGGTCACTCAGTTTAGCACAAAAGGTCCCCCATAAACTGAGTTTCCCATAAGACACTATTACCTTGTCAAATTTTGGCATCAAAAGTTTGTTCTTTTTTTGGCACGATCGGTGGGATGAAGCTTAAATGAATTTACGCTTTAGAAGGGTGTATGAGCCATCGGCCTATAACTAGATCCCAAACAGCAAGAAAACCTAGTTTACTAGAACCTCCACTGGGAACAGTGCAAGATACAAATCAATTGGTAACTGTTCCACTCCCACCACCCATTCCTCTAACCATGTTACCAGCCACCAATAGAAATTATGTGGCATGGGACGCCGGAAGTCCCCTAGCAGCCCCAATACCACCTACTATCTGGGGTACTATCCCGGTTTCAGCTATGAAAGTTATACCCAAGTTTACCAAAGATGGCTCAAGAACACCCGCAAAATATCTGCAAGATGTGGCGGACGTGTGTCTGGTGCATGGGATCACTGCGCAGAATGTAGCTCTAAGGCTTATTGCTGCATCTTTTAAAGGAAAGGCACTAGATTGGTATCGAACACTGTCACCTAGCACTATTCGCACCTAGGACAAACTCGGAGATCCATTCTATGAGAGGTTCTCAAATGACAGAGATCGCACTTTGTTGTATTATCAACTATCTGTCATAAAATGAGCTCCCCAGGAGGCTATGACAGACTTCAATCCTCGATTCCAAATGAATTGGAAGAGGATCCCTATTACTATACACCTGAATCTTGAGTTGGCATTCATATTTTATCTAAAGTCCATCAATCATAATATTTCTATGATGATCAAGTCTTTGGGAGGAGCTACTCTACTAGATGCTTACAGTGTCGCCATCAAAGCTAAGAATCATTTGATAGATTGTAGAAAGTTTCCTCCTTGGCCAATCATGCCAATATTTCCTAAAATATTGATACCCACACAAGAAGTCACATCAACTAGCATGCCTACAACTCCCCAGTCAATGTACACATATGTGGCAATGCCATAAAATTTTTCCTCTACATCTGATTCTTCCAAAGATGAAATGAGCGATCTTAAAGAAATTTTGTGGACTATGGAAAATGACATAACCACCTTCAATAAGAACTAATCAATGCCTCCAAATCTTTCCTATTAGAACTATCAAGGTGGGCAGCCATCATATCAGCAGAATCAGTACCAAGGTGGTTCCCACACTAATCCACCAACTTCGACAGTCAACCAAATGGTGTTGGTGCCTACTTCGCTGACGAGCGCTTCACCAAGCTCTAGTAGGGAATTAACCATGGGGTAGAATAACCTCATTGATGACATCAATCCATGGTGCTTCCCTTGCAGTGATGCACATATGCCCCGGAACTATCTGCATGGTAACTTACAACAAAAGGTGGCAAAGCAACGTAGCCAAGGCCCGATGCCAGACCACGGAGGTTATGTATATTCCTCACCACAAATGGAAAGTGTGGTTCTTACCATGCAAATGCAAGGATGTCTCTAGAACAAGAATCTGACATCGCTCCTAATCACGTGCTCTTCTCATGAATAGAGGAAGAAGAAATGGTGTTTTCTAATGATACGTCCATATCCAAAACACTGCAAGTGCAATCTAAATATAGCACTTGCTAAAAGAGGAGATTTACCAGTGATTCAATTATTTCACATCTATCCAACCCACAACTTAAGGGTACTTTTGATCAGATACCTAGCACTTCCACTACACCACTGCAATCTCAACCACAAAAGGAAATTATCATAACAAGAGCAAAGGAGTAGAAACCTCCAAGTTTTCCACCTTTTAATGTGGTAGAACAATTGAAGAAATCATTCACTAATGTGTTCTATGGGACATTCTAGCTATCCCAGAGCAAAAAATGCTATTACAAAAGGTGCTTCAAGTAGAGGTCAGCGCAGCGCCAATAGAGCAGTTAGCTAATGCAGAGGTTGTTAATCAACTATCTCTGGCTAAAGTCCTTATGAACAACACAAAAGAATCCCCTGTCGAAGTTAGAGATAAGTTGAAGCCCCAACCCTTCTTAACTCTCATTATAGGGAAGAAGTTATTGCATAATGCTATGATTGATTATGGTGCTAGCACCATAGTTATGCCTAAACAAATAGTCAAAGCTTTAGGACTCGGCTATAAACCTATCAAAAGGGAAGTAATGCAGCTTGATGGGAACAAATTTGAAACCATAGGTGTCATCAAGGCACTTCCTTTAACTCTATCTACTTTCCCTAGTATCACAATGCCACAAGACACTGTGATCATAGATGTTCCTCCCATGTTCGGCCTCTGTCTATCTCGAGAATTTACTTTAAAAGTGGGCAGATACCTGTCCTTGGATTGGTCACATCTGATTCTAAGAACCAAGCATGGCACAAAAATGAAGATAGAATCGGAGGCTTTACATTTTGAACATGTAGCGGATGAAGCCCTAATCAATTTTGAAGTCGTGCATACCTCTATCACCAAGCATGCATTGAATTACTAGAGGAAGAAAAGGTGACCAGAGACCAAGATGATCAAGAAGATGCTCTATTGAGTGAACACATGGACAGTAACCCTTTTGGCAATTATCATGCTACAGGATTAGGCACCTATGTAAATTATGATGAAGACCAAGTGCTCCTAAGGTTGCCAAAGAGTTTTAAGGTGGCCAACCACCTGGGCTATGGACGTTGTACTTTGATGGAGTAAGATGCAAAGTGGAGTAGGGATATGTTTAATATCCCCACAAAATAAAAAAAATACTAAGGTCTTTCCGCTTCCAATTCACTTGCTCGAACAATGAAGCTGAATATGAAGGATTAGTTCAAGGTTTGAACCTTATGGAGTGAATGGGCTTTAAGAAATTAATGGTGTTAGGAGATTCCAAACTAGTATTCAACCAAGTATGGGATATTTTCATGGCAAGGAATGTCTGCATGAGATCCTATCGGCACCGAGTCTTGGACTTGGTTGAGATTTTTGAAGCCTTCAACATCTAGATTGTTCCCCAAGGACAAAATGGTGATACAAACCGCAAGGTCATGATTGGTGCTTAGTTTGATCCTAGCTCTAACCTTATACATAATGAAAACTCTATACAAGTAATAGTCTGACCGACGATTCCTAACAATGAATAAAGTTTGCAGGTTTTTGAAAGTGATGAACATATTGCCTCGTTCATCCAGCAGTCGAGGGAATTCGCCGATCAACTTCAACCAAAGATCATTGAGGCTTATGAAGGAAAAATCATGCAGCTCAAATTCAACAAGCTTCCAAAAGGATTGGTTACTCTAGAAAAAAAATTTGATTGTGATGATGAAAGAAATGATAGATGGAAGTTTTGGTAGACAAAAGTGATTACGTAGACCTTTGGGTCTCAGATGGAGAAAATCTTTGAGTCGGGAAAGATGTCTCATACCATGATAAAGAAAGGCTCATCAATTTCTATGAGAAATATGGAGTAGTGGCCTATTCCTATGATGATCTAAAGGGATACGATCCTAACATCAACCAGCACACGATCGAGTTGACAGAATGTGCAAAACCAGTCTGACAAAAGAAAAGGCCAGTAAACCCCAAAATTGAAGTGCTAATGGTGCAAGAGCTAACCAAGCTAATTGAGTCACGGATTGTCTTCTCAATCAAGCATAGTACTTGGGTATCCAATCTATTCTTGGTCTGAAAGAAGAATGGAGATATATGCTTGTGCGTGAACTTCTAAGACCTAAACAAAGCATCCCTGAAGGATCATTATCTGTTGCCTTCTATGGAGTCAATCCTACAAATGATAGTGGGATTGGAAATGTTTTCTCTGTTGGATGGCTTCTCTGGTTACAATCAGATCTGAGTTAAGGAGGATTATCATAAGACTACATTCACTACAAAGTGGGAAACATTTGCATATGCTAAAATGCCTTTTGGTTTATCCAACACAGGGGCAACATTCCAGCGGGTGATGGACATCGCTTTTAGCAAGCTAATCGATAAGTTTATTCTAATCTATTTAGATAATCTTACTGTGTTTTCTAAATCTAAGAATGATCATTTCAACCACTTAGAAATAATTTTTCAAAAATTTCAGGAGTTCGTAGTTTCCCTGAATCCAAAAAAATGTGTATTCAAAGTGTCACAAGGCAAGCTGTTAGGACACGTGGTATCCAAAGAAGGAGTTTCAATCGACCCCGAGTGGGTGAAAGCTATCAAGGAACTTCCCCTTCCAGTGAACAAGAAAGGCGTTTAGTCCTTCCTAGGCAAGGTAAAAAAATTTAGCAAGTTTATTTCTGACTTTGCAGGAATAATTAAGCCAATCACTCTGATGCTTAAAAAAGATCAAGCATTAAAATGGACAACCAAAGCTCGGGAAGGCTTTGAAAAAGTCAAGGATGTTATTTTTGCAGCTCCAGTATTGGTTAATCTAGATTTATCTAAGGATTTTATAATGTATGCATTCAATAGAAAGTCCAGTATTGCTATTGTCTTAACCCAAAAGGATAATAAAGGAAAAGGAGAACATCTAGTGGCATTCTACTCCTGGACCCTGAAGGAATATGAGACGAATTATAATTTTTTTGAAAGACAAGCCTTTGCAATAGTGAAGGGACTTAAAAAAAATTTCCATCTAATTTCCTGCAACAAAATGTTTGTTTATGTCGCACATTCTAGTGTGCACAAATATGTAATGGAGAGAGAAATCACAAAAAAAAGAGCTAATTAGATCACCAAAAACCTTGAATATAACATTGAGGTCAAACCCACTAAAAATGTCTGAGGAAGAGGATTGTACGAATACATGGCGCAGGATGAAGAGATACCTGCCAAAGAAGAGCAACCAAAGCTTGTTTTGATAAATGAGCTAGAATATGAGGGTTGTTGGCTAACAAATAGAATGAGGTTTATGCAAATAGGAAAGTATCTACCAGGTCTTTCCTCCCAAAAGAGGAGATACTATCGGCTATAGAATTGTGGATATGCACTAGTGGAAGGGGTCCTTTTCAAAAGGAATTTCAATGTTATCCTCCTGCAATGCGTTACTACAAAGCAAGCGAAGAGAATCCTTGACACGTTCCACAACAGCGCTGCGGGTGGACACTTCTCCACTAAGACCACCACCATCAAAATCATGTGCGTAGGTTACTATTGGCCCACACTTTTTAATGACTCCCACTCTTTGGTAAAATCTTGCAAAAAATGCCAGTTTTTTACAAACAAGAGGAAGAATTCCACAATTCCTCTCAAACTATAGTGGTGAACGAACCATTTGCACAATGGGGCCTGGACTTCATTGGGATGATTAATCCCACTTCCAGTGCTAGGAACAAGTGGATTTTGACTACCACAAATTACTTCACAAGATGGATAGAGGTCGTTTCGCTTAAAAACGCAACAGAGGCAGAGATAGTGGATTTCCTCAAAGATTTGGTTACAAGGTTTGGTCCTCCAAAGACTATCATTTCTGATAATTCCAGAGCTTTCCTAGGCACAAAGTTATGTCACTTTGCATTAAAAAATGGCATATTCCTTAAGACATCATCAAATTATTACCCGCAGGGAAATGGCTTAGCAGAGTCAACGAACGAGAACCTAGTCTGACTCCCTAAAATAATTAGTTCAAAACACCAAAGAGAATGGCATAAAAACCTCTGAGTTGTGCTTTGGGAAAACCACATAACTCCTAAAAAGTCCTTAAGACTTCGCCTTATGAGTTGGTATACGGGAAAGAGGCATTGTTGCCTGTATCTATAAAGATTCCAGCACTTCAACTATTGAAATCCCTCGAGATAGAACAAAATGGCACCATGAAGGTTCAGTTTGCCAAACTGTTAGAAGTACAAGAAAAAAGGGAGAATTCCCTAATATCCATGACAAACCACCAACACGTTGTCAAGCAATGGTTTGACAAGAAGGCTTCTGACCAAGGCCTAAAGTGCAGAGACTTAGTACTGAAATATGATGAAAGGGTTACTAAGCCAGGTCAACATGGAAAATTTGATAGCCTATGGGAGGGCCCCTTTAAAATAATTCAGTGTAAAGAGCATAACGCTTTCATATTAGAAAGTATGGAATAGTAACCCTTGGGAATTTTGGTCAATGGGATTCATCTTAAGTTGTTTCATTAAGTGCCAAATTTTATTTTTGTGCATATGTGAATAATGCTTTTATTTTCTTTCCCTTTGTGTTGGCCAGTCTTTTTTTTTAAATTGGTTCATGTTTCAGCAAAAGCAACCCATCATTACAGAGAGTAGAGCAGTGAAATTGCTTTACAGATTAAAAAACAATACACCCATGTACAAAGTAAATGAACACATATGCTAATAAAAGAGCCCATACAATAGATATGTAGAATGGAAGAGAGAGTCGTAGATTTTTATAAAGATATATGTCGATTTATATATATTCTTTCAATTTTTAGATTGCAAAAATGGTTGAGAGAGCCATAATTCAAAAATTATATGATTATATGAGCTATTCTTTCATATATGCTATATTTATAGCCTTTTTCAAGTTTATATACAAAAACTATAAGCAGGTGGTGTATTCAACAACAGAAAACAAAGAAATAGGGAGGCATTTTATCCAAGAGCATGGGAGGCAGCAATTGACACATCTATGGTAGCATCTACCACTTCTTCTATGGTAGCACCTACCGTATCTTCATCAATAGGTTCTTTAGCAATAGAAGCAAAATCATTTGGAACAACCACCATTGGCAGAGGGAACACCAAGTTCTTGAAGTTAGTGTACCAATCAACGTCGTAGAATGGTATTATGTTGTACCTATGGAACAGAAAGTGCAAGGCCTGGGTAACCCTCTATCAATGCTCGTCATGTGTCTGAAGGCAGAATCCACTAAGAAACGATAGCCATATAACGACCACTTCTTCCTCAATGTAGCACAGAGGTCACTAGCTATTGGCAGGCCTACCCCATATGCAGTGTGAGTGACAATCTCACCTAGGCCATTCGGGTATTTTTTTGGAAAAAATTCCTTGACCAGCTTCAAAATTAGAGGTCTGGGGATACCAATGTCTAACATTGATGCATCAAAGTGCGAGCAGATATTAGTGTTCTCATGGTATTTGTCCTCATACTCTATACAATCCCTACCTAGAACCCATTTTATGGCTACCAAAACCAAGGAGTGTTTATTTTTGGTCATTCTCTTCAATTGCCTAGTGGAAATCTCTCCCAGAAAAGTTGTTTGTGACTTGTAAGAAGTTAACCTAATGGGAGTATCCATAGTACTAACACAATGTTTCTACCTTCTAACTAACACTGAAACTTCCCTACCACCTAGCCTATGAGAAAAATCACTTACTGAAGCTAAAGACTGCGCCAATGACCTATTGTTAAATATGCTCAAATGCTAAGTGTTATTTCCTCACTACTTAGCAACCTATTTATAGAAAAAATGAGAAAAAGCATGCTAATCTGTTTTGAGAAAATGTGATGATAACCAAGTTCCAACTTGAAAGGTGCGTCTTCATTTGCTCGCATTTCTTGACTGATTGCATCTACATAAGTATGGCTCAATGTGTGCTAAGTTAATAAGAGCTAGTTAATTAGCTTTAAAATGGTGGTGCTCATTGGTAGTAAGCTACATGGTCGTAGGCTATTGTGTCATCTCACAAGCATTTCTCAAAGCCCAAGGTAGGATCCATATCTTTTCAGGCGGTGATCGTTTGCTTTGGCTTAATCATTCCATCCAAGATATGAATTGTCAGCACATACTAACACAAGGTTAGAAGGAAAATTGTCAGCTCAAGTTTCAAGGAAATCACAGCATATCACATGGTTTTCAAATGCAATAATGAATTCTTGCCGCTTCGAAATGGCAAGTAATTCATTTTGCACAAGCCGGGAATTAACAGTACATGCCAAATTAAATGAAAAAAGGACACTTTCCTCTACCACCTTGAGAAAAGATAGCTAAATATTGCATGAAAAAGTTTAATGTTTAAAGTATTTTCAAATATGCCAAGGCTTAAAGTGTAGAGAAGTTTTCAGCATATCCAGAGCCAAATAAAATTTACAAAGAGTTCAGAACCTGAAGAAGTTTTCATCTAAAGAAAAATTTCAGAGAGTTCATCACAGAAAATGTAGGAGATTGGCTAGGATTTTTTTACAACCATATGGTTTTTAGAAGATGTGTATATCTATGAAGATTTATCATATGTTATGCCTGGTATACCAAGTAAGCTGAAGAGGGTGAATACGATAGAGTTGAATAGGCCCAAAGATTGCAGAAACCAAAAAAGGGTTGAGGAGAAATGGGATAATATTTATGACCCACAAATCACAAAAAACCCTAAATCCTTAAGAGAAGTAGCCTGTGAAAGGGTGAAGTCACCTAAGGCAGACACATCAATAGCAAGGAAGGTTTGGCATAGTGTCTTCCACAATACATGGTCTCGCTAGTACATTACTACCCGGAGATAGTTGATGACACCATTCAGCGTTATAACCCTAGCACCCGTTGTATCAAGGGCTGAAACTTAAGAGTTCACATCATCCCACAAGCCATTTCGCATATGCTATGTATCCTGGACCCAAGTAAAAGAAGGGATAAAATTGAGTCCTTCTTCCCTGGTAAAGGAGAAAAAACATGGAAGGTGATGAAAAAGGGCTCACATTTCCTGATAGAGGAGATTGGTAAGAAGGGAAACCCAGGCACTAAGCTATCGAGTATCCCATTGTCATGCAGTTCATTTTGTGAGGACATGAAGGATGCCATGTCAATGCTAGCTTCTATGTATGGTTGAGACTCTGACGAGATGGTGGAAAGCTTTCAACTAGGGTTGGCTTTCCAATTCTGAAAACAACACGATACCTTCTGGTATGATTTTGTCGAGTTCCTGGTGGAGGAAATGATACGGCAAATGAAAAATTACCCAATGGAGGGAAATTTTAGATTTCTCTTCTTCTTTCTTCACATGTTCCTACATCAAAACCCTGATTTCTTTAGTAGGTATTTTAAATTATCAATTTTTGATGAAAAGAAGAAGAGGAAGCTAGTATCCACATGGACACCCTTTCTTTCCATGCCATATGATTATTATGCATTTTTGGATTATTTTATAACTCTGGTCTTGAAATATTTATGAGGTGACACAGTTCGGCTCGACAAGGATTAGACCAAATATATGTAGAGTTTCACTCTCGCTTGTGACTGGTTCTTAGGAGTAGATTTCACAATTCTCTAGATGCGGGGCTTCACCAGGTAGCCCTTCCTTCTCCCAACTTGCATCACAGATAGGGTGCTCACGTTTGAAATGTATAGGCAGGCGTGTATCATTGATTATACCTTCTACAGCAACCCAAGTGTCAAGAGAAAAGGATTCTTCACATGTCCAAAGAATTTCAAAACGGTGACTTTGGTAAAGAAGCAATCAGATCAGTTATTGCAAAATAAACTAGCTCATTTAGGGTTGGATTTGGTATATAAAAAATGGGATTACAACCCTTTCAATGACCTACCAAATCCGCACATGAAGTTTACTCATGTTCCTCAACCTTACTAGGAAAAGCGGTGTAGCCCGCGAACACACAAAGATGAAAATTTTGTTGAACTAGCATGTATTCCCACACAAGATAACAAAGAGCCATGGCACAAGTTCTACTTTGTTGTGGTAGTGGCCAAAGATAATGTCCAGATGGAATGTGCCATGTACAACAAGTTGTAGAAGGATGAGGAATGGACTGATGAGAAGATAGAAGCTTTTTGCAAGTATCGCCAATAAATAGGGCAATTAGATGCCTCTTATGAGAGCTTGAAGGAGGACAAGGAATTTGAAAAATGGTGGGATGAAGACCATCCCAACCCAGACTCTAGCATCAATAAGAGTGATGACCCTGAGGATGAGTCTGAAGAACAAGAAGAGGAAGTGGCGACTTCTGCGTCCTTCGCACCGAAATAGAAAAGCTCTGGATAGCCCACCTATGTAGCCATGAATGTGTAGTTTAATGTATTGAGGGCTTCGCATACACTCACTTGGGCTGCTAAGGTATCCAAGGTACTATAGCAGCAATTGGTAGTAACTGTCAAAGTTGGGGAAGCCCCACCTACAAAATGACAGCATATGGAGACCATTATCGGAGAGGGTTCGCAAGAACCCGCTAAAAGACAGGTGCTTGTAGCTAGCCAAGAGCCTGAAGCCGAGGGAAAGTCGCTAATGATTCTAGAGCCGCCATCGACCAATCAACAGGTAAAATTTTCTCCTTCTTCTCTTGCTTCTCAATCCTTGGTATCTATCCTTGTCTCAGCGGAAATTCCTGCCATGAGTACTAGCCTTCCATTTCCCACTTTTAATCCAACACATGTAGGAGGTTTCACCCAATTCTCATAGACCACTCCGCCTGGCTTTACTCCTCCGTGAACCCTTACACCAATTATTGTTGCTCAACCTCTCCTTACCTCACTTTTTGAAGGTGTTCCCTCTACGGGCACCCCTACTTTCGCTATTGTTGCAGATCCTCTTCTATCACAATAGGCTAACTCTGCAATGACAACTCATTCACCATTCCAACCCATGAGTCCTGTCAATTCACCAATTGAGTCATAGCAAGTGGCAAGACCTTCTATTGGTTCTCAAACCAAGCTTTGGAATGTGCCCCACTTCTCCTTGCAAACTGTCATTCTCCAAAAAAAGAAAATGCCTGGGTCTATCAGAATTACCTATCCATATGCCCTACCTTCTGGTGCTCCTTTCACAGGCGGACTAGTTTCGTCACCAGCCTAATTCATGGCACAGATTGACTACGGAAAGGAAGCATGTACAAATAGAATACAAAAGCGTAAGGCAAAGGATGACAGTACTTCTGCTGAGCTAAAAAAGCAAACTCTTTATGATGAGACCCAGCAAGAGCTGAAGTTTGCAACCATGTACCCGAGAGTAACCAAGCTACAGGGGGAGATGCGCCCAGAAGACTATGAAATATATGTGGTAGGGCTTGATATGAAAGTGTCCCGACTACAGGATAAGGTTGAGATTATGGAGGAAACACAATGGGTGGTCACCTCCAACTTCCTTAAAACTGGTCGCCAGCTAAAGAAAAAGGATCAATAGCTTAAAACAGTAAAGGATAGGGTTGGCTTTTTGGAAAAAAAGAGAAATCCCTAGAGGAGGATGTTGCACGTATGATAGAAAGAATTTTGGAAGCAAAGAATGAGAAGAACAGACTTCAGGGTGAGCTTGTGAAGGTTCAGACTATCAACCTTGCTATTGTAAATGAGCTGTGTACTAAGAATCAGGAGGCGGAGCAGAATTTGTAGCTAAAGAATGAAGAGTTGGAGCGGCTTCGCCTTGAGTATAATCAAGGAATAGCATAGAAGAATGAGGCTTTGGAGCACCAGCAAGCTCAATATGAGTGAAGTTACAAGAAAAAGAGGCTAAATTTGAGGGCCTTAAAGCTCAATTAGAACAAGAGCTTCAAGAGACAAATTCCTCTCTGGACATGCATTTAGCAAATCACTCCTGAGTCAAGGAAAATTGGAATAAAGAAATGAGCAACTCCGCAGAGCAACTAGCATCTGAGAAAAGGAAAAGGGAAGAGTTGGTTGAGGCCATTAACTCAAAAGACGTTGAAATCACTTCTCTTAAAAGCTCTCTCATGTCCTCTCTTGCACAGAAGGATATTATTCCATTGGTTAGGAAGCTGTACATTTCTCACTGGGAAAAGATTAAAACTTTTTTCCTAGCACTGCAGCCCACCCTCTAATTCATTGCCAAAGCATCAAAGTTGAGCCAGGAGGCTCATGATACGATTGAGTAGTTCCCATGGTTTACCTTAGAAAAGGTTCCAGAAGGAAAATATTTGCTCACCGAGCTATACTCAGTCTCTAATGAATACCTTGCTAGGGAAGGGATTGAAGATCAAGATGCAACTACCCAGACAGCAAACAAGTTTATCCATTGCCACTCTACCTTCCAATGCACTAAAGCGACCACAGCTACTCTGAACAAGACAATGGACAACATGCGGGAGAGTTTCTCCAAGTTGAACAGGATGGGTTTGTCGTCCCTGTTCCTTGAGAATGGCTCTATTGCTACTACTGAGCAAATTGAAGAAAGAATAGAAGAGAAGGAGAATGATCCAGATGCTATCAGGGATTTTAGTCATCCTCCCATCACAACTGACATTAAGGGAGTTATTCATCTACTTGCACAGCTACTGTTTCATTGTGAAGCAGGGACCGGTTTACCTGATGCATTGCCTCATAAAGAAACAATTGATCTAAGCGGAGCATAGGAGAATTTGTGCAACATAGTAAGGCCATCTGAGGATGAATGGTCACCTCTACAGGTGGCTCTTTCCAATCTATGATTCTATTACCTGATGAAATGGTGCTATGGTCCCTTCCTTTGCATCTCGTGAATCCCCACAATACTTCCACGTGTCGTAGTTGCAAGCCATTTTTTATCGTTTCTTTTTGCTTCCTCATCGGGCTCCACTTGAGTGCCACGAAGCTCTCATTCCCAAAGAAATTTGGAGGGCCACACAATTGTTGTCTGTGATGCACTCTTGCTACGTGTCTACTCTTCGCAAATCTTTTAGCGAGAGGATGAAATAATGACCGCGGACAGTGAAATGTTGCCATGCATCTCTTTTGTGCCTAGTCGATGATCACTTTCCTCCACATTTGGATAGAGCTCTGCCCACTCAACACGTGTAGCATTGGTACAAGTCTTCAATAATGAGGGATAAAGGTTCACACAAGCAGTGAAATGCTGTTGCATGCCTATTCGGCAGATCTCATATTCTGGCGATGAATCAGGCAAAGAAAATGTTGTGATTGGCCACCACATGTCATAATCATTTGCACATGATGGTGACACTTGTCTATTTAACCTTGTCGGGACCACCGCCATCATTTGCAGGAGATGCACCTGAGCCTGGAATGACCAGATGCTTGGTTTTGAATCTTTTATGTTGCAATAGCTTAGGGAATACTCTTATTTCTACATCATTGCCAGGTTACTGCTCTCCGAAGAAGTGGGAGTTTTCTGCTATATATACTTCTCTCTATTGTGAGAAAAGGGTCTAGAATTTTGAAGGAACACTAGTTTTAGGAAAAGACATCAGGCCTTTATTACTGTTTTATTTTATTGCAAAATACTTTCAGACTATGATAATTGTTCGGCCTTTCTATTCTTTCATGTTATTTGATTAAACTGTAAATCGTGCTGCTATTGTCTGGACATTCCATTTAAGAACTTTTATATATATTGAATGCAAGTTTACTGATCTAGATCATGTCCAATGACTCTTCTTGGCAGTAGGAATGTATGCAATATTATTTTATGTCAATGAATGGATTTTTTGTGCTTTAATTTTCAGTTTCTGCTTTTCTAGAACACTACAAATACCAATCGAGCCCTTAGATCTATGGTTTATCATGCCTATCATTAAGTCTTGGCACATCACCTTAGGTTAGACTTTATTTTATTATATATGTTTCCTTTTCCCTTTCCAAAACCCCATTATAGAAGAATTTGACTTCTCTAAAAACCCGAAGGTCACTCAGTTTAGCGCAAAAGGTCCCCCATAAACTGAGTTTCCCATAAGACACTATTACCTTGTCAAATTTTGGCATCAATAGGTCCCACCTAGATGGGACTGATTTTCCATGCATGGCAAATGGGTCCCACCTAGATAGGATTGATTCTCCATGCATGGTGAATGGGTCCCATAGGGGCCATTTTTGACAACTAAGGTGCTAGGAGATAAGGAAATAAGGTTTCTATTGTAACTTTGTCAGTTATTTGATCAATTTAGGCCTCAGGACACACAATATGGGTTAATAGGGTCCTATTAGTGATGATGTGAATGTCAAAAAGGGCTTGGGACACAGAATTCATTGTGAAAGTGTGATTAAATACACTTTACAACACTAAAATGTGGTCCACATAGCCTAGGAAGGCACAAGAACCAATGTGAATGTGCAAGACATATTACAACACTACTTTAACATTAATTTTAATTTGCAAGCCTTCTAAATTGATGTGATAATGTATTTAAATACATTTTATAATGTTGAATTAGGAAGAAATGAGTTCATTAAGTCTAGAAAAGTGTGAAAGTCCTTTACAACACTTTACAACACCTTTACAAGACATTGATAAAAGCATGTTAAGGGTCCAAGACTTAGTGTGGATGCATAAAATGATTCACAACACCTGAATCAAAGCCTCATTAAATCCAATTTATCATGAATTAATCCCATGTCAAGCAAACGGTACTTTTTTTCTACGGCACACAAACAAATAGATATGTGTAATACATGAAGTATGAGGTATAAACATGAATACATGTAATATGTCAAGTATACATAGGAAGCATGAAGCATACATGTGAATACACATAATACATGAAGTCTACATAGAAATCATGAAGCATACTCGTGAAAACATGAAGTATACATAGGAAGCATGAATCATACATGTGAACACATGAAGTATACACGAAGCATGAAGCATACATGTGAATGGTAGCATGAATAATACACATGGAATGGTAGCATGAAGCATACACATGGAATGGTAGATGTCATCCAAGAATTATATGATAAACTTATAGAGGTATGAGGTCGCATGTAATAATGTCTTGCTCATTTTTAGTTGCATACTTCAAAGTGCATTGTATAATTACATGAATTTCCTTACCATTCTACAATGATCCTAGAGAGTACGGGCTTAGATGTGTAGTGGTAGAGAGACCTAGGTGTTTGATTGCATCATGCATTATTATATTCATATGATTGATAATGTTCAATAATTTTACAAGAGAATAATGTTCAAAATTTATATATTTAAAATTATATAAGGGATGAGTGGATCTAATATAATTGGACTTCAAATATTTGAAGTAAAACATTTACAAATATCCATTGAAGCATGGATTTATAATGCAAATATGGACACCATCAATAAAAAATATTTGTATTGACCAAATAAATATATAGGCATACATCAATGTATTTCAATGTAAGTATAACATACAACAAAATAGCCATATAGGCTTACAAGAATTCCATATAGGCATACAATGGAAACTATATGCAATACAAAATATATGTGACCCATAAATGCCATATAGGCATACAACAAAGGAACCCAATAAAAATTCATTCCCCTCTGGGTGAAGAAAATAGATCACGGGCGGCCTTTGATCTTCGAGGGGATGGAGATGCATATGAGAGTGGTCAAATTTGAACCTAAGGGTTGCTCCTCCTATTTAATTCACCATGGAGCCTTAGCTATTACAATAAAAAGTATAGGCATTAATATATAGAAATTACATTATAAAAAATGAAATATTTAACAAAATAATCCCTTACCGTCGCCAGATGATCTATATCCTCATTTTCCACAGTAGTAGGATTAGGTTGTGGTGTTCTAATATCCTATAGAAACCATCCAAAGAGAAATTACACTACAAATCAATAATCATTTGATTTTTCAATAATAAAAAATTAGAACAATGAATGTAATTTGAAATTTACTAATTTTCCTCACACTGCCATCAAAGAAATGGAGTTACCAATTTCAAAAGACACACCATGCTCCATTGCCATGTGAACATTAGGAGGTGTCTCCGCTTGCATCATCTGAAAATAAAACAACATTACTCAGTTATGAAAACTAGAATAGTGATGCAGATCATGGCTTATAATGTATAAATTAGTCAACAAAATTTTGAGTACTTTGGTAGACATGTATGAAAAATTTGGTAGCATAGACAAGGCAGCGAATTTTTTGAAAAAAAATTGAGTGTACTTTGATAAAATGCTCTGGTAGACATGTATGGAAAATGTGGCAGCATAGACAAGGTAGTGAGATATTTGAAAAAATTCCTAAAAGAAATGTGGGATTACTAAATTATGCTTTGATAGATTTTTTCCAAGCATCCATAGCTTATTTGAAAGCACCTATTGTAGGATTTTAGTCATAGAAACAAGGAAGTGAACTGTTTGATAAAATGCTTTGGTAGACATGTATGGAAAATGTATTAGTATAGACAAGCCAATGAGTTGTTTGAAAAATGCCTCAAAGAAATGTGGTCTCATGGCGATGTCCATCACCATGAGACCACAGTTCTTCGAGGCATTTTTTCAAATAACTCATTGCCTTGTGGATGCTATTGCTTACTATTATGCTTTGATAGATTTCTTCCAAGCATCCATAGTTTGTTCAAAATCACCTATTTTATGCTTTTAACCATAGTAGCAAGGAAGTGAATTGTTTGATAAAATGCTTTGGTAGACATGTATGTAAAATGTGGTAGCATAGACAAGGAAATTAGTTGTTTACAAAAATCCCTCAAAGAAATGTGGTCTCATGGTAATGTCCATCACCATGAAACCACATTTCTTTGAGGCATTTTTGCAAATAGCTTACTTCTTTGTCTATGTTATTGCTTACTATTATGATTTGATATATTTTTTCCAAGCATCCATATATTGTTCAAAAGCACCTGTTTTAGGCTTTTAGCCATACCAACAAGAAAGTGAACTATTTGATAAAATTATTTGGTAGACATGTATGGAAAATGTGGTAGCATAGACAAGGCTATGTGTTGTTTGAAAAAATGTCTCAAAGAAATGTGGTCTCATGGTGATGTCAAAAAATGCCTCAAAGAAATTTGGTCTCATGGTGTTGGACATCACCATGAGACCACATTTCTTTAAGGAATTTTTTCAAACAACTCATTGCCTTGTCTATGCTATTGCTTACTACTATGCTTTGATAGATTTTTTCCAAGCATCCATAGTTTGTATGAAAGCACTTGTTTTAGGCTTTTAGCCATAGCAGCAAGGAAGTGAATTGTTTGATAAAATTATTTGGTAGACATGTATGGAAAATGTGGTAGCATAGACAAGGCAATTAGTTGTTTGAAAAAAATCCTCAAAAGAAATGTGGTCTCATGGTGATGGACATCACCATGAGACCACATTTCTTTGAGGAATTTTTTGAAACAACTCATTGCCCTGTCTATGCTATTGCTTACTATTATTCTTTGATAGATGTTTTCCGACCATCTATAGTTTGTTCAAAAGCACCTATTTTATGCTTTTAGCCATGTAGTAGCAAGGAAGTAAACTATTTGATAAAATTCTTTGGTAGACATGTATGAAAAATGTGGTAGCATATATAAGGCAGTGAGTTGTTTGAAAAAATTCCTCAAAGAAATGTGGCCCCATGGGACCACATTTCTTTCAGGCATTTTTTCAAACAACTCACTACCTTGTCTATGTTATTGCTTACTATTATGCTTTGATAGATTTTTTCCAAGCATCCATAGTTTCTTCGAAAGCACTTGTTTTAGGCTTTTTGCCATAGCAGCAAGGAAGTGAACTATTTGATAAAATGCTTTGGTATACATGTATGGAAAATGTGGTAGCATAGAAATGGCGGTGAGTTTTTTGAATAAATTCCTCAAATAAATGTGGTCTCATGAGACCACATTTCTTTGAGGAATTTTTTCAAACAGCTCATTGCCTTGTCTATGTTATTGCTTACTATTATGCTTTGATAGATTTTTTCCAAGAATCCATAGTTCATTTGAAAGTGCTTGTTTTAGGCTTTTAGCCATGTAGCAACAAGGTAGTGAGTTGTTTGATAAAATGCTTTGGTACAGACATGTATGGAAAATGTGGTAGCATAGACAAGCCAGTGAGTTGTTTGAAAAAATGCCTCAAAGAAATAGTATGATTTCATGGTCTTCTTTCTCCTTCATAGTCTCATTATACATTTGGTTTCTTGATATTTTACCTTGGGTATGATATGTATAGCTCTAGTTGTATAAATATTTTCTTCATAGGGTTCATTATCTTGTTGATCAAAAAGGATAGTGTAATTATCGTCATTAGAGAAGGATTTCTTTTTTACTAGAGAACTCATCAAATTAAGAGTGAAGCATGATTATGAACACGGATTAAGATGAACAATGCAATGTTGGGTAAGTGCACCAAGATGGTTCCCAAAAAGGGAGCTTAAGTGGCCATTTTTTTCTGAAATCAGGAAATGTTGACCTTGGACGTGAAATTGAGGATAGTTAGACTAAAAATTTTGAGATGGAACAAAAAAAAGGATCGAATTGCTCTGAGTCTACTTTCTAAACTACTAATTTATTTTTAAAATGGTTGAGATTAAGGGGTTCAACAAAGGGATGTACACAAATTGGTGTTGTTTTTGTCAGAAAAACA
>VDFB02256132.1:140447308-140740024 GCA_007258455.2 Sequoia sempervirens
AAAGCTAATACAAAAGCCTTGAGGGTGCACAAAAGGGGGAAGCAACAACTTATGGTTGCCCAAACAAAACAAGATAAACCTACAACGTCAGCCATCTACAACACCCAAAAAGAGAAACCCAAAAAAAAGAACTAGCCATAAAGAATTTATGACAAAAAACCCTAGTAAGAGCTTGGATCAGACACAAAATTGGGGTTGAATTTAACACTAGCTTAAAAAAGGAGTGACATTTAGCTCTTACTATGCCATTGATGGACGGAGATGGGAGTGAAGGCAGTCGATATTTTCATCCTCCAATCCCATAAAAGAATTCTCAAATTATCAACATATAAAGCCAAGTTCTAACAAAATAGGCCACATCCAAATGCTTCTTCACCAACCACTTGGAAAGCCAGCCGAGTTTGGCAATCTCTTCACTGTGTTGCAGGAGAAAGGGGCTAGAATCCCCAACAGAAGAGCCCAACTCACAATTTGATCCTAGAATAATCACCTCCTTGTTGGGGATGACCCTACACAAAATCCAGTGGAAGATTGTGGCATTTGAAATGTGAGCTCAATTTGGACTTGAAGTCTACATCAACGGAGACTCGAGTGTCCAAAGCTCCAATATTAGCAAGACCCTCTTTGCCAAAAACAGTTATACAAAATTTAGGGTCATCTTAGCCATGATGTAGAAGGCATTACAGAGGCGGGAATTGGAAATAACCCTGCCATAATGGCAGTTCCTATTGGAGGTGCAACATTTGAGTGAGAGCCTTTTGGATTTCATCACCTGCTACAACCTGTAAGACAAAAAGAAAAGAAGAAACCAAAACAATGGTAGCCAAGAGTGTTTTGCCAGATAGGGACGGAGGAACTTTAAATCACTTGTCCCATGTAATTGCCTAGCAAGTGCCATAAAGCCAACAATGAGATGCTGTTAGTAAATTTTGTATGAGACATGGACTGCTCAGAAACTAACAGATAGTTGCCGACAAAGATGATAGATAGTTGTTGATGAAGATAACAGTTGCTGCTGAAGACATTTTTATGCATTCTACAGTTTGCTGTAATTTTGGGTGGAGTTAATAAAAGTAAAACAATCTGTTATAGATATTATTTTCGAGCCACCCAAGTTGATGTTTATGAAACTAAAATTAGTTTTTATTTGTTAATTAGTTGCTGTGTTTTAGAAGAAAGTCACTTGCTATGTTTCACATAAGCTTTTTGTTTTTCAGGGAGCTATTTTTAATGGGTTGATATTCTGCTTTATTTGCCTACATTCTGTTTTATTTTTAGCTTTTAATCTCCCAGTTGGAAAATTGCATGCAAGGCGAATTATTTTTAGGATTGTTTTAATTGTTTTTTGTCAATTATTTTTAGGAGATTAAATTCTATATTAGATGCATTGTTTTAGTAACAGGCTTAGGATGAGAAATGAGGCAAATGTATCCTAACCATGTCTATGAGCATTGACACCAAGATAAGCATAGAAACATAAGGTGAAGATTGCAAAGTAGGCAATTTTCAACTTTACACCTAACTCTTTCATTTTTATATAGCTGTTTGTTTTGTAGTTTATTAGCATAAAATATCATTTTTTGCATATCAGCTTTATGTTAACATTAATTTCACAGTGCACGAGGGATGTAACTTCGTTTTTTGGGAATCAACTTTCTGTTAATATCAAGTCAATCTTCATGATCCATCTTTTGTGAGTAGATCACTTAACATATACTACATCTAACATAGTTTTTTGGGAATCAACCTTCTGTGAATGTCAAGTCACAATCTTCATGATCCATCTTTTGTGAGTAGACCACTTAAAACACACTACATCTAGGTGATGCTTACAAGGGGAAGCATTGAGACTTTTTTGCAGGTCTTTTGTCTCATTACGTGTGCTTAGCCATGGAGTTTACCCCACAATGAGGTCTGCTTAAATTGCTATTCCATTTGCAAAATATTCAACAAGTATAATGCTTTATGGACCATTCATTATGGATCTCCCTAGTTCTTTTGTTTGTATTCATTTAGTATTGTTTCTCTGTGTTTCAGGGACATGGGGACTGTGTAGAAGGTTATTGAAATATATACAAAAATAAATGTTTTAATTTTTAAAATACTAGTAAATAAAAACCACCTAAAAGTAATTTATACAAACTAAAAGAAGATGAAAATTTAAAAATGTTAAGCATTTAAATATGTCTACTAAAAATATAAACATGAGACCATGCAATGTTAGCCTGAAATGAATTCAATTATGAAATTTGTGAATTTAGCTTGCTTGTGTAAATTTGCCGAGTCTCATAGATACATTGAAGACATCATTTAACAAAAAAATAGGCTTGAACAGTTCAAAGCATTTTCTCCGAAAAATTTAGGATAAACATCTCTTCTTGGCACTTGTGGGCAGCCTCCCACACTTTAATAGTTTAACATAGACTCAATCTTCATCTAGAACAAGCCTCTTAGCTGGTATTTGAATAAACCTTTGACCACCAATAAGATGAGATCACAAGTTTTCTTTCCATTCAATAGGTCCGACTTCCATTAATGGTTGTGTTTTATAATTTATTCCTTCCTTCTAACTAGTGATGCCCTCCTATCCATGTTCTTGAATTTTGTATAACAATATGGATGCTCAAGGATGTCAAAGAGTTGATGGTTAAAGGTTTTTGTTGCTTTTTAAATTTATTTGACTGTATTTTTTTTGAGTCGCTGGGAATGCCTTGACATCCTTTGGATGGTGAAGGGACATCTGGATGTCCCCAGGGCTGTCTGTGAACATCCCCACAAAAGGGAGATGTCCCATTTTTGGGCCCAGGGATGGGGAGCTGGACAGGGAATGTTTTGTCCATCTTGATGTTTTTAGTAGGTAAATATATTCATTATATTAAATCTCCCTAATAGATACATTATAGCAAGCATTTTTCCAACTCTCAAACATACAAGTGATATATTATTCATGTCAGTTTTGCGGCTTTGCCCTATGGGAGACATGGCTGCTGATTAGTAAATATATGCATTAACCACTGATAAGCCTGCTATCACATTGGCCAGCAGAACCATGACACTATGCCCTTAAGAAATTGAAAGTATGCTATTAGGAGGTAAATATTTGCATCATTTTAAATTTCCCTAATAAATATATTATTCACATCATTTTTGGCCTATGGGAGACATGGCCACTTTAAGTAAGGGAACTTGGGAACTTGTCTGAAGTTCAAAATAGACAAGGAAGGAAGTTTTTGTCGAGAGAATTGTTGTAGCTTTGTTTCTACTTTTGAATGGGAATATGTCTTTCAAACTGCTTCTTGGATGAAAGCTTAAAATTACTTTTCAATTGGCTGAGATGCATGTTAAAATTTATTCATCAGTTGTCTGTGATGTAATAAATCATTCACCAAACTATTTATCAATTGTCCATGATATTATGATGCATATGGAATGCCTTATATCTGGGAAGAAAAACCATTTGTTGTTTATATTGTGGATGAAATGGGTAACTTGTGGATTAATTTGGTGAAGTCTATAATGTATAGGTTTAGGGTTTGTCCTGCCTTACTGTTATAAGATGAGTGGTTACATGTAAGAGCCTTATATCATTCTAAAAGCATTGTGTTGATTTTGAGATATTGAGATGGCAGGTAGGTAGTTTGACTCTCATAGTGGGAGATCTTGGGGAAAATTTTTCTCCTTAAGGAGTATATTCTGCTGCACTTAAAGGATATTCTTTCCAGAGTCAGTGAGTATATTTTTACATAGGTGCTTTCTATACGTCTCTTGTGTTGTACATTGTTGTTATATTTTGGCATTTCAATACCCACTTGGCCAAATTGCCACTTTGTTAGCACTTGTAAAGAACAAAGATCCAACATATGAAAATATGTCAAACAATAACAAAAATATGCAACACAATATGCATGCTGCGTGTCAGTGTATCCAAAATTACAAAAGTCAAACAATTTTAACACTGGATTCCAAATATTCATTAAACTCAATAAAAAGCCATTGTGTTTGTATTAAACCATATAATGTTCCTTAAGGAATGAATTAGTCTAAGAAATCTCCTAATATGATAGCGGAGCCAACTACCCAACCATGATACTCACCATCTCAAAATTCCTTGCTCAACATGATGCCTTTATAATGATATAAGCCTCCTTATTTATGACCAGTTAATCTTATAATAGTGGGGTATAGTAAATCTTTAGTCCACATTGTCATATTACCAAGTATAATAAAATCTACAAGCCACTCATTAGATCTGGTGAACTGAACCAGTGGTTATGTGTGCTGTAAATTGGCTACTCTGTAACCTTTAATGCATGAGTATATATTAGTAATTGGTATTGAACATTCTCCTCTCCCTTACCTTATTATACAAATGATAACAACTTTAGATCATTTTTTTATGTTTGTGGATTTCTACACCAATATGGACCATTCAAGAAGTATTGTCCAAAATTTTGTTTCTGTAAACAGTTTACAATGCATATTTTGTTTGTTTCTAATAATTCTAGCATTGGTATGGCAACATAGGAGATGGTGAAGACATTGGTGAGAACAACTGATCTCTGAATTTGGTTGGGGGAATATTGTGGATCTCAATATCAATCTGAATTTCCTGGGAACATCCCCTGCCCTATATAACCCCAAAAATTTTAGCATTGAAGTTTTTTTCACACAAGATATTGATGTAGTCATGATTACAGGATCCAATAAAATATGAAAATGGTGTTAGGTGTAATAACCTGTATTGTTGCATATATAGGAGAGTTTCTTACATCAGTTCTGGCCTTGTGAGTTGTGGATATGACAATTGTACTCTGGGTTCAGTGTATGATGTGCAATATGTATATTAGAGAAAATTATTGTGTAGTTTCAAACTTGTGAGTTTGTAATCTGGAGCTGGCATCATTTATTTAAAGATTTGTAGCAATCTTACTGTTGACCAGTTTGAAATTTGAGCTGATGTATATATTTGTAATTCATGGTTCAATGAAATATCAGATTACAATGTTCAAATTGTTTAACTTTTGGTAATTGGCTTATTTCTCTTTTTGTAAACTTGCAGGTCACTTACCATTTCTTTCACTGGAAGAAGGGTACCCCTTTTTCCGAAGATCAGGGGATATATAATAAGCTGACATGGTGGGAACAGATAGATAATGGAAAGCAGCTAACACGGAACAGAAAGTTTTTGACTGTAGTCCCTGTAGTCCTGTGAGTAGGATCTTCTCCTTGAACATTTTATGCACTGTATTTTCCAACTTCAAACATTTATCAGATTTAAGGTCTTTCTCTGTTCAGAGAGGAGAAATAGGATGTAGAGACAAGAACAAAAGTCATTGGTTAGCCCAGACACCATTTCAGTAATTATGGTAGTGTTTGTAGTATGCACCTATATTCCTTTCTTAAAACTTTTAATTGAAGAAATTAATATCCAATTGTAGTTCTTAACATTCCCAGTTTGGTACAACTATGTTTGAGACCTTTGATAAAATATGAAATTTATATCTAACAAAAGAATGTACATACATTAACCAAATGTACATCTAAAATATAATTACTAGAATTTATGGATGGAATGGGCATTTATTGATAGGGGGCCCATATAGCTCAAATGCATGTAAACTAAAATTGTTGCAAGGCTGAAGATTTGCAGCTGAAATCACGATGTATACAGTATAGTCATTGTATGGTAGAAGCAGCTAATATTGCTTGTAGCTAAGTGTTAGTTTTATAAGATCAGATTAGAGCACAGAAATTAATTCAAAATCAGACACAAAACACAGCAGATGCCCTGGGAAAACCCTCCACTTGAGGGAGAAAAACCCAGCAACAATATATCTCTTATATATTGAATGTTAACAATAATTGCCTCCTTTACAATAGGCCAATATGAAGGCCAAATATATGCACCACAGCCTGATGCAACACAAATACAGAATGAAGTAGTCTTCTGATAAAGATCTCAGCCTTCAACAATGATCTGCTCTTGAGACACACTCGCCCTTGAGAAACTCGAACTTGATGAATTGCGAACTTGAATACCAAACAATGAAGTGCCAATGATTATATATACAAGTGAAGAGGAGAGACACATCCTTTCAAATCTTTATGTCGGCCTCAAAAGATGCGACTCTAACAAACAAAGGCAACACTTCATAAATGAAGTCGGCTTTTTCTTAATAACAAATATTAAATGCCTCTTAAATAAATTGCATCCACAATGATGCATGATGTCGGCCTTGTCAAGAGTTGCGTCTTCTTCATGAAAATCGAGTCTCTTAATAATTATACATTATTTAATATGCAAGACGTGTCTCTTCATAAAATCGTATCTCTATAAATTGGATAGCCGTTTAGGCTCCATCAAATTTATCCATCATATCGGGGCTGGAAGAATTTGCCTGACGTTGTATGAACATCAACACTAAGGACCTCCAAATACAAGCATCATCATCATATTAACACCTATGATGTTTAACAATTTAAGAAAACAAATAGCTGGATTAGTAGTATTCCTCTAGATGCAAATCATGAAATTTGTTTTGGGTTCTCAAACCTATTCGTATTGATAAAAATATGCAAGAGAACATAAAAGAAATAGCTAGGCCAAGAATTTTAAAGATAGATGGACAAAACTAAAACATAAAACCCTCCACACCATAGTTCCACGGAGTTTCTTGACAGGGGGACACTGGGACGTGGGGACGGGTTTCAACGACGGGGGGACCAAGGGCCTAAGTTTGGGGACGGCGAGGGGATGGCGGGGGGACGGTGGCAGGGCGGCAGCGGCATTGAAATACATATAGTACTTGAAAAAATAGTTATAAAAAGATGTATAAGTATAAGAATTACAAATGAAACTTTGGGAAACTAGTTTTAAGCATTTGAATTTTGTAATGTCCCCGTTTTAGCTGACATTGTTTGTCAAGGAGTGAGCCTATCATTCTGACCCTCGTAGGCTGACAGTGGTGTGTAGAGGATCATTCGAGGCAGTTACCCGGCGTTCAGGAGCTTCATTGTTGCAGTTGCTTCAGGTTGGGCCTTCGCAGAGTCCTTCAGAGTGGTTTTTCAGAAACTTTCTATTTTTAGAAAGTCTGACGGGCGGAAGCTGCTATTTTTAGCAGGGCACCTGGTTCAGCTGGTCAGCTCAGATTCGACCCCGTACATCAATTTGTTGGTCAGATGGAGAAATAATAGAGTATTTAACGATTTATTAAATAATTAATATTTTGACTTTATATTAAAGTCACTTTATTAATGTATTTAAATATTAATAATTAAATGGTATATTATAAAGTATTTTTAATACTTTATAATAAAGCGAAGAAGTTGATTATAATGAATAATTATTTATTCATTTATTTGGGCGCCATTTAATTAATTATTTCTCCTAAGTCCAAACAGGTAAATTAAATCATTTATTTAAATGATTATTAAAAAGAAGGGTTTGGTCGAATTTTTAAGAGAGCTATATATTCACAGCTAAAGACAAATCGAACGATTATGATATGATTATTTGATTTTGTCTTTTATTGAGAACTATGGAGTTTGTGAAGAAACTAGGGTTTCTGCACATTCGTGCATTTTTCAGGCTTTGGAGAACGATACCTCTTCAGAGTCAAGCTTTCTGAGGTTGTGAGAGATCAGCTGAAGATTGCTAAGTAAGGTGGCTTCATACAGGAGTCATATTTGTGCTTACAAGTGAAGAATCAACAAATTATTCAAGGTTTTAAGAACAGATTGCAAGTTTTCATCTGCTGCTACAGTACCCGCGTGAACAGTGTTTTTGCTACAGTAGCAGTGAACAGTGAATTCGCTACAGTAACGCGTGAACAGTGCGCATGAACAGTGCCGCTACAGTACCGTCGCTACAATGACGTGCTACAGTGTTAGGGCTTCTTTTTGGCTTTTAGCTGGGCGTAGCATTATTCTATTTCAATCTTGCAGTGATATCTTGGGTTTGGCGTGAGAATCAGAGGGGTTGTTGTTGCTTATAACCTATTTGTTGGAGCTTTCATTTCATTGTTTGGTGACTGCATTCCCAACCATTTTCAGACTTGCTGTTGCCTATTCTCAGGTAGAGCATTCTGTGAGAAGGCGTGATTAAGAGAAACAGTTCGGAGCTCTTGTGTTCTCTAGGCGACTCATATTCCAGGTCTGGGCTGTTTGTAATTTTTATTCATTGCTGTTACTCAGTTCCTCCTACAGAAATATAGGGCTGATTGTGTCATTGCTAAGTCTGAGTTCAAGAAAGGTATTGTAATTGCTGTTACTGGGCCATATTAGTGCATATAATGAATGTAATCTGCTCATTGAAGTGTCTGAAAGTTAATATCAAGTCTGTTAGTAATTTGAGTATTAAATCTGCTAATTGCCTTCCTCTAAATCTGTATGCTTTCCTGTGAGTCAAATCTGCTCAATATAGTCCTGAGTCTTGTGATAGGCATCATGGTATTAAGTCTCAAAAATGCCTTCCGGAATACGCAATATAGTTTCAGACCTGTCTAAGCTTGGAATCTCAGGTTTAGAATATCGGATTTTATATGCTGTCATTCTGAAATTGGAGAAGAGACTAGCTGCTGTTTTCTGAGTGTAAACAACTTCATGACAGCCCTATACAGAGCACGGTATGAAAATACAATAAGTCTGAAATGTATTTGCTGCTCATAACTTGTAAATCTCAGTCAAATATAGTAAAAGAAGTTCAGACGTTGATTTTCAGGTTCATATATGCATTTCAGTTTGTAGTTGATTATTTTATATGCAATGTTATGAGTTGAGTTTGTTAAAAGGCACATCCGTTTACCTAAAAAACATATTGAGCAAAAAAAAATTCTCAAGTCAAATCTTAGAACGGGGTTGGTCATTACAAATTTTGAAGTGAACATTAACTTGACATCACTCCTCTTCTTGCTCTTCATCTTTCTCCTCTTCAACCCTCTTGCTCTTCATTCTCACTATTTCACCTTATACTTGAAGCTTTCACTCTCACACTCATGCTATTAGCTTCTTGTTGATTTGTTTTTTGTGAATTGAAATGAGGATAGGAGGCAGTTTTATAGAGTTTGTGGCGTTTGGTTGGGGCCCATAGGCCATTAGGGTTTGGCCTTGGGCACAATTTTTTTTGGTTAAAATAAATTGTTCTTTGGTCATTTGTTTGCAGGAGATGCTTGAGCGTCTTCGAGACGGTCCGGAGACAACTAGGAGTCCCCTAGACGTCTTGAGGACACCTCGATGTCCTCGAAGTCCTAGCGACATCTTGGAGATGATGGTGCTGGTGGTGGGATAGTGGCGCTAGTGGTGGGCTGGTGGGGGACGTCCCCCCCAAGTCCCCAAGTCTTCGGGATGGGGATGTCTAGGAAACGTGGGGTTTTTTGGGGGCGGGGGGGGACATGTCCCTGTGGAACACTGCTCCACACCATCCCATGAGCTGCAGTCGTTGGGTTTGAGATTCATTTCCTGCTGATAGTTCTTTCAGGTTCTTGCTTCTACCGCTATTGAATCCTGTATCATGTCTTCCACAATTTATCAAAACTCTTCTATTTTGTGAGCTTGGAATGAATATCCAACTTCAAATCCAAGCAATATAATCCATTGTCTATTCATGAATCTTGGGGTCACTTCTCTTCTGCTTTAGTGAGAATAAAATTTATTCCTCTAGTCTATATGCTATCTGCCTTTGAACTTTAAAGGCAAAGCTCTGTCTTCACTGTCAGATTTGCATTCTTCCACAACTTCTTGAGAATAATATTTTGGCGTATTGACAACAATTCTTTCACTTACAATTTTGTTGTTTTCCTTTAGCCAAAGGATCCTATTTGGAAACATAGCCATGCCTGGCATTTCTTTGGATCCCTCTGTGATCACCATGCTTTGTACTGTTAGAACTGAATTGGTACCCATAAATTTTTCAGCACCACAGGTTGTTTAGTGAGGAATAGCACATTCTTGGGTATCATAATTCTTACCTCCGTGGCCACTCCTGTGAAGATATGGATTAATCATTTCATGAGCATAGACTTGAGAGTTGAAACTCAACATATCTTAAGTGCTCCCCCTATGACAAATTTAGGTTGTCACTTACTTTATAAATGTTACTTCTCTTTGTGGCCCATTGACCTCCAAAGCTTTTGGGTGTAATTTACTCCTGTTTCTTGCTTGAGCTACAAAAATAATTACACTTGGTAGCTCACTAATTAATGCCTTCTAGTGTATTTTTTTCATAGATTAAGGATCTCTAAGTTATGTTGATGATAGCAGCGTCGGGCTTCTACTTCCAGCCCCGATTTTTTTGTATAAATTAAATGTGCAGCCTATCGGCTATTTAATTTACTACGGTGACTATTGGTGAAGAGGCGCTTCACCTTGTATATCATATAATATTTAATTATTGTTAATAATTAAATGTGGCTGACTTCTTATCATCTGCCACCCTTTGAAGAGATGATTTTTATTGAGGCCGACCTCCTTGTCTTGAAGGGGCACGATCCTTCTCTCTCTTGTGTATATATATGCATTGCTGTTTGGTCATTCACAATCATCATTGTCACATTCATGATTCATCCTTCATAGTGCGAATTCATAGAGAAGTACGATTTCCTTCAAAGAGCAGATCAAAGTTATTTAAGGAGGCCAAAATTCTGTCTTCAAGAAGGGCGACATTATATTCAGATATTGCATCATATTGGTGTTGTTGTTTGGCCTCAGAATCGGCCTCATTGTAAAGGAGATTATTGTTCATATTCAATATATAAGTGATATATTGTTGCTGGGTTTTTCTCCCTCTTCCCAGGGTATATGCTGTGTCTATTTGTTTGAATTTGAATTAAAATCTGTTTTTCACATCTGATCATAAAGCTAACAAGTTATGCCAGTGCTTATCAGAGCTTTCAACATTGATTATCTGACAAATGTTTGATTGTATATGTTCGTAGATTCCTGTTACAGCAAAAGAGGCAGGAAACTATTAACTTTTGAAAGATTTACGCCATGATTTCATTCTGCTCCAGCCTGGTGTCTTTACAGGTCATGAAGGCCAAGATCACAAACTATAAAGCTTAAATCCAGACGGGCTATAAAAGCCCACCCATCAAGGCCACAATAATAATCCATGGATGATATACCAGTTATACCGAAGCCAGGAGTGACTAGAGTATCTGTGGGGTAATTACACCTACACTTATTAGAATATGATTTAGGATAGCTATACATAAAAGAAAAAAGCAAAGAGAGAAATTCCTCCTCTGCACGGCACTGTACAATATCTCCTGCAGCAGCATGCAAACCACAACCATCTTTCAACCTGTAGGGAAACCAAACACTAATTTATTGGGCAATTTTTCAAGAATGAAAAATCTCTGTAAAATTCATCCTACTTAATTTAGGGGTCTGCCAACTGCAAGAATCACGCAGTTGGCAATTTTGGCCCTGAGCTCCCCAAGTTTCACATGGTCAAGGCCATTTGTAAGCATCTGCTTGATAACATTAAAGGTGTCAAGGATAGGTTGCCAGTTCCAGGTCTTCAGTTGCCCCTTTCGAGACTTGCCACATTGTTTTCCAAAACATGGATGCTATTATCTTTGGCAAGGATATTACCTCCTAAATCCATAATCATTTTCTTTGTGTATGGTCTTGGTTTCAAGGAGGTCCCTAGTCAGGTTTTTGTTGGAAATTGTCTCCTCCATGCTTTAAAGTTTAAACATTATCCATCAGAACCCAACTGAAGTCTCCGTTGTGCTCTCAGGATTTTCATTTTTTGCCTGACTTTCAAAGGTCTGCCGAACTTGGCAAATCCTGAAAAACCAGCAGCAGCAGCAGTAATAGCATGGGGAGAAGTCGCAGAAAAGGCACACCTTTAGAAGTAGTACAAAAGTAGGGCCAAATGAACATGGGACTATTAAAATTGCAATCATGATGACTAAGTACCTAATGCTTTCCAAACATTGAATTAATCATACTAATCATTGAAATTCAAACTATGGAAATGAACACAAGTAGGCAAAAAATTTACACCTTGAAATCTGCTTTGCATTCCTTCAAACGCTTACAAGGAAATCTCCACAACTGTCAAACTAACAAGTAACAACTGCAGAGAATTTTATACTATACTAAGTTATTAAACTTCTATCTTGCATCTATTTTTATATCAGCTAAAAAAATCTAATCTTCCAAGAATAGCATTTTTATCTCACACAAGAAATGACTTGGAAGATAGTCTAAATCATCAGTGTTTATCCACACTTTATTAGACGTAATTAACTAAATAATTTTTTTCACTGTCACTTAAGTGAATTACAAGATAGAAATAATTCTAACTATTTGCACGTTCATACTAAACATGTGTAGAAGTTCTGAATTGAGCTACAACTAATACAACTCAGTTGCATGGAAATCATCTGTATCTTACATTCAATTTTCCAGTCCTTTGGAAAATTTAGTCATTCATTTCTTTGAAAGACAATCTGAACAAATTGCTTACAATCTTCTATCTTGCTCTTATCGTTATCCTAATTCAGCTAAAAATCTTATCTTCCAAAAATCAGCTTTAATTACAAAAGCTTCCTTATCACTTATAAGCATGAGATGGAAGATAAGTCCAAATATTCTTGATTTATCTATACTTTATTAAGACTTACTTAGCTAAATAAAGGACTTTCACTTTAATCACTAAAGTGAAATACAAGATAGACTAACTTGAACCAGATTAAAGTGAAACATAAGATAGACTAACTTGAACCACGTGAACTTTTCCCCTCTTGTTCACATTGAACCTGTGCAGAAGTTCCTATCCGAGCTAAACAATCAACAGGGACTGAGTCTGTCTCATTTCCTTAGGAACAACTTGGTCCTTAGGAACCTTTTTTCTAAGAGCATCAGCCGTGTCTTTTTTCAAAATATTCAAGTTGCTATACAGCTCAATGGTTTTTATGGTAATATTGTGGAGGGTTTCAATTTTATCTCCCAGAAAATTGTTGGTTCCTATAGAGATAATGTTGATGCGTGTTTTATGACACACCAAACATCAGAATAAAATGCCCAAAGATACTCTATCCTCTCTTGAAAAACCACCGCGTATGCTAAGATTGCGAGAAGATCATATGGCGATTCCAAGGTTTCTTTAGTCGGGTCTCGACGTGTGGATAAGCTCAATGGCCGTTGTGATTTGCTGGTAATGAACAAGGGGACTTACGTAAGAACATCTTCACAAGTTTAGAACTTAGGGAATTTATCATTAAAGGCTCTCAATTAGGACTTTCAATTGTGGATCTCAAAAAAAAGGCAAAAAGAATAGGGTTCAGAGAATCTAGTCTAAGCCTAAGAACTCAAGAGACAGTAAGGACTCGGTGAAGAGAAATAAACCACACTTTGTTTCGCCTCCTGTTGGACAACATACGCAAAATGGGTGCAATCTTCAAGGGGTTGTGAGAATAATTTTCAAACCTCGAACGAGGCTGAAGTTAAGTTTCCACAATTAAGAGCTCAGGCTAACTTTACGCATCGAATGCAAATCATCCATTCGAAGAAAGTATGAGCTACACTTCACCATCGAATCAGTACGATCAATCTTTCATTCAATTAACCAACTTTCAAAACAAATTCTACTTAATCTAACTTTAACTTTAATCTATGGCGGAAGAAGATATGCAACCTCGCTTACTATTCAACAATAAGAAGTTATTCAAGGCAAATCATGCTCAAGAGCTTTTATCATTCAAAATAGTCTCAATGCGACAATATACATATTCTGTCTCCACCCAAATGAAAGTGAGAGAGCACTAGTTTATATATAGCTCCAAAAATGAAATGAAGGGCCGAGATTAAAACAAAATTAACGACCAAGATTATTACAACCAAACCCTAATTAGGGTTTCCCAAAATAACAAGAGTTATCAATTAGAAATCAATCAGAAAAGTGGCAGTTCCAGCTATAATCTAGGAGAGGCGTTCTTATCCATCTGAGTGGCATTATGCTTAGCGAATTTGGACACTACTGCAATGACCTCGTCCATCGTGACAGGTGGCAACATGCTGATCCAAAATTCAAGTCCGTCCAACTTCTCGGCGCATCTAGCAAAAGTACCTTCCCAATCTGCCTCCTGCTTCTCAAAATCCTTTCGAATGGATGAGAGTCTTGCCACTCTCGCAAAGTCTTGTCTCAAGAATGGTCCAGTGGTCGAGAAGAAAGTTTCTTGGACTTTGTGCTTCAATCTCTCCAACTGCATGTCGTTCTCCCGGATGACTTCACGGTCGAACACCTCTGTAGTTGTCATGTAAATCTTCTCCTGGATTTTCCTGACTTGTTCTTCAATTCCAAGCCCATCTACTCTTGCCTTCTCCAAGACTTCTTCTCGTATGGTCACTGCCCAAAACTAGTGATGAAAATCATATGTTGCCCCTGCAGCAATCACCCTTTTATCAACCAACTCTTCTCTCGGAGTGCTCTTCAAGATTCTCAGGCTTGGAATAAGCCTTTCCTGCATATCCGGGATACCTTCCCATGCCTCCGCCATATCCATCAATCTGGAAAGAAATGAAGAGGTTCGTCCATAGGCCAGTGCCAACTTCTCCATGAACAAGGCCGCTTCCGTGCCTTCACTTGCCATCCAGTCTTGAGCTTCCCTGGCCGTCACCATTCCATGCTCGACGTCCTTCGTCACCTCTTGTGATGAATTGAGGAGAGGAGGAACAGTCGCATTGCCCTGATCAAGCGGCTGGGTCAAATGCTGAATATATTTCTTAAGACGTTCGACCTCCTTCTTATACTCCTCCTTCTTGGCCACTTCTTTCTCCAGTCTCGCTTTGATAGTCGAGACAGAATTATCCAACTCTTCTACTTCTTGACCTTTCGAGGTCGGACCAAGGTCAACAGTTGTTATAGCATACTCCTGTGGAGAGATCTCGTCCTGTGGCTTGTCCACTGTAGGCACTGCAATGTGCACGGAACGGTCGCCTGCCTCGTTCCTCCGAATGGTGGAGAACTTCTTAGCAGGCTTCTTGGCTGCAACTTGCTCTAATCTTGCCAAGAAATCGGCAGTATCATCCTCTTCTTCTTGTTGAGCCTCAGCAGGTATCTGGACCTTCATTCTCTCCAATAGCCAGTCTGGAATGGTCGACTGTTCAATCCCATCCTCGACCTGAACCTCATCCTCGTTTGGAACATCCACGACTCCCCTGAGAGCGGAAATCATTCCTTCCTCAAAGTCATTATCCCGGACTTCCACTTCATTGTCTGAACCTAAAATTTCTGTGCCCGTAGGTGATAAGGGCTCTTCATCATCTAGTTGAATAGGTTCAATATTTTCCTCTTGAACTGCAGGAGGTTCAAGCATTTCTGCCAAGGAATCGTCTATATTAGCCACCAACTCGTCAATATTCCTGGACGCTGCTGACCGAGAAGGTTCTCCTTTATGCCTCTTGGAAGCAGGCTGCACTTGGCATTATTTCTTTTCTTTTCTCTCCAATCCCGACCAAGTCTTGATGGGATGCACCAGCATTAGAAGAATATGACTCTGATTCGCTCAACAGATCATATGTGAGCGTGATTCCTCTCTGTCTCAATTCCTGGGCGTGGTAATCAACCCACCACTGAGAATACTTAGTCACAGGTCTCATTAGGGTGGCTAGGTCTGCGTGCTCTGGTTCTGACCACTTCACAGGAGGGAGAGGTCGGCTTTCCTCAAAGCGTGGTTGGACGTGGTTTCCATCATCTTGTAGCTGGTCAGGCACTCGGCAGAACTCAATTGTCCTCATGAAATCTAGTGGCATCCTGGACCACATTTTCCGCCTGACCTCGTACTCATCGGCAGCATTTGCCCAGAAATCCTCCAATTCCATCCTGTGCTTGTATTTCCTCCCTTCCACTGTCCGGATGTTATGATGTGGGTCATAATTGACCCTGGACTTGTAAGCCGTGAAAGGGTACCATTGGATCTCCAACCTTGCGCTTTCAGCTGCCTGTGCTGATGGACAATATTCTAACATGTTCCCAATGAAGAATGGGAATGTGACGGACGCCTTCTTGGATGGCCTTTGGATATTCTGGTATTCTTCTAATTGTCTCAAAACCTCGAGCAATATCATCCGATTGGTCGGATAGATAGGCAATTTATAGGGATTTCCAGTGAATCCCTGGATCCTGACATATGTGAATTTAGGGAACTGGATGAACCAAGACCCATATTTGCTGATAAGACTTTTCGCCTCATGGCTCAGCCTTTGGTGCACTCCTCCTTGAAGCTTTCTGGTAATGTGCATCAGGAAGGCGTCATGTACCCTCCTGAAGTGAGTCTTCTCCTTCAATTGGAGCTGAGGATAACAATCGTAAGGCCTGAGCTCGTTCTCCCCATTGCCAATTTTGCCTTTGCAGATCAATCCTGGATACTTGTAGGATCTGGCCAACAGGTATATCACATATGAACTCATATGAAAAGACTTAGTCTCTTCAAGGTTGATTAGTTGCTCATGGAGGTTGTTACTTATCATCCGTGACCAATTGAACATTTTAACTTCAGAGGTGATCTCATCTATAAAATAGTACATCCAGCTCTCGAAGAAGGCGCCCTGAGGGTTACCAGCTATTCTATTCAGCATCAGCACGATATCTCCAAAATCTTCCTTGAAGTCCGTGCGGTGAGGTCTCTTGGGCAACTTCTTGATTGATGGCTTTGGCTTGTCCATCCACACCTTGTTGACTGTTGTGGCGCACAAATCTGGCTGATTGCCATATAATCTTTTAGCTTCTTCCTTGGTCTTATAGACCGTTCGTGAATGCTCAGGGATGCCAAAGGTTTCCTGGATTGCAACTTCGCCCAAGTGTGCTAAGACTCTTCTGTCAGGTGTGATGATCTGTCTCTTCTGGGCGTCATAATGGAGAGCACATTCCACCATCAACTCGGCACAATCCATTGCCGGCGGGAATCCAGCTGCTTGAAATATTCCGTTTCTAACCATACGCTTGGCTATTGCTGTGGGGAGTCCCTTCTGACCATACACTCTTTTCTTGAATTCATCAAAGTCAACGTGTCCGAGGTCAGTGTCCACGACGTTCTTCCACTTTGAAATGACCTTGGTCTCTTTCTGAGCACCCTTGTTGGCAAACTTCATTTTCAGCTTCTTTGATAATTTGCCTGCCGTGTCCGTCAACCTGCAATCATAAAATTAACATTAGTACAAAGACTTTTTTAAATAATTAAATCTCGTGCCTTGGATTCGAAAATTGACTTTCAGCTGTTGAAATAATTAAATTATCACGAAAAAGCAAGCTGAAAGTGACTTGCCAGAACTTCGTCAAGATGAAAGTACATGAAAGAGATAGCAAATTCAATTGACCGAACATCAAACCTCTGTGAAGTCCCGTTAAATGCAAATCAGATTTAAAAAACTGATTTTTAAAAGAAGAAGTGCGCCCTTCTTCACAGAAGAATCTCAGCTTTGAATAAATCTCTTCCTTTTTCCTGCGAAAAATTCTTCAGCATAACACTGCCTCTCTCTCTGGGAAAATTCGACCTTGCCTACTGATGAATTAATTGCCTGATAATTTCGAGAAAGATTAAATTTCTCTTCAGCTGTGTGCGAAAAAAAAATGAGTTGCTGAAACTCATTATAATGCTGAAGGATTGAATTCGATTTAGTAACTGCCATATTCTTTCTCGATCTCGATTTGTTTTCATTTATCCAAACAGGCAAGTTTCCTTTTATTTCCGACAAGGCTCAGTCTCGAGCTTATCCAAGCAAATCCCACTGATCTTCAAAAATTCGATTTTTCATTTAATGCTTATCTTTGATTTTTTCGAATTTTTTTTAAATAAACATTAAATATTTAATTAAATTCATGGAGAATTTAATTCTCTTACCGGATTTCATCTCTGCCTAGCGTACTTTATTTTCTTCCAATTCTCATCTGGCAAATTTGATTTTGTCCAAGGCATTTTAAATTCCAAATAGTTGAAAATTAATTATTAAAATATTAAAATATTTTAATTAATTCCAATCCGTTCGTTTTGGACCCATGGCCATTTCGATTTTCCTTTCATTTTTCTTGGCTAAGAGTGTATTTTCCGATTTCGTCCTTAATTTCGTCTAGCCAAGTCAAATCTTAAGCCATTCCATCGAAAATTTTATTGCCAGATCCCTATTTTCTTTGCCGAGGCGAGATTTTAAGCTTATTTTGCTCTGCCAAAGTCAAATTTTCTCTTGCTTAGTCGAATTTTTCTAGGCAATATCCTTGTCCGGATGTCTTCATCGATCAAATTTCCTTGACGCTTGACATATTCTTCCTCCTTGTGGCAAAGGACGAGTCTTCCTTTCTCTTTGCCTTGTGCATTTTCTTCGGCCGAAGTTGTCAATTTCTTCGCATTTTCTCCATACTTAGGCAAATTTTACCTCTTTTCTACATTTGAGTTAGGCACATTTCATTTTATTCTTTGCCAAATCCCAATCTTCTCTAGCACGTGCCCTTTCAAGCTTAGCCTTTGACCTCTCGAAAGTGTCATGATACTTGGTCAAAAATCTCAACTTTCCAACCTTTAGCCTCTGTACTTAGGCAAATATTCGAACTTTTCTTGAACTTGGCATTAACACTTAGCCAAAAATCATCCTTTTCCATCTTAGGCGGACTTCCTTAACACTTTGGACAAGCGTCATGAACTTCGTTGGCACCTTGCTAGCCCCTTCCAAGTGCATGGCGGCCTTCACAATCATTTTGGACAAGCCTCTTGGTTGTCCCTCTTTTCTAGGGCGGACTTCAAGACTTCTTAGCACTTGTTCTCAACATTTTATCCCTTTGGAAAGGATTCTCCACCCTTTTAGGCCCTCATACTTAGCTAAATTTCGAAATTTCCCTTTGTTGGGCCTCAACACTTAGCAAAATTTTGATTTTCCTTCATTTTATATGCTTAGGCGGACTTTGGATAGCCTTCAGCCAAGTCCCACCTTTCAAGGGCGGACTTTAGAGCTTCTTTGGACGAGTCTTCAAGTCAAATGGCGGACTTTAGGGGTCTTTAGGATATCTTTCTTTGAAGATGGCGGACTTTGAAGGCTTATAGGATGTGCATGGGCGGACTTCATGACATTTTTGGACGTCCTCCTTTGAAGATGGCGGACTTTGTGACCCCTTGGCACTTCCTTTAAAGTGGATGGCGGACTTCATAAGATGCTTGGATATGTCTTCAAGATGCATGGTGGACTTTCAAGGGGTCAAGGACAAGGATGGCGGACTTTGAAGGATGCAAGGATGAGCTTTCTATATGCTGGGCGGACCTTAGAAGATCCAAGGACATTGCCTCTTGCTGCATGGACATGCTTCCTTAGTGCTGGGCGGACTTCACCAGCTTCCTGACATTCATACCTCTTTCTCTTGACATTCTTCCATCCTTTCTTCATGGCGAACCTTCAGACTTGAACAGATTTTCACAAACTTCACCATTTTCGAGTTGATTTTCATGATTTCAATATCAGATCTGGTTAATTTTGAACTGGTTTTGACTGATTTTTCCAGGATTTAAACTTTTTTGGTCTGATTTTTTCATGCTTTTTGAACTTTTTTTTCCAGATTTTTCAATAATTTCAAAATTTTCTTTTTGATTTTCTGAGAGTTCTATTGAGTTTTTCGAACTTCTGAGTGCGTTTTCAGAACTTGGGACCCTTCTAAAAATAGAAACTTTCTAAAAATAGAAAAAGCAAACCCTAAAAAATAGGGAACCTTGTTTGGTCCGAAAATGATAAAAAATGAAAAATCGAAAAAAAAGCAAATTTCCCTAAAAAATAGGAAGTGTCAGAATTGGCCAAATTCACAGTCGATCTTCGTCTCTTGGGCCTTTTGAGCGCTTCCATGACGTCTACGCACTGATTCAAGCATGAATTACTGACTTGGCTCGGGTAACTCTCGGCAAACTGACTTGAAACTCTTGGCAAAGTGATCTCACGTAACCGTTGCAAGGAGACAAAACCCTAAAAACTAGCAGGCAACTGGGGGTCCCCATCAGCGATGGGGTGATGTGTGAAAAGGTCACAACAGATAAATATAGAAATCTCATTTATAATAGTGGCTCCAGTAAACGCATTATCTGGGGTAGTGCCATCATTGGATGAGTCTTTCAATTTCATGCCCTCAAATTCAAGCTCACTGTCAGCCTCTTCCTAGCCTTACCTTTTTCCTCCAGTTGCTTAAGCAGCTCAAGTTCAGACTTGTCAAATTTGAACTTGTGCTTGTCCTCCTACTCAGCCATATTCTTATTAAAAGAAGAGCAGGTGCATTATTAACTGCAATATCCTGTGCCTTGAGGAAAGTATGATGTAAAACAGGGCAAGGCATGGAAGGAATCAAAGAGGGAGAAGATCCAGCAATGGTGGAAGAGATTAGCACAGCAATTACAGAGAGGAAGAAATATATTGTGGTAGGAGTTAGTGTGAAGCAAGTCAAAATGAATGCATTGAGAAGACAAAGGAGAATTAAGGCACAACTCCACTTCACACATTAAGAATGGGAGAGATCTGTCCCTGCCTTAGTAAGGTGAAACAAATTCCATCCAAGGGGCTGACATGATATGCAAAAATCATCAGATGAAGAAGTGTAAATGTTGAACTTTGGTGAAGATGATTAGGCTTAGCATCATGTAAATGGAACTGGATTCCGATAAAGTGATTATGTTAGGGGGTGTTGAAAAGAGAAGCATATGCACTAGGCCGTCCATTTATAGGATAGACATATATGATCCCTAGTAATCCCTAATAATCCCTAATAAAAGTATAGGGATATGATTTTGATTAAGAAATGGCCTTTACCTTTTGACTCATAAACATCTTCTTTAGCATTAATTCTTTCCTTCAATTGTGCCCCCGTTAAGAGTTATGAAAGCCTGCAGCATTAGGTTGATGATCTTTACCAGTGCTTTCCTTGCTAGCTAGTAAATTTAAGGCTTGCGTGGCCAAATGATCAGCGATGGTCAAATAGCCATTGTCTGGTGGTAAAATTGCTTGGTTTACAAAAAGCCTACCAAGGATCAATTCTTGCTGAGGGCAAAGGCGTTATACTACAAGGGATGAGGTTGGGTTTAAGTCTTGGCTGATTTTGTGGAATAGATGCTTCATTTCTTGGCCTTAAAGCTGAAGGAGGTTGAATATTTGTCCATTTAAAACCATAAGGTGTTTATTCTCCAAAAACAAAATAAATGGATAGCAACAATATTGTGCTCCTGCAGAATACAGTAAAATTTAAAACTCAAAAATAATCTTCTAAGGCTGTGTATTTTTGTAACCAACTCTGAAGCTGCTAACTGTTTGGGGCCAATTGGGTCTTGGATTCTAGATAGGATGCAAGGAGCATGGAGTTGGTTTCAAACCTTACCAATAGTAGACTGTAGCGTTTGGTCCACTAAATGCGATGGCAAATCCCAATAGCTTTAGTAGTATTTTTCTTTTTGATCATTAAGTTGAGGGTTACAATGGGGCACTCACCTGTAAAATATAATTTATTTTTATAATTACCCAAAATCAGGGCCCAGCTGGTCCTTAAATGATTGCAAAATTCTTGAAAGAAATCTACATTTTCCTAGAGATTGAGAAGGAGAGCATAGACATCCTTAACCTCCAACCAGGGGCTACATTGGAGAATTTTACCATCCTAATGGTCAGCAACACAAGAGAATCTACCAATTCCTTACCTTTAGAAAAGCTGCCAATCGTTCACTCCTAGGAACAACATTTGCACCTGTTGCAATGCAAATAGCATGGGATCCTCCTCCTAAGCTATTCTCACCTTTCTGCCACCTAGATGGACCAAGATCCGGCTCCATAGGACCATTATGCCAAGTTGCTTTTGATTCCCACCTTTGCCAATTAAAGAATCCCTGTGTCTAGAAGAACTTCCTCTTTCTCTCTGAACTTCCTTATTGGAGTGGGCACCCAATCTAGTTACTTATCACATTGTCAAGTGTCCATGGTGATACTGAGGAATGTCTCCCTCTCCAACCCGGCTCAACTTGCTTTTTGAAGTCCCATCAAAGATCAATTTCACCCATCTCCTCTCTAGTGGGTACCAATTATAGCTTGGCTGAGTATCTTTTTAACCAAAATACCAAAACCAGCTACATTATGTGGACCATTAGAATGTTAACAACAGTGGTATCAGATGATAGACCACAAAAACTAAGACTAGATCTTTACTGTATGAAGTCAGACATATAAGGATATACAAGTTTGATGACATAACATAATATCTTTCCCATAGGACTGAGCCAAAACCATATACAGTCTCAATATAAAAAGAAAAACCAGAGTTATGTATCCTCAAAGTTGCATGGACACGGATACGGATATGGATACGGGTACGGTATCGGATATGGATACGGCCATTTTTCAAGACCTCTCATATGGATACGTCAAGATACGGCATTCATAAAACACACGCATGCACACATATATATATAACATTTTTTATTATTAGAGAAGATTTTCATTACTTTAAGAGCAGTATGAACATATAATTGCTACATATTCCAAAATAATTATATTAAAATATAGTTTTATCATTAAAACAAAATTCAAATACATTGATTATCTGATAGAATTCAACACAGCAGCAAAGGTTCTAAATTTTTAATTTATGTTTTAGAAATTCAATTTATAATTATTTAAATATTTTTCTTTAAATCTTTAAATATAAAATATAAGAAATTTAAACTTTAAAGATTTATATATGAAATACTTTAAAATTTAAATCCAAATATGAAATCACAAATACTTATGAAAATAGCTTATAAACTATGAAATACTTTAAATATCTTATGAAATCCCAAATATGAAATATGAAATACTTTAAAATTTTAAATATCGCAAATTTTAAGTGGCAAATATCTTTATATTTTATAAGATTTAAATCACAAGTATGTATTTCATATTTGTGATTTAAATCTTTGAAGTTCAAAGAATTTTAAAGGCTCGTAAGAATTTTAATAGCGAATGCTTTTAAATTTTAATTTTTCCAAAGTGTGAATGCAGGAGGCAAAGGTGGAATGATGTTCTGGGCGACGCAGGAGGCACGGGTTGGAATTTTCGCAGACATCTAGAACGAAACTGCAACAATCACAATTGTCAAAAATAAGAAAATAAAAAACGGACGACATTCATACTTGTGAGTCGGGTTGCCATATCAAGAAACTGCAAACACCGTACATAATCGTCGCGGCTAGGGTTCTTATAGGATTTTAGATTAAAAACTCTCCAGTTTTTTGTGATAAAATTAGAATGTTACTTAAGATACGTTGCAGATTTTTGGGCGTCTGAATCCTAGCGTATCAAGCACGACAAAAAATAGAAATTTTTTTGGAAACTTATAGATACGGTATCCATGCCGCGCCCATGCCGTAGCGTATCTGTATCCGTATCAGATACGCTGATACGCGTACCAGGACGTAACAACTACAACTACAATGGCCTAACTCAAGCTTGCATAAGATAGTGCATAATTTAAATGATCGAATCATACTACAATGGCAGGACATAACAACTACCTTTAAACAACTGAGAAAGAAAGATATTTTAATTTTTTGATCCTCAGCCAACCAGAATGGTGCCTGTTCTAATGGGCAACAGAATCAAGTATCTATATTCTCATGAACACAACAATAATCACAGGTATAAGAACTGAATGTACATTTAGATAGCCATAAGTTGGGCTCTATAGCAGGGTAAATGCATACTTATATGTAACCAAGAGTATATGCAAACAAACTTACTTAAAGGTCCATAATTAAACAAATTGAATCCATATAATGCATTGAAAGGAGTGTTTCAAATACACTTTGACACTGTTTACAATTCTCTGTGTGGATAACCAATCACCATGGTTGTCAGATTAGCATTTGTAGTCTCAGGGAGAAACGTGGTTGTGCCTATCTGTTGAAATCAATTAGAAAGATAAGGTGAAATTTCTTTAACAAAAGGAGCTCCTGCATTCAGTACCTTCTCTTGGCCTTGAGCACATGTGAGCATAAGAAAAATAGAGTTGAACTACAACAGTTGATGCCCTAGACTACATTTAGACAACATAAGTGCTGGAAATTGGCTCAGAGACCAATTGTTATGATATCTGAAAATTACATACTTATAGAAGTTTACGCAGCTGTAGGGTGCCACAGGATTATACAACCTGTCTCAAACCGATATGATTTTCCATCTGTAACCAAATCCCCTATTTTGTATCATAGGGATGTGGGTATATTTTTCTCACAATCAAATCAACATTTAATCCATATCTTCTCTACATATTCATACAGGTGACAAAGATTATGTACCTATATGAAATCAAATATGGAGAATATTAGCTTCAACAAACAAGAAATTATGTACATATTCATACCGGTGACAAAGATTACGTACCTATATGAAATCAAATATGGAGAATATTAGCTTCAACAAACAAGAAATGAAGAAATATAGCTTACACAATCCCTCACATCAACACTATAATACAGTTCCAATGCTTTCAGGGGCATTGATAGCTGTGTCATCATGCTTTGTAAACCTTTCTAGCTCAACCCAGGTAGCCTGCAGCATCAATAACCCCAGCCCAAGATCAGATTTGGCATATGACTGAGCTGCTACAACCATAAAATAGCCCTATTGCATGGGTAGCTGCCTGATAATTTCAAAAACAGGGCATATATGCATGAAAATCCACCCTCAAAGGTTGCCAAAACAAAGAAACCAGATCAGATCTGCATAAATGTGCTGACAGAGAAAAAATAAACCCCCCAAATCTGATCAAGAGCTGCCTGAATCTAATACTGATATCTTTTTTTGTGTATGAGAAGGTAACCTTAAAGTTTAGTTGCAAATTTATACAAAAACAATATGCATACAATGCAATAAACATGAAGAATCAAGTAATAAAATAATGCAGTTTATATCCATATATGTATGGCATGGTCCTTTGCCGTTTTGCCATGGTCTTTATAAAATAGCTAAGGAAACACATGCGTGTGCGTCACCCAGTTCGTGGTAATCCGTAATGGTATATAAGACAAGCCTTCTTACACATGGTACCCTCTCGCTTTATAATTTTAAAAACATATTTTCTCAGTCATAACATTCACATATGTGCTATGAATCATGCTGCTGGAATACCTATTTTCCATACGACTTGACAAATAGAAGACATCTCTATATACGTTTTGCTCTTTTGCACCAAGCTTCATAGCATTACGTTGAGTGCAGAGCTTGCACTCCCCATAACTCAGTGAAATAGTGCAAATCTATATAAAATGTATTTTCATGAGTAGTAGGGTCCAATTGTAAATAAGACAAAATCATTCCTTAAGACGGCCTCCCCCTCTGTGCTTTTGTCATCAGAAAAACATAATGCGCTAAGCTTGTTTATTGCACTGAGTAGGAAGTATTCACTTTTAAACTTAGCCCAATAGCAGAATGAGCAAAAACAAATGGTAAGGTACATTAAATAGACTTCTTTATTGGCATGTAGCATCTCAACGCCTTCATACCTCATGAAATAGCTATGATGTGGCATTGAAGCAAATAAGACAAATATTATTCTTATATGGTGCCTAGTATGTAGGTGGGCCCTCAACTTATGCCATGTTAAAAAGTTAAAAACCAAATCTGAAATTTATGCATAAGTAGATAGACATGAAGCTCATGATTTGCAATAAGTGGCTAGAAGAATTCTATGTGGAGAATAAGAGCAAGAGATAACAACCACTGATGATGATTTGCAATTTGATCATATTCAGTGGTGTATATGTGAACAACAAGAGGGTGCAATTAAGCTCAATAAAACAAAGACAATGCAGGGAGACTAGAAACCACACGTTGACAATCAAGACAATGTCATAAGATAATGGGGAAACATAATTCAACAATCAAAAATTGGGATGGGATGATGGCAAAGCCAACAAATAGCAGGATTAACCCAAATAGAGCTATAGAGCAAGGAATAGATTCTCTTTGTACTTTCATGAAGACCAAATTTGTTTTTGAGATTCTCTCAAGAGATAATCTGCTGATTTCCCAGAATTTGACCAAAACTTTGAATACCCTTGTTATGCCAAAGCTTAGCTGAACAACCTTTGATGAGGGCCAAGGGTTTATCGTTATGTTGTAAATTCCATCATAAAGACTTGTAGAGTAAATATAAGTTACCATTCAAATTAAAAATGACCCACTTAAATATTGAAAAGAAATAAATTATTTAAGTCAGGGTAAAAAATATCCTCCGAGTTTAATGAGAAGGTAAACACTCTGCATCCTTGTTCAATACATTTGCTGTGTCTTGGAAGCTAAAAATATAATTGAACATGAACCATATATATTTGAGACATCAAATTTCTACAATCTATAAAATTAGATATGAGAGTTTCTAGATTTTAATTGTGTAATAACTTTTATCATCAAAATTTACTAATTTTTTTATATATATTGATTTGCTAATTTTTAGACATAAAATTTATTTTTACCCAGTTATTTTTAATCAGACATAGGTGTCAACTTGGATTAGAATAATAAATTATGATATTAACAATAAAACCAATGATTTTCAACTGTGTAAGTAAATGCTGCCATTAAAAGATATACTAAACTATATTTACATATTGTATCCAATTACATTGCAAATACCTACATCCATAAGTCTATAACCCAAGGTGAATCCTAACAAGAAGATTATACAGACACTACCTAGAAGGTGACAGCAGCAACAACAGATGACAGAAAGATCCATCTTATACACACCAGTATCATCAGAAAACAAGGTTGACCTGATTGCAGAGAGTCTACCATCTATTTAGAGACTTGGAAACATAATCAACCTGTGTTGCAACTGTAATATGGAGGAGATATCCAAGTATTGCTGGCTGCACTCATCTCCAAATAAAATGGAGCATAAAACCCGGTATTGGAAGTTCTTCTTCAAGTATTTGCAGAACTTGTCTCGTGCCCAAGCCTACTTTCGGGCTGAGGATTAGAACAGAGCAGCACCAATTTGAGCACTCTCTCCATCTCAGCTTCAACATATTACCAACCAATATTTGGGTTGGCTGCAGCCATGAGACTGCCATTGGCATGCAGCTCTCTCACCTAGTCCACCATGATTGTCTAAGTAGGTTGGAGATAAGGATGCACAGTTCTCCTTCCACTTGGAACCTCCAACATAAAAATACCAAAGCTGAACATATCTGTGGCAGGGCTGGCCTTTCCTGCTCTGGAACCCCCCTCTCTCCAGCCCTTCACCCTCGCCCTCCCCCCGCCTTCTTCCTCCCCTCCCCACTTATCTGTATGGCTTTAGTTTGGGGCTGGGTCTGCGCTTGGAGTGGACCTTGGGCAAACCCGGGGCAGATCCAGTTGAACCCAGGCAGACACAGGGGCCACCCAAAAGTTAACATTTTTATAAACAAAAATGTGCTAAATACCTAATTTTTCCCTTAAGTGATAAATTTTTGAAAATGGCATGCACCATGGAGGTTTCTATGGTTTCAACCCCATTGGGGTCTCCATTCCTAGACCCCCACTAGTTATTGGGATCTCTTGTCACATAAGAAACTTGATTACAATGAAGGGGTGATGAGGAACTGGGATCTAACTCTCAAGTGTGCTGACTGATATGTTATTGTTGCACAACTTGCCACAATCTCTTTAGATGAGGCAGCTTCTATATATGACATGGCTAGTGGAAGTGGCGTTATAACTCGTGGCTCAAATGAAATTGAACCAAATGTTGATTGATGCTCTCCATGAAGAGCAATATGAAGATCATTAAATATTGATTGTAATTTTCATTGTGTATTGACATTTGACAAATAATTGAATTATGAGTTTTATTTTTTGCAAATTATGAGGTATTTAAATATTTTGATTATTGGCAATTATGAGTATCATTGTTTTTATAATTTTAAATTTTAATATATATAAACTAACCGATACCCATACTTGGAGGAAAAAAATAATGCCATACCGGTGTACCTGTACCCATCCCTCTACTAGGATCGACAACTTAGCTTTCTTACGGGTATGACCTGTGGTGCAATGTAACCTAGCATTCCTATCACACGAGTAGTTTGCGAGTATTCATTATGCTTATACAAATGCCAAGCCCAAAATCCCCAAGATTTCCATTAAACTTCAAGTCTAGCAAAACGTTGCTTGACTTGATGTCTTTGTGCACTATGCATTGCTCCCACCCTTTGTTAAGATACACCATCCTGCAATGACATCTCTCAGGACTCTGTAGTCTGTACCTCTAACACCTCTCAAGCCCCTTATTTGGTTTTCCAAATATCATCTTGTCTAGGCTCCCATTTGGCATGTAGTCATAAACTATGAATAACTTGCTTTCTTGCCTGTAGAAGCCTTTGATCTGGACAAGATTTTGATGTTGATGGTGACTAAGACTTGGGATGCTTGCTCTAAATTCCTTCACCTCTTTATCGGTTTCTCTAAGAATACATTTCAGTGCCTCTTGGAGGCTGTTTATGGGAAGGACTCTTCCATAGACCTGGCTGAAGTTGCTGGATCCTGAAAGTTCTTTGTCTCAGAAGCCCTTGGTTGCAATATGTAGGTCCTTGTACTAAAATATGTGAGGCCCATACTTCATCACCCCTTCTTCAATAAGATCTCTGTGCTTGTTTCTCTTCAACTGCACAAGTGATATTGCCACCACCATTAGGAGAACACTGCAAGCTGTGGTAATGCTGGCCATCAGTCTGGAGGTTGAGCTTTTGACTTCTCTATGTTAACCTCTTGTCAATTCCCAAGCTTTCCAAATGGATAGAAAAGTGGGAGATCCACTTGGTTTGACCTTGTAGGAACCAAACAATATATCTGAAATGTATAAACCCAACCAATCAGACTTACCTTTGGATGTACTCATCTGAATATTGTACAGTATGAAAGTTTTCCAAGGTTTATCACCAGTCAAAGCCCTAAGGATCCGTTTGACAGCTAGAGCAACACCATGCACATAAAGATTTCTCAAACCCATACCTCCAATCTCTTTGGAAGGTAACATTTATCCCAAGCAATGCAATGTCTCATTTTACCACCTCTTCGATCTGACCAGAGGAAATCACTAATGGTTTTATTCAATTGATTCAGATGAGAAGAACAAGCCATTCAACAAGAAGAGTTATAAATGGTATATGAAGAGAAGATCAGTTGACAATTTTGAAATCTTCCAGCCAAATAGAGTAAATGAGTCTGCCATTCAGTAACCTTTTTTGAGATTCTGTCCGTGGCCTACTGCTATATTTCTTCAAATGAGGGAGACAAGGCAAATGGAATTCCCAAATATCTAACCATTTTGCATTGACCTCCCCAATCTCACCTCTAATTAGTAATTTTTGATCCACTTAGCGGGAACATCCCATCACTTAAGCACCATGGATTTGTGCAGAGCCAACTTTGGACCCTGAAGCTAAGCAGTATGTATCAAGTCTATTTTTCATATTGACACGATTGTCAAGCTCTAGAACAGGGAACTATGTAGTATCATTAGCAAACTGAATCTCCAATTGACTTTGATCAGGAACTTGTATGCCTTTAACAGGTGGACCAAAAGCACAATCTTTGAGAAGAAAATGTAGGGAATCAACAGCAATAACGAAAAGGGAAGGGCAAGAGAGCACCCATTTCTAATGGACTGTTGCAAACCAAAAACATCAGCAAAAGATCCATTAACACTGACCTGGGCTCAAGCATCTTTGAAAAGAACCTCAACAATTCTGCAAAACTTTTTCCCAAAGCTCATTGTCTTCATAACCAGCTGGATAAATGGCCATTCAGTTATATCATGTCTTTTCAAAGTCCAGTAATGCCATATATACATTCTGTTAAGAAGCCTTAGTCCAATGCATACCTTCCCAACTAGCCACTAAATTGTTCAGAATGTATTGCCCTTTAACAAAGCCAATTTGAGAGGAGGATATAAGTTGAGGGAATACTTTTTAAGCCTCATAGCAGGAATCTTTACAAGAATTTTGTAGGACATATTGAACAAAGTTATTGGCCTCTGGTTTTTGATATGTGTGGAATCTCCTTTAGGCAACCAAGTGATTTTATTGTCCAAGAAACCAACAAGAATAGCTTCATTGTACGCATGAAGGAGTATAGGAATGATCGAATCTTTATTGGCTTTGTAAAATCCTTCAGGAAATCCAGCTATATGAGGAACTTTTTCATTTTTGAAAGGGCCAATTACTTTACTAATTTCCTCAACACTAATCTCAAAGTCCAACATAAGAGCTGAGTTGGAGTCAATTTTCTTGGGAACAACTTTAGACACCATATTTCTAGCATCAAGGGTTTGAGTAGTCACTTTATCAGAAGTAAAAAGGTCTTTATAAAAAAACTGGAAAACATTTTTGGTCTGCTACCCTTCATTAGCCAACACACCACTGATCTCAATAGCTCCTATTTTCTTTGTGGGGTGTTTGACTTTCAGAAAATTGAAAAAGAATCTCTAAGCTTCATTCTTGACCTAAGCTTGGCTTCCCTATCTAAGTAATTTTGTACACATCCGGCTTGATGCTTCTGGGTCATGGCCTTTTCTTCAAAAGCAGGGTCATTGGGGGACGCAAAAGCTTCTCCCGATTCCTTTCATAAAATTCCATTTTTGCTTGGCTTTATTCATACCGTAAAGTGTCATGAACTTTTGGGCAGCTTCAATGGCACAGTTTCCAAGAAGAAACCAGTCCACCAAAACAAGCTTGGTCCTTGAGGTGAGAGACATTAAGTTTATACTCTTTTACATTCAGGAGGGTTGACAGAGTCAGAATTAATATGGAACTCCATCTCAACAGGGTGATGATCAGAGAGTAACAGGAATAACTCTGGCCAAATCTAAATTAATACTAGGACATTACTCAATAAATGCTGTCTAGGTGGAATCTGTCAAGTCTTGTGTAGACTCTTTTGTTGCCTCCCTGAAAATTGCTTCAAGTGAACCTTATGCCTTTGTTGTTGTTAGGGTTAGAAATGGCAAATATCTAACAATTAAATGCAGATTTAATTAATAAACAAAGAAACTAAAACGCACAGAATTATAACACAGAGAATTTAATGTGGTTCACCCAATCTGGGCTACATCCACCAAACCGTAGCCATCCAATACTTTATTATCCAGTGCAAAAAAAACCTATTACAATCTTGTGAATAATCGCGTTTTTCATCATACTGTAACACCCATCCGAGCCCCTTTTTAACAAGCTTAGAAACTTCCAGATTTTGGGTTCTACAAAATCGGATTTTTCTTTTTTCGTTGATTTTTCCCTTTTTCGGTGATGACGCGAAAAGGTAGGAGGAACATTTTTCTCGAGGGCTGCCGCCCCCGAACCCCCGCCTGGGAACTGGCCCAGCCCCAGACCTCGGCAAGGATACATATCGGGGTGTACAATATACCATGGGCTATACAATATAGCATGATCAGTCACCACATACCAACAGTTGTCAGCTTTACCTTTTGACAAGTGATCCACAATGTTTCTTTTCCTTTTAATCTTACACCAAAATGAATAATTCTTTTCTTTTCCAAACAAATATGTTTCCACCCAGTTTATCTTCTCTGTTGTCAACCATATTAAAATCTCCCCTATTAATCCAAGATATATCCTTCAAGCTCCCAGCTAATCAATTCCAGAGAAGTATAATCATATGGGGCATAAACAGAACAAAGGCCAAACTTCTTACCATCAATTGTCAGTAGGTTCCAGATGTCTCTATTACATGGAGAATATCCCACCTCAGATATAGCAGAAGACCACTTTGAATTGATGAGGATGGAAGCACCCCCTCTACCTTTAGAATGGTTAGTGGAGAATCAAGAATCACCAAGCCAGATTGTGTGCAAAGCACATTCAATCCACAAACCGAGCGATTTTACCTTTTGAAGAAAAAGGAAGGCTAATTCTTTCCTAGACCAATATAAACTTAAAGACCTAACAATGAATCTTCTATTGGGGTGTCAAGTCCCTTCACATTCAGGCCGATAATCTTCATATCTACTAGCTTGGAGAAGATTTAAGAGGTAGAGAGTTCTTTCCCACCTTTGCACAATCTTGCAAAGCAAGCTGGCAATTTGTTTTTTCAACCTTTAAAATCCTTAGGGCTGTCCCCTATATCAGAAACTATAGTCATCTTTTGAATGGTGGAATCATCCAGCTTATTACTGTCATACATAGTTGGAGAAGATCCTTTGAGATCAGGGATATCTTATTACTCAAAAGTTTCAGCCTTTCTGCAGAGAACTTTTTAGTTGGATATCTATTGACTGTAATCTCCACAATCTTGAAGAGACTTATCTTTAACCCTTCCAATTTGACTGGCCACTTGGGAAGCTTGGGGATTGGTAGCCCAAATCTCAAGGACAGGCTACTTGGGAGGAATCAAACCATTATCCATACCCTTCAATTCAGCACCACAAGAATTGGCATCAATTGAATTAGGGCTTACCTCTTGGGGGGTCAAGACAGGTGGAATTATATGATTCATATGGTTATTTTGTGCATAGATCACTTCAAAGTCCCTTTGATCAAAAAGGGCAACAGGTTCCTTGCCTTACCCATTCCCACATTCTTGAAGTCAAATTCTTGGTATCAGATTTCCCTTCAGGTTTATCATGAAGACAAGAGGTATCAAGATTATTAAGAGACCTATTCCTAGCCAAGGATGGGCAATCCTTTTGGACATGTCAATTCTTTTTCCAAAGAAAACATGAATTTAATATACTAGGTTCATTAGTATCACTGTTAACATTCGAAGATCAAAAGAGCCATTCAGGAAAACAAGATGCAGGTTTTGAGGAGTTCAAAACTTTGGCATTCATGTGAGGAAGAGAAGATCTGGTTTCTTCCACCATTATTACTTCTCCCAAAGGCTTAAGAAAATGAGGGAGAAGAAATCAAATATATGGAGGCACTTCACAGATTTCTAACCATTGAGGTGTAGCTCGGAGAACAATATGATCAAGTTAGCTAAAGGATCCCATTGAAAAACACAAAATACAGACCTTCCAACATTCCAAAACCCTTTAGTTACAACCCTTTTTCGCATATTATTTGATTTAGAATGCACAAAAACAAACCCTTATGCTTCATATGACAAGAAGAAACATATAATCTTAATTTCTTCCCCCAAACAACAGCAATCCAATCATCAAAAAATTTCCTTGATGGCAATGCTTCTTAATTCAGACGAACAAAAGAACTCCCAAAATTTTCAGTCTGTTCTCTTCCTTTTCCAAAACATCATTCATAGCATCATTGGGGCAAAGGCAAAGAACTTAAGGGACCTCACCCTTTTCAGCTCCTCCTTTGCCCATCTCTTGTGAGGGTTCTTCATGGCTACCTGCAACCAAAAACTCAGCTTCGCTAGAAACTAATGTCTTGCTTCTAGTGGTAGGGGCTTGTTTAAATGATTTATTTCCACCTTCAAAAAATACACTCGTTTTTGGCTTAGCATAATCTTTTCCATCTTTTCTGTTGTTCACTTCCTTCGACCTTGCCTGGACATTTCCAACCAGTTTGCATTTGAGAACAGCTCAATAAAAGTGGATGCTGTTTGACTCTCCTAGACTGAAAAGACAGGCAAAGAAAACACAATTTTTTAAATAAAAGAAGACAACCAAAATGAGTGGGAAAACACAAAGATACAAGCAAAGAACAAACAAAGACTAACAAATAACACACATAGGACACCGAGAACAAAGCAAACGAGGAAGGAGTGAGTTTCAATGGAGAATGACTTTTCATCTTCCCCTTTGAGAGCTCCGCCTTCACTTAACCCCAAAAATATTTTCAAAAATTGTCAGAAGAAGAGGCTTAAATACAAACATTTGCCAATGCTAATTAGGCCTAACACCATGTGAGTGGAAGGGTATAAAGTGATTGTGTGAAGGGGTGGGAAGAAGAGAAGCATAATCAGTCGGTCACCCATTCATGAGATGTATACTGGTGATCCCAAATGAAAGCTTGAATTCAAAAAAGAACTTTAGCTTGTGTGAGTTATTAACTTCTTGTTAATCATGAATTCTTTAACTCTGGGGCAGCCCCTCTAAACCCTGCAGCATAAGGTGGATGATATTTTTTAGTGCTCTCCTTGTCAGCTAGGAATTGGAGGTTTTCTTGGTTTATGCTCCTACCGAATGTGGGAAACATTAATACTCAAAAAGATAATCTGAGGGTGCATATTACCTTGAGCAAACTTGAAAGCTGCCATTTGTTTGGGGCTGATTGGGGTTTAAGATAGGACACAAGGAGCATGGAGTCAGGGTCCACCCATATTGATTGTAGGTTGTACTGTTTGGTCCATGAGAGGCCTTGGCAAATTCTGATAGCTTCAGCAAGTTTATTGGATTGGATACCAAACCAAATCCAATCACATACCACATTATCAACCGTCGACGGTGATCGCTAAGAAGGCTTCTTGCCTTTTAGAGTCCCTTTTGGAACTCAATATCATTCATTCACTCTTCAGTTGGGACCAATGACCTTCTCTATTGACCTTTTTAGAGACCTCCTTATTGTGGGTATTCATTATTGTGGGTATTCATAGACCTCTGTAACCACCAACACCAGTGCCTTTACTTTCAAATGGGTCTGCAAGAGAATTGTCCCCCCGAAGCAAATTGAGTTCAAAATCTGGGAGAAGTAAAGATTGTAAGGCCTTAGTTTCTTTAATCATCAATTTTCACGACCACGTTTCCTCTTTCCTTCAGCAAGTAGTACTTAAATTAATGGCAAATAAAAGACTCCAAACCAATGTTTTATTTACTGCAATGTTATTGGTACTTTATTCCAAGATTTACTGCATAGAAGCTAGTAACATTGCCAGTTTTCTCTTATTGCTCCTTGTAATGCCACAGGATCTCCTTTGACAGCCCTGTCAAAATTTAAGTGACAATTTTCATTTTTACCAGGGTTCCTTTTTACTAAAAGGTTGAATGACTTTATCCACTAGCCCTTTAAGTGGGTAGAGTTAGGTCACTTGTTATATTATATCTAGCATGAAATTAGTATTTGGAGAGATGGAGTTTCCTTCAAAAACCCATTAGAATATTGCGAGGTTGAACTATAATCTGAGGAAATGCCATTTTAAAAGACAGATGAATATTCTGTTGTTTCCCATTGATTTCTCCATCCTGGCAGGATGTTAATCCTCCTGTTCGTGTCTTTTGTAAAACTGAAAACAATATCACTACTGATAACTGATACAATTCTTTTCTCTTTTTATGTCATCTTTGTACTGTAGATTTCATCATCTGAGAGTTTTGGAGTTGTGCTTTGGCTTTTCATATGATAAGTTTCTTAGAATGTCACTCTAAACAAGTTGTTTGTCTTTTTATGCAACAGATACTTGATGGCATCTCATACCACTGACTACCAAAATCCGTGCCTCTTGCTGAACACAATTGCTGTATTGGTGCTGGTTATTGCTAAATTTCCCAACATGCACAAAGTAAGAATTTTCGGAATTAATGCAGATTATCCTACGTGATTATACTGATGTTATTAATACAATATTTCTGCTGTCTATTTTTGGTTTTTTATTTATTGCAAAATAGTTAGCTTCACCTCAATGTACAAAACAAAAGAAAAATCACACTATTAAAAATGCTAGAAGGCACTGTAGAAATGTGTGTAGCATATAATACAGGGACTGTCATGTATTGCTTTTATTCCTGAGCAACTACACTTGTACAGGTCTTCTTGTAACTTTGTAAGAAACTTTCTCAGAGTGCAGAGTACGCTGTAATATAATTATTTTCTTGTTTGTAGATTCCCACATATGCAGATTATTGCATGTATGCATTAGTAAAATCTCTCATTTTTGTTGAATGTAAGGTTTATTTGCACATGTAAAGCAAACTTGGACAGTGTTTAGTAACAACTGTGAGTGAATTTATTTTTGTATATAATGAGAGCTGATTGATAGACAAACTACACCAAAATTGGAGGAAATGAGAAATGACTGGCTTCACTGTTTGTTGTGGATTTATTACTTCACCTCATGAAATTTAAGAATTGCCCATGTTGAGTACATCTAACAACCATAGAAAGCAACAAGGATATCAGGTGATTAGTTGTTGATTCAAAATGATGGACAAACTTAGCAAATAAACATAAGAAATTTGATACCCAAGGGCAGCCCTTGGGATGGCTGAAATAAGCTCATTTGATTTTGCTGGACTCAGTAGTGGTCCTAGATTTAGATTTGATTGGATGGTGTTGCTGAAGAGTGATCTGTATGAAAAAATGTAGGTATTATTTTGCTCGCATTTCTTGAGGATAATCTAATGTTGCTCTTAAAGTTGTATATCGCAATATCAGGTTTCTTTTGTCATTTGGTGGATATACAAACTTAATTTCATTTTAAATCTGGTATTGAAACGGTGCTAAAATATTGTCATTCTATTCAGCATGTTTATATGACAAAAACTAGTCGACAGAAAATTCCTCTTATTGTTTTTGTTTGTTTTTATTCCCCGAGGACTCTTTTAGTAGTATCAGGGAGCAGTTATGGGGATTCAAAAGCTCTTAGGTTAATTGCAAAATCTAAGATGAGGCTTTATAAGAATATATTTGAAGGAATTTTTTTTGGTAAGGTTCAACATTACATTATGTTCATTGTAGCTATATCTGAAGTTGTGAAGACTTTGTTTTTATTTGCACAAGTTTGGATCCAAGTTTTGAAGGAATCCACCTTACCCTTCTTCCCATTATGAATTCACGGAAAAGCTTGGCATTGCGCATAGGTACTGGAGGACTTGTGGTAGGAATTCTTTGTTTGGTCATTAAAAGGGCCAAATATAGTTTTATCACAAAACATAAATATGCTAATTAAGATGGTATAATTCTCCAAATCTAAGGTCATTTTTGGTTTCCTTGCAAAAGGTAATTAGGTTTAATTTGTTCCATATGTTGATTTTTTTTCCATTTGACCGCCCTAGAGCATATGGACTTGGGAACCACAAGGGATTAAACCATTTTTTATCATCAAGATTGCCTTATGGTGCAAGAGAAGAGTATGCACAACTCAATCATATAAACAAACACAACCAAATTATACAAAAATAAATTTAAATTTGATTAAAATTTCAGTTAGTTTCCCTTTGTCTAACATGGCTAGACAAGTATTAGTAGTTTTGTTGAGATGAAAATTGTTGCACAATATTCATTTGATAGCAACTAATTTCATATAAATATTACATTTAAAATAAATAATTTTAAAATCAATATCTATTACATGTATTTAAAATATTTCAAAATAAAAATAACATTTATTAAAAATAAAAAATATGTGAGTTGTCAACCGAAAAAATGCCTTAAGAATGTATATTTAACTTTCAAATAAAAATGTGATTTCTTTTACACAATACAAAAATATAAATAGAACATAGTTTTAGTTGAAACCATCTCGATTGAAACTATTACTTTTAGTTGCTAGGGATTCAATTCTACTCTTTTACGGCAAATTTAATAATAATAATAATAAAAAAAAAACAGTTTCACTCTAAATTTCTCTAATCAAAGGTATTTTCATGAAAATTTGAAAATACTATATTGTAAATTTCAAGTTTTTGTTTTTTGTTTTTAAATTAGTTTTGTTATGAATTTTTTAATAAATTGCAACTAGGTTATTAAAAAAAAAAAAAAATGTTTTTAAATTTAAAAAAATAACAGATAGATTGTTTTCATAAGTAAAATTTATAATAATAAAAAAATTAGACAAATTTTGACTTTCTATCAAAACTAAGATATTTTTTTTGTAAATTTGATTATAATATATATATATATATATATTTTGGTATTAGATTTTTAAGCTAATTAAGTGGGAACAAGAAGTCAAAGAAAATAAAAGTTTTCTATATTTTTTTGTGACATACCATTTTTTGCACATTTTTTAGTTATTTTAGCAATTAAAATTATTTTTAAAATTATAAAAATTTATATCCAACTAATTTAAAAAAAATTAAAAAATGCAAACATAAATTACGTTAAGAGTTTGATAGGGTGGTAGGCCTAACTTGATTGGCTAAAACATCCGTTGCAGACAAGAGGTCACGAGGTCTAGTCTCTCCACCGTCCCTGTAGTATCATAGGGCATGTCGCACTAGTGTCACTGGTTATGTGATTTTTTTTTACTAGGCGCACTGTAGTTTATAGGGGGGCGGATACTCGATCGATTCCTATAATTTAAAAAAAAAGAAAAAAAAGAAAAAACATAAAACAACATTAAGAGTTTGACATTTCATTAGTTTATATAATATTAAATTCAAAATATACACATGATTTTTAAATAGTCTAAGATCAAAAGGTATATAAGTGTTGGCCCTTTAAAAAAAAAAAGTGACAATTATGAACTTTCATCTCAATATTTTTTTAATTGGACTTTGATTGTTTTGTCAAATGATTTCTAATAGTGTATTTTGAGTCCCTTTTTTATCACAAATGTTATATAACAATTGTTGATCAATTTTTAATAGGATTGAGATTACAATTTTTACCTTTTTGCTCCTTTGGTCACCTACCATGACAACCTTTCATCTTTCCAATGAAAACAATTGATGACACTTAATTATTGAAAATATAATAATATGTGCATATGAAATGCAACTTGGTGGAAAGTGCAACATTTGCATACATACATGTTTGATATTCTTATAAAACAAACTGTTGCCAAAGGCTCTTTACTCATGCACTTGTTTCATCACATTTAGACTTCACAATTTCATGTTCACCCATATTCCATATCATTTTGTTAAATTCAACCACCTTACTAATTACATTATGGAAGGAGTTCAAACAACAATTGATTCATTGACTTGACTCATTTCACAATGTCTACTCCTACAAGAATTGAGAATAAATAGGTGTGCTTAGTTGTACAATTTTGTAATCTTTTGTGTCTAAATTCTAAAACCTAAACCCTAGACTCTAAACCCTACATTCTAGACCATAAACCTCACATCCTAAACCTTAAATTAGACACTCACACCCACACCCAAAATCCTAAACCTTGCACCTTGCACCTTACACCCCACATGCTCTAGCCTAAACCTTGGATCTTGAATTTCTTAAATCCTCAACCCTAAAATCTACATCCCAAACCTTAAACCCTACACACTACGACCTAAACCTAAGACCCTAAACTTTAATTTCCTAAACCATAAAACCTAAATTTACGACCCTAAACCCTACATCCTAAACCTTAAGCGGTACACTTGGTCAAATCACAAAGGCGTGTCTCTCAAATTATTTACATAGATAAACAAAGGCATTTCCACGAACATTGCTTACGAAGAAAAGAGTAGAGAAAAATAATTTTTCTTACAAAGCAAAGTGAAGTGAAAAAGAAAGAGGCAAAAGTTGATTAAAGGACTTGGAAAAATGCAATGTCATGTCCTATTAGAAGTGCTACTCATATGTTTAGTGGTGGAAGTTCATAGGGATAACAAAATAAATAAATGAAAGGGAAGTAGGTTGAGGTAAGCGCCATGAGGAGTTCTAGAAGAGATAAAATAACTTTTAAGGATGAATGATCATGGGAGTTTTGTTATAATATTTAGAATGCTAAGGATGGATTCTAGGAATGCTTTTTCCAAACTCTGAAAAGATCTTGATAATGAGTAAAGTGTATGATAGATTCAAAAGATTGTAAAAGCTCAAGAGATATTATATCTTCAAAATATAACGAAAGACTCATAAAGGGTCAAATTTGTCAAATCTAGGTGGCATAAACGAGTCATTTTAAAAAGCAAAAATACCAATGAAGTTAGCTTGTACATATTTTAGAATGATTTGGGTCCTACACATGGTACTATAATCATGTTGGTGAACGACCCTCTACCACAATCATGTTAACATCCTCACTATCATAGACATTTAGAAATGTAGAGGAATAATATGGAATACAAAGATAGGTTGCTTTCCTTCTTGAATTCTAGTAAAAGGTTGAGCATTTGGCTTAAATGAAACCTAAAACATGTTATACATGTGGACACCAAAATGGATGCAACACATATAGTAGAAATTATAAAGTAGTAAAATTTTGACTCTATGTTCAATATGAAAATTTAGTGTCAAAATTATTCCTAGTTGTGAATTAGGGAATTCTATATACATGGACGATTCAAATTGTAAAAACTATTGGATACTTTTGATCTTTGGAGATAAATTTGTATTAGTTTCTTTTATTTTCTATTTGTATTTCATGTTTTGTGAATTTGTGTGTTTCATTTTTACAATTATTATGAATAACTCTTGTGAGCAAATTATTTGGGCCTAAATTTTATATCATATGCATGTTGCGACTAGCATATACCTTTCTTGATTTGTGCATTTTTATGGTGATCATCTTGGGTCATAGGAGATTGTATTATCTTAGTGTTTGAGTTATGATTATTTGGCTATCACTTGGATGGTTTTATTTGCTTACTTGGGAGGCTTAGCAACTAGTGTCGTAAAATCTAGCTAAACCCATCTCTAATCCCTTTCTTTTCTCCCTTAGTATCTTTTGTTTTTTTTTTGCTATGTAAGAGTACTTTTATTAATATTCAAAAATACTACATATTCTGTGTATAGATGAGAGCTTGACCAATGCTTACAATCCCAATAGTCCAAAAGGGAGCCAATTAACAAAATGGGAACTTCCTAGGCTATCCTTCAAAAAACTATCTTACAAAATTACCTCACCAATCCAAAGGCCAACGCAAAATGATTAAGCCAAAATTGAAAACTTTGAGCTTACTCAACACCAAGTTATCGACCAAGGATGACAGCGCGACCCAAGGACAACGTGGTGCATGGGCGTCCCAATGACGCATTGGCGTCTCGTATGGATTGAAAACTGAGAATGTCACCAAAAACAACAAAAGGACTACTATTCTAATTGCTAAGAACTCTTGAAATGTAAGAAAGTAACATAGTATAAAAGAACTAAAATAAAGTAAAGTAAACTAAGTAAAATGTAGATTAAACAGAATGTAGATGATGTAATGAAGGAAGAAAAAGAAAGCACTCACAACCAACCGAGTAATGAAGCCTCCAACAAATAAATGTTTTCAATACTTGCAAGACTAAGTGAAAATGTTGGGGCTATTTAGAAGCTTTCCTTAGTCAAACCCCCATTTCGGTGTTTCTACCTCAACAGACAACCATATATATAGATAGAAAGATAAATCGACAAGAATATAAAATGCATAGACAAGGGATGTGATAAATCCAAAGATTCTCAAAGACGTAAGACAAGTAGATATACCTGTATGGCTTGAGAAGGCCAAAGAGAGAGAAGAGGAGAAAACTATGAGAGCCAAGAGAGTTGTAAAGAGTGTTATAAGAGCTTGAGACTAATGTAGCAAGTTGTAGAGAGCTGTGCAAGCTTGAGAGAAAGAGAGAGGAGAGTGAGAGAATATCCAAGAGAGAAAGACCAAGAGAGAACAATAGAGTGAAAGAGAGATTTAAAAGAGAGAATAAGAGGGAAAAGAAGGTTTTCGAGCCGTTACAAGGCGTCCCGAGCTGTTTCCACTGAAAAAGGTAGATGACAAGTGGCAAGACACTTGAAAACAACCATTTGAATGTTGAAATGTCGCAGGACGCTAGTGTGATGTGCTAGTGTCCAAACAAATCACACTAAAAAAAAGTGGGAATGGGAAAACACAAGGTTTGACACAAAGTTGACACAACAAAATAACTGCTGAAAAAGGGTCTTGAGCATCCTGAGAGGGAAAAAGGCTGATGCAAGGGCTGAAATGAGCCTACACAAATACTAGGGGAATTGACACTAAAGTGGATATAAAAATGTAGGTGAAATTGCCATGTGGTACAATTTTACGACACTACACTCTTTAAAAGTTTTGGAGTTGGAAGTGTTCGTATATTGAATTTAGATGAGGGTCAAGTATATGCAAAATCCTTGGATTTTCTTGATGAAATGAATCAAGAGAAAGAAAATGTGTTTGCAATTTGTGAGTACTATGGACAATATTAGAGAACAATATTTCATCTGTGCATAAATCTATCACTAGTTTTGGATTGAAAGGGTGATATCAAGGGAGTCCAAATGCTAAGACCTTAAAAACATATTCGTCACCTTAAGGGGATAGTGTACATGTGCATGAATATAGTGTTCATCATACTTTTATCACAACAAACTTTCAAATGATAGTGGATAAATAAAGAGATGAATATTTATTATGAAAAAATAAATAAGCACAAGCAACCACAAGTGATGGATACATGATTACAATCAACAATATTGTTTAGAAAGTCCATTGTGGAGATTATTGTGTCAAGATGTGTGAATGACATTGTGAGAAGAATAACTTGATTGTGATGGTGTATTGCATAATGGTAGCCTAAACCACCATAAATGACTAAGTGCAAAAAGATAAAGAACCGTTCAAAAGAGTAAATAGTTTGAGAGGGAGTTGATAACCAAGCAAAAGACATATACGGGTTGATGCAAGAAGTTGGGTCCACAAAAAGTTCAAAAAGTGGAAGTGTTTTTGCTGTTTTTCAGAATTTGTCACACTTGGATTGAAAATTTGAGGCACTTACACAATGAATCTTAAAAAAATCCAGTAATATAAAATTTAGCATTTTGAATCTAGTTTCCAAATACTCAGATGATAAAAATTAAATTTTCATAGGGATGTATAAAAACCACTTTTTAAAAGTCCCTATTTTTTTACCATACCATGCACGTGTACAAACACCACTTTTTGACCCAAATACAAGTATTTTGCTAATTCCTTTTGGGGAAAGAGAGCTAACAACATGAAGATTGATGACAAAATTTTTTCGTAATTTTTTTTTGAATTTTTTTTAATTGATTTTTTGTTCGCCTTAATTCCTGTTTTTAAAAATCAACGTGTACGGACAACATAATTGGACCTAAACTATAATTTTTTGAATCTTTTTTTTTTCATTGTGTAGAGAATTGTTTGAAGATTGATGTCATTTAAATTTTTTTGCAAGAAACTTAACCAAAAAAAGTAATTAAAAAACAAAAAAAGCTTGATATTTCAAGTTTATGGACTAGTTTCCTTAGAAATTAATTAAAAAATAACAAATATAATCCAATCTTAATGAAAAATATATATTTGGAAAATAGAAATCACGTTCTCTAATGGGTTTTAATTTCATAGATTGATGAAAAAAAAAGTCCATTAACCATATTGCCAAATTTGGACATTCCTCTTGAATTTGCCTCAGTTTTTAGTTGCAGGTCAAAGGCTAAGGGTCGGGTTGCCAAGCCTTTCCCAAGCCTAAAACCAAGGCTGCATGTGGGTTGGGGATTCAAAATTTTAAAAATGCATACGCGTTACAAAATGTATACACTTTATTTAAACAAAACGTGTACACGTTATTTGCTAGATTATTTAAAAATTTAAATACTTTTTAGAAATGCGTATGTGTTTTAAAATGTGTACGAGTTTTGCGTTACAAAACGCGTACGCATTTCTAGAAGGTATTTTTTTTTAAATTAATGACTTGTACGTGTTATAAAACACGTACATGTATGCATTTTGTAGTGCATACACATTTTTTTAGGCTAGGGTACCCGAACCATAATGCGTACGTGGATTTTTAATAATGCGTACACATTTTTTGCGAGATTTTTTTTTGGCCAAATCTTCCCCTCTTCATGGACCCAACTTCTTGCTTTTACCCATAGCTTGCACACAAACATAGGACAATGACAGTCAAAAGTGCCCATGGTCATAAAGGATAGTTGGTAATGCTATAAAGGGTAGGTTTTTAGAAGACAGTGCAAGGACAATCCATAAGGTGTGAATATGTTATAGTGGACAATGGATTGGATTTACCATGATAAAATTCTTGTTGCCATCAAGGAAAAAGATGATATCAAGCGATAGGAAATGACATGTCTAGAGGAGTGAAAAGGTGACAGTGTGTTATAGGGAACTAATCATGAGCATGATAGATTCTACACATGAATGTGATAGTGAGCAAATGAACAAACGACAATGTACAAATGTTCGGTGTGTGGGAAAGTCTATGATAGGACTAAAGGAGATACAATGGTACAATGTGCTTGAGAATACAAGCCTAAAAAGGTTGCATGAATTATGTATATGAACACAAAAGGGACTACACATGAATAAAAGAACATAATGTTGAGCAAGAAATGGGGTTTGTATAGAGCAAAGGAAAATGACCTTGTATCCTATGTGATAAGGGTAGTGATCTTGCTAGATGGCAAAGCATTGCGATCTGTTAGTTGAAGGGGGTAAGATAGTTTTGAACAAGTAATGAAATATGACATGACACAATGTCAATAAATTGTTGAACCATCTAAACTAACCCTATCTAAATATTATGAGGTATTCTCCAATACAAGGGTCATTGACATACTTGGTTAATGATATCACAAAATCAATATGAGATATAGAAGACAATGTTAGTGGTAAGAAGATATACCTTCAATATGGTAGAAGCTATTGTTTTGGATTTTGATATTCATAGGCACAATGCCTTGGGATATCCATAAAATGACATAGGTGACAATATTTATAAGAGTTTTAACCTTGAAAATCCTAAATGAAGAAGTCTACAAGGAATGACAAATCATAAAGTATATGACAAAGATCAAATCCTTCAATAGTAAAAAGGAACGCATAAGACTTTCAAAGAACACGATGAACATAGTAAAAGAAATATGTCAGTCCCATGAAATGAACCTAGCATGAAGATTATGTCATAGAGAACCATACATGTGTCACAAGGGACAATTTCAAAAAAAGGACTATCCCTTATGATAGCCATTAATATGTCAGTCAATAAAGACAAGGAGATGAGATTGTCGCCTCTTCAAAGAAAACAAACCCTTATTGTAATCAAAATGATAGTCCCTTGTACTCTGTTGAAAATATTTTAAGGATACTCTATGATGGGGCAATAAACAAGAAAGCCGCCATGTGATAGTGAACGTCAAGCTAGATACCAGTGGTTGACAAAGATCTTCAATGGAATTAGGAGGCATGTTGAGAAAGTGGACAGTGCCTAGGCTTGCTAAGAAGGTGAAAAGACAAGGACATCCTTGCATGTCTAAGACTCATCAAAGCACAACGAAAAAGATAAGCCTATGATTAGGAGGAAGGTGTTGATAAGCATCAAATAACTATGATAGTCTTTAAGACACAAATATTGACAGTCCTAGTAAGTCAAGGCAAAGATCGAGGAAATGTCACCACTTAAGCAAGCTCAAAAGATAACCATAATATCAAAGAATGAAGTGGTGCATGGAAATGAGAGTTATAAGGGCAACCATACTAGGTTTAAAGGGGTAGAATTTTGATAAATTCAGTCATAAGTGTTTTCTTGTATGATAATCAAGCATAATGATAGATTGGAGAAATGATAGAGGATTAAGATGTTGATATGAAGAAAAATGAAGATGATACAGATGCTTCTTGTCAAAATGAATTCCTAGCTACAAATGGTGGATAAAGAGAAACTTGAAGACATTAAATATGTGTCAAATTCAACCATTGAAGTTATCCCATTCCTCCAAGGGATTGTTGGGCATGTCAAATCTTCAACACATGTCCTATAAGCATGGTAAATGAACAATTATGAGAAATTGGAGAGTTAATGACTAGTTGACACTAGTTCAAAAAGATTAAGTAGTTGGAAGCAGTTATGACCACATAATAAAAATTGGTCTTCTTGTAAGTATTTGGGGAGTCTAAGAGAAAATATGGGAGTTGATATGAGAAATAAGGTATGAAAAGGTCAAGTTTCAATTCCCTAATGCTAATGTTGAGCATTTAGTGACAATCAAATGGTTTCAAGCACCCAAATAAGATGTCAAACAAGTGAGAAATTTTCAAGGAGAGCCTCATTTATTATTTGAAACATGTCTTACATTCACTCAAGTTGTCAATTAAGGCTAAAGTGGACACCTAACTTCACTTTTTAGTCATTTCTTATTGGCCAAAAAATAAGCATTGTAATAGATGAAAAGTTCTTTATAGTTTTAGAGGCTAATTTTTGTAACTCAGATTTAGTCTTATATTGAAGACAACATTGCATTTCATTTTTAAGAAAATATCAGAGTTTTAGACCATGTTTCATTGTAAGAACATCTCTTATATCAATAAAATTCAGTATTGTTTCCTTCTCAATTCCCGTTCTTTGTGTGTAATATGATGGTTGATGTATGTTTTATGTGATTTTCATGAAATCATCAAAAAATGTCTCATCTAAGAACCTTTGAACAATAAACAAATACATTTATGTAGCTTTTTAGTTTTCTGATGAATATGATCAGTAGTTGTGAAAACTATAAATTTCCTTTTTAAAACTGTGCAAATTCAAACCTTCTTTCAAAATAGTGATGTATTAGCATATGAAAACCTTTGAGTTGTGCAAAGATGAACCAAAATATTGATAAAGTTGTATGTGAACTAGATATCATTTTGGTGCATCACCTTAGAAAGTAGGTTCATTTCCAAGTTAGTCCTTACTCTTTTCCTCAGGAAAGAATTAGTTTATTTAGTTTAGGTGACTGTAACAAGGGAACCATCCCTCTTTGGAGTTGACTTCAATTATCAAAGCCCACACTTTGAGAATTCGTCCCATGTTTCATTGGATTGTTGAGTGAAACACTTGGCAAGGGTGCAAATCCAAGTGATAACATGTATAACAATTCCAATCAATCTATGTTAGAAAAAAGAGGAACAAAATATAAGAAAAATCAATAAACCATCTCATTTTTACATGTCTTTAATCATTGGTAATCACTTTATTCATAATTCTATGATTGATTCTAGAGCTAGTATTTTTATCATGCTAGAGAAAGTGGTTGATTTGCATGGTATAAGGTATGCACCAATGTCTAAAGGGGTTGTACAATTAGATGGTACTATTGTTAATATAATAGGATTCACCAAAGATCTAAAACTCACCTTGCATACATGCCCATGTTTCTCCATTTTGCATGATATTTTAGTTATAGAACCTCCTCATACTTTGGCTACATGCTTTTCTAGAGAATTTATAACCAAGATAGGAGGATATTTATCTTCATATTGGTCTTATATGTTATTTAGGACCATATATGACACAAGAGTGGCTATCAAGGTTGAGAAAATTTCTACAGACCATGTTGAGCCATATACTTCTTTTCCTATTAACTTGAATTGTACAATACAAGACCTAGAGGAAGATAGTGTTATTCATGAGGTTGCCATGTCTTTAGAAGGAGTTATAGATATTTTACTTGATGAATGGGGAATTAAATTTTTGTTTTATCCATATAACAATATAGAAGAAATAGGGTTGGGCACTTATTGCATTCATGAAGATAATTTAGCTATACCTACCCTTATGAAACCACAAGAATGCCTTGATGGAATGTGATAGTTTTACTTTGATGGCTCAAGAAGAGTGGTGTAGTTGCTAGTGTGACAATGGTCTCTCCTTAGAAGGAGAGGTATTAATTTGCATCTAGGATTCAATTTAATTCTACTAATATTGTAGCCAATTATAAAGCATTAATTTAGGGTCTTCCATTAACAAAAATGAAAGGAATACATTTTTTACAAGTATTTGGTGATTGTGGACTTGTTGTACATCAAGTTAGAGCTCAAAGTGTGTCCAAAAATAACTTTTTGAAATCCTATAAACACATAGTATGGACCTGATTAAGTATTTTGATGCTTTCAACATCCAAGAAGTTCAAATGGAGAAAAATAAAGATGTTGATAGGCTTGTAATAGTTGGTTCACAACTTGAAATTCCCAAAGATATTACCAATAGTCTCTAATAATGCAACCGATTAGTAAGTATTTGAATGATCAACACATTTTTTATTTTTGTAAGGAGGAATAATTTTTGCTAAAAATTAGTCAAGGTTGCAATAAAAATATGAGGATTAGATTATACAACTCAAGAAAAACAAGTTGCTAAAAGGATTGGTCACTTTGGAAAGCATCTTTGACATTGATGATCAACTTAAGAGTGAGGAAATGAATATGACTATCAATGAAGAAGAATGTGAGCAAGTAACTATTACAAATGACAAGACCTTGAAGGTTGGAAAGGTATGTAGTGAATATGAAATACAAGATTTTATTGTCCTTTCTTGGGAGTTTGCTGATAATTTTGTATAGATTTATGAAGATGTTAGAGGATTTGATCCTAGTTTATCCAAACACACCATTGAGTTGGATCCCAATGCAAAGCCCATTAAGAAAAACAATCGCCAATAAATCCTAATATTGAAACCATGATAAAAAAGAGTTATCCAAACTCATAAAGGAAAAGATAATCTTCCCAATCGAGCATTCCTCTTAGGTAGCTAACTTAGTTCCTATTAGGAAGAAGAATGCGTAAATTAGGATTTGTGTAGAATTTATGTTAGAGTAATAGGTTGATTACTTAATTAATTTAATCATATTGATTAATTAATTAAGTCACCTTTTACTTTATTTTCACTTAAGCTAAAGTTAGGCCCTTTAATAATTACTTTATTAAATCCTAGGGTTCACTTTAGGGTTTTGATCTCCTCTCTTAAGGATTGATCTCTTTGTAATTATTCAACTTCTCGGGTAATGCATTTTTGCTTCATGTTTGCAGAGCACCATTCTTGTGTCTCTTGATTGCCTTTGGTGACAGGTTATTTGTTTGCAGGTGTTCATTGGGATATGTGAGGTTGAATTATCAACTTCTACATGGTATTAGAGCTCCAGATTTGTAAACTTCTTATTCATTTTTTGTGAGATTTTTCCTTGAAGCAGTTTTTCAGTGTATCCAAGGTTAAATCAGACCTCTCTATTGAATCCAGAGCTACTGGAATAGTCAAGATTGACCTTTGTTTTGTCAAATTTGGCTTCCATTTGTTAGATCTGTGAGGGTTTGAAGAAAGAGTTTTTTTGCCAGATCCAAGGAGTGCTTGATTTTTTAGGGGTGTTTTGAGCCCAAACATACCTCACCATTGCGTTCCAAAGGCCCCAAAACCTCTATTTCCATATATAATTTATCAATTTTGGAGCAGGTCACCCCAAGGAAATTTTTTTTTACCTGGCAGGGGCTGTATGGCCCCCTGTATGCATCTCGAGGTAAAATTTTTCATAAAAAAATTATTATTATTTTTTCTACAAAAAAGAACATTCATGGTTTTTTCATTGTAAAACAATTTATTTTTTAAAGCTTTAATTTTTTTAAAAGATTTGGAAAAAATGTTTTAAAACAAATAAAAATGGGAGAGAATGAGTTCATACCTTGGATGTACCAACCTTCCATTTTTTTATTTATTTTTCAAAAGTTTTTTAATATTTTTTCTTAAATAAAAAATACAATGTAAATTTTTTATTGTTTTTAAAAAAAAAAAACAATTTTTTTTCAAAGAAGCCAAATTGTACAAATGTGGCGATGACCATTTGATCATCAAATTTGATCCAGTGTTCAATTGCGACGACCGTTTGGATGTCAAATTCAATGCGGTGACTGTGTATTTTGCCATTTGAGGGAAGTTTTCTTCTGGAGGCCATAACTTTTGCCCACAGTGTCGAAATTGGGCAAACAAGATATCGTCAGAAAGAGGAATCAAAGTAATTTCCAATGGTGCAAGTATTTTTGGGAGATTTTTTCTCAGGTCCCTGTTATTTCCAGTTAAAGTTAGATATTCTTTTTTGGGGTTGCCTTCAGTATTTTCAGCATAACTTTTGCATACGATGTCGAAAATTGGCAAACGAGATATCGTTAGAAAGTTGGTTCCGAGATCTTTGTAGTGGTGTAGGTGGTTTCCAAATTTGATTTTTGGTTTTTTCAGAAATCCTTCTTCTCAATTGTTGTCCTTTTTGGACCTTATGGGCTCACATTGTATGCATTTATCATCTGTAAACACAATGAAATAAAATGCCTCAACTTTTTATGTGTAGTATTGGGATTCTTACACATCACTTTGTGCCTTGTTGTACTTGCACTATGATAAAAAGTTCAATGGGGTTGATGTTTTCCTTTGTTTTTCCTTCATACCTTTCTCATGCGTGTGTGACTTTTGTTTTCACATCCTTTATATATCTGCTTGTACTTTCATGTCCGCACATTCAAATGTTCTTGGTTCTTTATCATGCACTACATTCAAGCATTCAGTTTCAATGTACCTGTCATACCTCCCCCTTGTCAGCATTATAGGGGGGTTTCTACTGTTGGTGCTAATGTTTCCTTGGTTTCACATTGGAGTGAGCTATGTATACAATATTTTTTCATATGTACTAGGTAGATGCAACAACTGGTTACCCATGCATTTCAGTGAGATGGAGCACTTACCATATGGACACTCTTGCATTCCTATTTTTGGAGGCGACCTTCCATTTTTTACTTGACCAGTTCTTTAGACTATTGGTACTTGTGCCATCTGTATCTTTGAGTTCCAGATGTTTTGCCTTGGTTTTCCATTAGATTCGAGTAGTGTCATTGAGGGAACTCATGCAAATTCTTGTCTTCTTGATCTTTATCATCATATGTTTCAACAAAAGTTCTTTCAACATTTCAACAACCATTCTACGACAGTGTTTGCAACTTCTTCATGCTTCAATGGTGCTTTTCATGTTTATCCTTTGTTCCTATCTTTTGGGACAATTTATTCTTGGTTGGAGGCTTCTTCAGTCCTTCAATCTTGTTTGGAGGCTTCTTTAGTCCTTCACTTGTTCCTATTCTTTTTGGGACATTCTTGTGTGGAGGCTTCTTAGTCCTTCACATGTATTTCTCTCTTTGGAGAGGAGTTTTTCCCACGAGGTTTTCTCCTTTTCTCCCGTTGTGAGAGATATTTTATATTTGTACATGGGTACCTCATCTAGCCTTGTTGTCGGGACCCATCTTTGCTTTCATGCATATGTCCTTAGTTTTTTAGCTTCTCCCTAAGTTCATCTTAAGGGGGGGTGTTAGAGTAATAGGTTAATTACTTAATTATTTTAATCATATTGATTAATTAATTAAGTCACCTTTTACTTTATTTTCACTTAAGCTAAACTTAGGCCCTTTAATAATTACTTTATTAAATCCTATGGTTCACTTTAGGGTTTTGATCTCCTTTCTTAAGGATTGATCTCTTTGTAATTATTCAACTTCTCGGGTAATGCATTTTTGCTTCATGTTTGCAGAGCACCATTCTTGTGTCTCTTTATCTCCTTTGGTGACAGGTTATTTTCTTGCAGGTGTGCATTGGGATCTATGAGGTTGAATTATCAACTTCTACAATTTAGAGTTTAAGAAATCCTTTACTACCAAATGGGGCACTTTTTATTATAGGAAAATACCTTTTGGGTTGACTAATGGTGGTGAAAATTTCCAAAGGGAAATGGATATGGATTTCAAAGGCCTAATTAATGACATGATTTTGGTATATTTATATGACATAACTATTTATTCAAAGCATGCACATGTATACTTAGATCATTTAACGAAAGTATTTGATAGATGTAGAGAGTTCGCTATATCTTTGAATCCTTAAAAATGTGTGTGTTTTGTTCATGAGGGAAATTATTGGGATACATAGTCTCAAAGGAGGGTCTTGCCATTGATTCAAAGAGGGTAAGTGCAATTTAAACCATTTTTCTCCCAATCCATAAGAAAAGTATTTAAAGTCTCTTGGGAAGGATTAAATTTGTAAGAAGACTCATACCAAATTTTGCATATATAGCCAAGACTCTTACTACTATTCTAGAAAATCATACTATAATTAGCTAGTCCAATGAAGGTAAAGATAGTTTTGAGGCCATCAAACAATATATCTCTCAAGATCCTATTCTTGTTAATCATAAATATGAGAATATTTCGTTCTTTATAATTTTAGATGAGGGAAAAATATATCAATAATTTTATTTGAATAAAACAATGATCAAATGGAGCAACCATTAAATTTATTCTTTCAAACACTCAAGGATTATGAGCTAAGGCATAGTTTTGTTGAGAAACACATTTTCACTATTGTAAAGATATTAAGAAGTTTAGGTATATGCTTTATAACGGCTAATCATCTAAGTGTGAAAGAATTCTTGTTGAATAATTATGTGAATGAAAAGAGAGCTGGATGGATCACTAAGGTCACGGAATATGACATAAATATCAAGGTCACTAAACTTGTAAGAGTTAAAGGGCTGTGTGAAAAAAATGTAGTATACTTGGGGACTGATAATAACACAATATATTCTCTACAAGAGGCCAAATAAATTGAGCTTAGACCTCTAAATAGCTATACACTATATATGATTTCTTTCTTGCAAACAAGTGAGTATCCTCAAGGCATTGACAAGGAAAAAATGAGTTATTTCAGGTTGCAATCCATCCCCTTTGTCCTTGTTGATGGAATTTTATTTAGAATGGACATGAAAAATGTTCTATTAAGGTGCATTGAGAGTGACCAAGTTGCTAAATTTTCTCAAGAGTTCCATAATGGTTTATTAGGAGGTTATTTATTAGCAAGGACTATTGCTACTAAAATTGTGAGAGATGGTTATTACTAGTTCAATTAATTTAAAGATTCTTGCAAGTGGGTGAGAAATTACAAGAAGTGGGCTTATTTTATCGGAAAGAAAATTCTAGTTTCCCTTCCTCTACATCCTATTCATTTTGATCAACTTTTTTTCCAATGAGGTTTAGAATTTAATGACATCAATAATCCACTATCTAGTGCTAGACACAAATGGGTTTTGACAACCACACATTACTTCATGAGGTGGACATAAGAAGTTACACTTAAGGAAGATACCGAAGCTTCAATATTAGACTTCTTAGAAGGTATTGTGATTTAGATGTTCCTTCTATTATCATTTTAGATGATGCAAAATATTTTGTTGGTATCTAGATTAGAACATGGACTGAAAATTATGAAATCTACTTGAAACCTTCATCAAAATATTAATAAGGTAATGGCTTGGATGAGTCAAAAAAACAAGAAATTTATTTGAATAGTCAAGAGGACAATGGAGTAAAATAAAAGGTCTTGGCACACAAAGTTCAATACAACTATTTGGGCTAATAGGATTAATCCAAAGAGAGCCATTGGAAACTCTCCTTTCATTCTTTTATATGAGAGAGAAGAAAGGCTTCCTCTATCATTAGAGTTACCTTCTTTGGAGCTTACACAAGTGAAAATTTTGGAAATGATGCAATAATGATTAGGTTGGTTGAGTTAATGGAGTTAGAGGAGACAAGAAGCAAATCCATGAACACCCTTGAAGCTCATCAAGAACAAGTCAAGAGGATATTAAAAAAGAAAGTGGTTGATAGAACCTTCAAGGAGGGAGATTTGGTATTGAAATGGGATAAAGATATAGCAAAGGCTAGAGGACATACAAAGTTTGATTCCATTTGGAGTAGCCCATTAATCATTATCAATTACAAGAAATATAATTCTTTCCAAATTTCAAGGCTAAATGATGAAGAACTACCTATCCCAATCAATGCAATACACCTCAAGCCATGTTTTTGAGGTTAATTTACATACCATGTACATAATAGATTATCTTTTTTACAAATAAGTTCTATTGCACACTCTCCATTCTCATTAGAAGAATGTATGACTAGTTGTCCTATTTTCCTTCAAGTTCTTATCACACATGCTTTGATTTTTGTTGTGTTTCATGGGGAATATTTTGTATAGTTGGCTGGTCAAGCTATGTTTCTTCACTTTAGTCATGCTTTTCTCTTGGTTTACAGATAACTTTAAGACTTACAATGCATCCATTCCCAATAGACTAATAAGGCTACTAGATCCATGATTAGCAAGAAATCATCCCAAAAAGTCACCAAAATGTTTATTTTATGTCAAGTATTGGCCTTTCCTTGTCATCATCTAGATGTCTATCTAAAAGCCTCACGATTTTGTGATAACTTAATTTATTTTTAGGTTTTATTTTTATTCCTTCTTTGTAAAGCTTGATATTTACTATGAGGGAAAATGAGTAGGGGAGAAGAGGTTTGTGCAAAGGCTAGATGTGAATAAGGTGTATATTTTTGGCACCCTATTTTTAGGTGTCTCATGTTTGATTTTTTTCTTCCATGTTGTGCATTTGATCCTATCCACCCTCTATTGATAATTGATCTAAGAAATATTTAGTTGGGTCCCCTATGTTGAGTAATTGTTTAACAATGTTCATTCAAAGTATTTTCATCACAATTCCTTAGTAATTTTTTTAATGAGCACTTTTATGGTCAATCTATAGTGAGTTGGCTTTTCTTTAGGTGATTTTAGGTAAGTTTCAGAGTTTATCATCCTAGCACCCTTATTGGACTTGTCATCCCTATCATGCCTTTCCTAAAAGTCTTATTTCCCTCTCTAAGCCCCTTTTTAGAGTTTCAAAGTTTCTCATCCTAGCATCCTTGTTGGACTTGTAATCCCTGAAATGCCTTTCTTGAAAGTCCAATTTTCTCCTTTAAGCCTCTTTTCCTTTAATTTCGGGATTCTAGGTTTGGTCATCCATACCTTTCCTCAACTACCAATTTTTTTCCCCAAAAATCCACTTTATAGATTTGAGTTTTGGAGTTTCTCATCCCATCATCCTTGTTAAACTTGTCATTCTTGGAATTCCTTCCTTGAAAGTTCACTTTTCCCCTCAGACCGTTTTTGGAGTTTTGGAGTTTCTCATCTTAGCATCCTTGTTGGAATTGTCATCCCTGACATGCCTTTCCCTCAAAGTCCACTTTTCTCCCTCTATGCGCACCTTTTGGATTTCAAACTTGGTCATTCTAACATAACTATTTTACTTGCCTTGCCTAGTATTCCAAGTGTCAAAACTCCATCATTTGAACAAAAAATACATACCTACATTCCTGCACAACCCAATATCTCATTAATAGTTTCAAAATGAATATGATTTGAAAGATGAGGACTCTCATATGCCTCTTAGTACTTATGGGTCCCTCTAAGACATGAATGGTGTACAAAAGCATATGATTTATAATGTAAAGGGTATGGTTTCATGTGTTTTTCCATGTGAAGGTGATACAAGAAAACATGGGATGCATGTGCAATTATATACAATCATGGTTTTTCCCCATTATCTCTTGATGATGTTGAAAGATATATATTTTCCAAATTAGGAAAATAGAAACAAAAAGAAGAAAAAAGAAAGATGGAGTAGTTATAGAACCAACAAGAAGAAAATACTGTAGGAAGCCTTAAGGTTTTTTTAATTTTTTTGTAGTTTTGGATAGTAATATTTTGAGGTTGTTCTTTGAAGTTGAAAATATATTCTCTTAGCCTTTTTAATCAATAAAGTACAAACTCTTTCCTCTCTTTTTGGATTGAAATTGTTACTATTAGTGGTTTTGAGTTGTGTTATTATGGGTATTACCCTCTTTTGACCCGTTTTAGGTATATTGTAGGTATTTTGTCCCTTTTTACAACCACATAGTTCTTCCTTGGACCTTTTGACATAATTTTGAGTGAGATTTGTGCAAGTGATTGTTTGTAATTAATCACTTAGTTTATGATGAAATAAACCATAAATAAGGAGAAAGATAAATTTCAAAATAATGATACATGGGACTTAGTTTAATTTCATGAAGGATGGAAGCCCATTGATTGTGAATGGGTCTTCAAAAATAAGTTTGAATCTAATGGTAACATAAAGAAAAGGTTGGTTGTCGAAGGTTATTCCTAGGCTGAGAGAATATATTTTGATGATATTTTATCACTTGTAAATTTTACATATATCAAAGTGGTTTTGTCTTGTGCAACAAATTTTGATCTTGAGATTAAGTAAATAGATACATAGATAATTTTCTTGCATGGAAATATAGATAAGGATATCTACATTTAATAGCTATATCACTAATAAAAATTTCTAGTTTGTCAATTGAAGAAATCCTTTTATGGTTTAAAATAGTCCCCTAGAATGTGGTATGAATTTTTTATTCTTATGTTTGGGTTGGGGTTGTAGAATGCTTTGCCTAAACTTGCTCAAACATGGACAAACAAGCAAACATTAGTCCTCAAACAAGTATAAACCAAAAATTCCCCATGAAATTCATTCAAACACAAGAACAAGAAAAAAATGTAAAACATTCAAATAAAAGCTAATGAAATCTTATTCAAAATGCTCAAACCAGCATCCCATGGGGGAATTGGTGCTTCTTTGATGTGGAAAGAAGCCCTTTACCAAGTCCTTGATAAGCTTGATAGATGTAATGTGTGATCTTTGATGCCAAATGTCAATAACCTTGCTATGATTGATGAAATCTTATGCTAACATGGATGAAATGTGGATGAAAATGGATACTTTGAATTAAAAAATGACTATAATAACCTTGCATAAACTTGTGAGTGATTGTGGATTCAAATGAGCATAATGATCTTACATGGACTATGGATACCAAATCAATAGAGAAGGCCTCTATTATAATGGAGAAGGATTGGAGAATGAAGAATAGGATGAATGTGGGATTAACATTTGAACTAATGGCATTGTGCCACTTGTCAACATGCTAATGAAGGAGAGTGAAACACATTTTGAACAATGTGCATGTTAAATGCATGTAGGTGGAATTTGAAATTGAAAAAGTGACTTGTGTAAGAGGAGGTGTAAGAGGAGTTAATGCGAAGTTGGCTCAAGGTGAGGACATGTAAGAGCCCTTAATGCCAAGTTGGAGGACAAAAGTCCTTTGGGAGGGAGAATTCAAATAAGTGGAATATTCCTAGAATATGCCATATTTGAATGAAAAAGGAGGAATTAATAAATCAAATAAATTGATTTACATGTGCAACTTGCAAAAGCTAGAGGAATGGAGGATTAGTGTTAGAAGTTAATTAGGATTAATTAACTTAGATGAAGTTAGTTTGATTTGACATTTAATTTAGATATTTAGATTTATTTAAATCAAATGAGAGGATAGTTGGGAGATTAGTAATTTAATTAAACAAAATGATTTATTCAATTAAATGAAGAACATTAGGATTTAATTAAATAAAGTTGATTTATTTAATTAAAGGAAGAAAATTAGGATTTGATTAAATAAAGTTAATTTATTCAATCAAAGAGGGAACATTAGAATTTAATTAAATAAAGTTGATTTATTTAATCAAAGAAGAATTTTGATGAATTAATTAAATAAAGATTATTCAATTAATTGGTTAGTAAATAAATGATTAAGGAAGAATCGGAGTTAGTTAATCAGGATCAAGTGCACAATATCAATTAGGATATTTTGAGTGTCTACATTTTTCCCCTCTTTGAAGTAATGTACTTGCTGCGTTGGTTCAAAGAATAACCTTGGCAAGATCAAAATTCAAAAAAAAATTATTTTTTTGGATGCCCCACTACTGCCCCAACAGAAGAATTATGCTGGTATACTGCCCCCTCGAGAGATTAGACGAAAATTTGAATTTTTGGGTGATTTCTTGAAAAAAGATAACAAGTTGCTTGACGGGTCCAAAAAGGCTCCAAGATGCTGAAAATATGCCAAAATGCAAAAAAAAGATGTGAAATGAGCTTCGGTTGGGAAAAAAAAATGTCGGGGGTGCAAAACCCTAGTATGATGGCTAAATTGGGGCAAAAAACCCTAATTTTTATGCTTAAATAGGCTTGGAGGGGTCACTTTCCATTCATTTTTGCATTCACACTTTGAGATTTCTAGCCTTTTGAGATCTGACCCTCCTGCAAAATGGCGCAAAGAGTGCTTCCCCAACACATTTCTAAGCGAGTCTGCGTGTACTAGAGACCTCTAGGTGCAAGACCACCGGTATGTGACTCAAACCTGACTTTGAAATTTGATTTTTTAAGTGCATTTATTACACTTCAAAGTGTCAAAGTCCCCAACGTTATTGTATAGCGATGCTCCAAGTGAAAATTTGGCGATGCTGAAGTTTAAACGCCGCTTTTGTAAATAGCGACACCGATTGCGATTTGAGATTAGGGTTCCAAACTCCAAATTGCACCGCTTGTGTAAATGGTGACACTTAGCTCATTTTAGGATTAGGGTCTAGGAGTCAAATGGCGACACCTATGTGCATGGTGACATCGAGGTCAATTTAGCATTTTCAAAGAGTCCAGTGTCCCTGTTTGGAGTTTAACAAATAGCGACGCCTTTGCAAACTGCGACGTATTCATGGTTTTGAGGTCGAAAACTCCAAACAAGGTCAATCTTTTTTTATGAATTTTGATGCGGTGGTTTTATGGGTGTAGGAGGTGATCCAACCCGTGCATTCACACGAGCATTGACCCTTAGTCCTATGCAGATTGAGTGATCTATCAGAGTTACAATAGGAGCACTTGGGTGAGATCGGCCTATGGTACATTGCCTATGCACCCATTGTCTGGACCCATCTAGCGATGATGACTGCATTGGTGGAGAGGTGGCACAACGAGACCTCGTCATTTCATCTTTCTACTAGCGAGGCGACCGTTACTTTGGAGGACGTCTGGTGCATCTTGCGATTGCCGATTCACAATGACCATGTGATTTATGATGTAGATTCCAGCTCTGACACATGCTTTGAGGTTATGGAGGTCGAAGAGCTTGCACTTTTTGAGGGCCAGATTGACTTGGATTATTACAGAGGTCGGGTGCCAATTTTTAGGCTGATTGTCACTACCATTATATCAGGGTTAGTAGCTCCTGACTGATGAGGAAAAAAAATTAGTTTGGGATGGGGCCTGGCCTGGGAGAGGATGCTTTGTTGGAGGACCCTATTTTCCTAGGGACCAATGATTTTGGCCTCACTATATCATGACCTACATGATTTTTCATATTGCGATAGCCAGGCGATTGGTGCAAGAGTGATAATGCTACAAATATGGGCCTAGGAGCATATTGTTGTGCTTCGACTGATTGTAACCTTGGTTGATACAAAGCCTGATGATCTTGCAATTTGGTGATAGAGGGGGGCGATTACTCTGAGACATATAGGACAATTGGGTTTACCTCACTGGTGCCGCGTTTTGGATGAGATGACAATATTCTGCTACCGTCCATGGTTACAGATGCCTACATGGTATGATGATGTTCAACAACTATTCTATGCCTGACAGGACTGACTGATGCAAGGGAGGGAGCACACCATCATAGAGTGCTACCTTCCAGATAGGGTAACCTGTTAGTTCGAAGATGTGCATGATCGACTAGATGATAAGTATACGCCCATCTTTGCTAGGTCATCTTAAGAGACTTCATGGGGACAAACGATTCCAGTGTCTGATGCTATTGATAGCTTTCGATAGTTGGTTGCGAGGCCATGGGCCTATGCTCAGGGACCAGTGGATCCAAACACGACTTGTGCATATGATGATTGGTTTAGACCTCTATGCAGGCTTATAGATCCAGGAGTGGCACTTCCATGGGGGAGACCTCGGGGGAGGAGTGCCCGAAGAGTATAGGTGGGATATGGTGGATAGAATTTTGGGGCACCACCCAGAGATGGGCTGCCTCTATGACAAGCAAACCAACAGCTACACCAATAGCCTCACTAACCACATTAGCTAGATCTGAGGGATGGCCAGATTCAACAGCTTCAGGCACAAATTTAGGGATTACAGGCCCAACTATAGACAGTTATAGCAGAAAGGGACCAGGCCAGATAATAGGTTCAGACCCTTACTACCAAGAGGGATCATGAGCAGCAGCAGAGGCAGGCCACAGAGCTACAGTTGGCTTAGGAGGTTGGCCAAAGACAACAGTTAGAGAGTATGGCTGCCACATCCCAGGGGAGGACCGTGCCAATACAGATGTACTGTGAGGCAGTTAGAGAGGCCGAGTACTACAGATTGCATTATCAGCAGGCTGTACCCACAACTGTTCATGTACCAGACTCCTCCCAATAGACAGGGCTTCGGTGGGTAGATGACTAGCTAGAGAGGCAGGCAGGCGAGGGGAGTAGCCACCAGGGCTAGCAGTTGTGTACGAATTTTGATCAACGATTGATTCTTTTTGAGATATACTCACATGCTCTGTTTTTGATAGCCCTATGGGTATTGTACCTTGATTGATATACATACACATGATTTAGATTTGTACCATGACAATGATGATTTTTTGATATATATGATATGGATATGATTGATTTATGATGTGATGTGTTCACTTTATTTATGCCTTATGGATGGATGCATTTGATGTTCCATATGCGATGTGATTCTATATGATGCGATGCGATGTATGATTATGCAAATGTTCATGGATGTTATGGATGTATTTCCCTTATGTATTATTTCTATGTAATTTTATGGTGATGATGTTTGCAGTATGGATGTATGCATGCAAATGATTCTAAAATTCTTAGACCAACAAATCTATATTATGTCCCTAATGGTAATGCAAAATGGATGATGTGATATGTTATGATATACTCTTTTTGTTTTTAGTATCTTTTCTATGATGATGCATGTATGGATGCTATGATAATGCCTATATGATTATGCAATGGATGCAAATGTATATTTTATGAGATGATTAGAATAACCAATCTATATTATAGTGCAATGATGGAAATGAAATGCATGTGGAATGATTAGTGTTTCCTATTATGTATGATATGAATGATATGTGGTATGCTGATGGTTTGTGGATGTAGGATGGATGCATTGGTGATGTTTAGTTGATTGTCATGGTACCATGTTAGCACAGAAAGAAGAATAAATAAATGAGATGATGACAAGAGGATCCAACAAGTCCATGATCTACATAGACTTTATTAGAAAATAATGATGAATGATGATGATGTATTGCTTATCAGAAATTAGGATTTTAAAAGGGCTTACTTACCTTATGTTTGATAACACACATAGATACGATGCATCAAGGTATAAAGAACTAGGACGGTGTTGTACCTAGTGTGATGGAATTTGACTTGACAACCAGATAGGAGTATCCTTGTTCACACTTGTCATACGAAACCTTATTTAGAATGCAGTTCAGATATTTCAAACATCTCAAACCAAAACATAGAAAGGAAAGCCTTCCTATGTGGTCAACAAGACACCTAAAACACCCTCCCTATAAACCAAACAAAACATGCATGACCAAAGTTATATTACAAGAATATCCAACAAACACAATAGAAAAAAGATAATGATCAATGCCCCATTCCTTCCTCTCTAAATTGTTTTGATTAGACATCATTGAGAGGTCATTGGAATGAGCGCAATAAGATAAATCAACAAGACAAAGATCAAGTAAACATACAAGCTAATGTTCTTCATACCTCTAGCCAAGACTAAACTACGGTGATGCCTGATGTTGATGTCCATTGTAGGAAGGATGCATCCTAGGACATGATTTTATCATATGATTTGGGATAAATTGGATGATGGGCTATTGATACCAAGAGTTTACCAACTTGTTTACCTATTGACCTAGAATTGAGACCTTGACGTTTGAGTTTTTCACTTTTAAACTGATAGACTTGTTTCTGATTGTCATACCAAAGGTGTTGGCAGATGGGAAGCGCTCCCCTTGGGATTCGTGACATGGACTAACCACCTCCCATGGATCCATTAACTCTGGCAATTGTATCAGGTATTAATAGGTTGATCTTTTGGTGCAACGACAACTGTGGGACAACAAGTGGTATTAGAGCCAAAGGTGTCGTGTTTGAATCCCCTTGGGTAATGCTCAGGGGGAGTTTGTTGGTAGATGGTCAGTGCTCCCCTTGGGATTCGTGACATGGACTAACCACCTCCCATGGATTCATTAACTTTGGTAGTTGTATTGAACATTAATAGGTCAATCTTTTGGTGCAACGACAATTGTGGGCCAACAAAAGTTTGAGGATGAAGATGATTTATTATGAGTATGTTTTTTTTGGGTGATAGCGAGATGGGATGGATGGATTTTTTCAAATAATTGGATGTTTTTGATGTTTTTTGAAATGTTTTGAGGCTGTTTTTGGTATTTTTGAGATGTTGTACAAATGTTTTTATTTTTTGAATTTTCCAATGTTTTGTGTTTTTTGAGATTTTGACCAAGAACCTAACCTAAAGACCTATCCTAGGGGCCTCGGGGGCTGATCAAAGATTAGCCTTGCCTACGTTATACACATAGAGACCACGTAGTTCAACTAACACAAACTAGATTATTGATGAGATATGAAAAAATGGATTGATATTTTATTATCATGGACTCCTAAAGGATTAACCTAGGGTGTCTCGAGGGATGATCAAAGATCAACCTTGCCTATGTTAAGAGATCAGAGACCTGTAGTTTGACAAGACGACTCTATTTTTTTGACTTTTTTTGACTTTTTGACTTGTTTTTGGATTTTGATATGTTTTGAATATTTTTGAGTTTTCCAATTTTATGAATGTTTTTGGACTTTTTGATTTTTAAGGAAGACTTCAAGAATATACACAAATCCGATCCAATGTAGGTATAAAAACATGCCCCCTTTGTGATGTAATAGACTACTCCAATATAGGTAGGACAAACTGACCTTAGGAATTTTCCAAGTAGTACTAGGAGGGATCATGATACAAACACATGATCAAGCTATGATGCAGACGCAAATGGGTGATGGATGAAGCTATGGAAGTGTGATGGATGAATGATGTAGAACAAGCCGTAGAGATCATGGTGCTTATTTACACAAGGTGCCTGTTTTCTAGGTTTTCACTGAGGTACTTGCCCAAAGCGCCACCGAAGTGGTTTTCACTAGAGGACGATTTTTTTCTTTATTGTTTTCAATCCTTTTTTTTTATTTTTATATTTTTTGTATTTTTCTGGATTTATACCTTGCAAGCTTAGGCATAATTTTTTTTGAGATGGGAGTTGTTGATGGGATCCTACAGAGGTTCACCTTCTGGTGTTGACAAATGATATGCTTCTGATTTATAACTTGTCGTGACAATGAAGGGCCCCAACCAATTGGGTTCAAACTTTCCCTTGCTATCTAGATTTGGTACATTTTTCTGTATCTCCTTCAATACAAGCTCTCCAACTTGAAAGGTCTAACTCCTGATCTTCTTATTGTAGCTTCGCTTGAGATAGTTTTGGTAGACTTGTAAATGGTTTAAGGAATCTATGCACCACTCATCCAATAGTTCCAACTCATTCAACCGTGATACCTGATATTCTTCATCAGTGATGAGGTTCTGTAGTGATATTCTTAAGGATGGGAGCTTGATCTCAATGGGGAGGATGACTTTTGATCTGTAGACCAGGGAGAAAGGGGTTGCACCTATAGGTGTGTAGGTACTCATTCGGTAGGCCCATAAGGCAGGGATCAACTGTAGGTGCCAGTCACGACCAACTTCATTGACTATTTTCTTTAGAATTTTTAAACTGGTTTTATTCGTAGCCTCAGCTTGGCCATTACGCTAGGGGTAGTATGGAGTGGAGAAGCGATGTTGGATATTGAATTTCTGGCATAGCTCACAGACATCCTGGTTCTTGAAAGGTGTCTCGTTATTTGAGATAATGGCTTGAGGGACACTGTAGCAGAAAATAAGGTAATCCAGGATGAATTTGGAAATATGCTTTCCTATGATATAAGTCATGGGAATGACCTCTACCCACTTCGTGAAGTACTCAGTGGCAGTGATAATGAAATTATGTCCACTAGATGAGGTGGGGGTGATTTTACCAATGAGATCAAGCCCCCATTGTGAAAAAGGCCAAGGGGTTATGATTGGGTGGAGCTCCTGAGCTGGTGCATGGATGAGGTTCCCATGCTATTGACATTGTAGACACCTTCGGACATAGTCGTGAGATTCCCTCTCCATTGTTGACCAATAGTACCCAGTCCTCAATAGTTTCTTAGCAAAGGTCATACCACTCGAATGTGACCCACAAATTCCATTGTGTACCTTGGTTAAAGTAGTCAAAGCTTCCTCAACGTTAAGGAATCGTAACAAGGTTCCTTCAATACTCCTACGATATAGGGTGTCTCCTAAGATGACAAAACAGGATGACTTCTTGACAAATGTTCTTTTAAGGTTCAAGGTGATATCGATGGGGAGGACTCCTATTCTCAAGTAGGTGTATATATCATGATACCAGGGATCATCGAGACCAATGATTTCACACACAAATTCAGACTCTGGTACCTTGAATGCTGGTACGAGAAGCTACTCTACAAGGAATTCCTTCTTAGGGACGTTGCATGGGATATCCAGTAGCAATCCAATTGTTTCCATAGCATCCGCTGCTCTATTGTTTACCCTTGTTATTTTTTCAAACGTGATTTCAATGAAGAATTCTTTGAGGCTTTCTACCAATTTCTTATATGGATTCAACTTGTTCTCCTTCGTTTGGTATTCATCATTTACCTGATTGATGATAAGCTGCGAGTCTCCATAGACCTTGAGTGTCATGATTTTCCACTGTACTGCTATTCTAAGCCTTATGACAAGAGCCTCATACTCTGCAATGTTGTTTGTGCAAGGAAAATACAACTTATATGACTTGGGTATGGAATCTCCTTGTGGTGTAATGAAGTAGACTCCAGCTCCTGATCCATGCTGTGTGTAGGATCCATCAACATACATTTTCTAGTGATCTGCTATGCTTATGTTAAAGATGGACTAATTAGGAAATTCTGATACCAATGGGTTCTCTGAATACATCGGTGCTTCTACCAATTGGTCTACAATTACTTGTCCTTTGATGGCCTTCCATTCTACATACTCAATGTCGTGTTCTTTCAGGATCATAACCCATTTAGCTGTTTGCCTTGTGAGTGTTGCTTTAGAAAGTAGAAACTTGTGAGGATATATCTTGGAAATGATTTTTATCTGATGTGCTAGCATATAGTGTTTGAATTTCTATGCAGAAAACACGACTTCCAAGCAAGCCTTCTCAATGGATGTGTAATTCAGCTCATGTCCTACAATGGTTCTACTAATGTAGTAAATAGCTCTCTCTTTACCATTTTCATCATGTTGTGTTAAGAGAGCGCCAAGGGCTACTGCAGTTGTAGATATATACAAGATCAATGGATTTCCTAGAATTGGTGGCATAAGAACTGGTGGTGTGAGCTACCCTGATCACATTTCTCATCCCACTTGTAGGCTACCCCCTTGTGGAGTAGATGAGAATATGGGATAGCCTTATTTTCTAATTGTGCTATAAACTGGAAAATGGATTGGAGTCTTCCCTGCAAACTCCTTGACTGCTTTAATGTCCTTGGTGCCTCCATTTTGAGAATTGCTTTGACTTTGGTAGGATCTATCTCAATCCCTCTCATAGACACAAAATACCTGAGAAGCTTTCCCGACTGTACCCCGAAGATACACCTTTTTGGATTGAGTTTGACCTTGTATTCTTCTAGCTTGTAGAAGATGGAGCTTAGTGCTGCTATATGATCCCGATGCTTCTTTGATTTGGCCAATATTGCATGCACATAATTTTCCATAGTTTTGTGAATCATGTCATGGAAGATTAGTGTCATATCCCTCTAATAGGTAGTTCTTGCATTTTTCAACCCAAATGGCATCATGTTCCAATAGTATGTCCCCCATGGACAAGTGAAAGCTGTCTTGCGTTGGTCATCCTTAGCTATCATGATCTGATTGTACCCTGAGAATCCATCCATTAGTGATAGCATTTCATGTCCTGCAGTCATATCCACAATCATATCTATGTTTGGGAGAGGGAAATCATCCTTTGGATATGCCTTATTTAGGTCCCTGAAGTCTGTGAAGATACGGATGCCCCCAGTGGGATTTGAAATAGGTAAAATATTTGAAACCTACTCTAGATAATCAATTGGTCATATGAAACCAACATCAAGGAGCTTCTATAATTCCATCTTGACCAATAATTCTATTTGTGGATGCATCTTTCTCAGTTTTTGTCTTATTGGTTTTGCTTTTGGATAGACAACTAGATGGTGAACCACAACTTTTGGATCAAGACCAGGCATGTTGGCATAGGTCCATGCAAATTTTACCTTTCTTTCCCTTAGAAAAGTAGCTAGGAGTTCTTGTTCTTCTGTAAAAAGTGATTCTGCATAGAAGGTGATATGTGGCATTTCTTTTGTTCCTAGGTTGACTAGATTGCACTTCTCTTCTAAAACTGCCGAATTTTCCTAATGAATAACACTAAGAGGAAGATTGAATCCCTCATCCTCTAGCACCTCAGAGAGGTTTTGACCATTAGACGCATCCTTTGTTTTTACTATTTTTTGGGTCAGAGAGTGCCATAGTGTGGTTTTCACTCAAAGGCTTAGACATTATTATTAAATTTTCACTTTTGTGACTAAGGGATTCAAAAATTTCCCCATAATATGCATGTGTTTCCAACTCAATTTCAAACCAAAATTTGTGTTCTCCACATGGTAGAATATCCCTCAACCCCATGAATTTCAAGAGAGCCTCATCATTTTCGAACGTGTCTAGAATCGATGGCCCTCATTGGTCATAATCGTTGAGTTGGGGGTAAACAAGTTTTAGCTCATTGGTCTGGCTACTTGGCTTGAAAGATAGGGTACTAATCATGAGAAGGGAGAAATCCTCAAATAGCATGGGTAGGTCAATTATGGGATCCTCATCACATACATTAATTATGTCAAATGTGTAGTTGTCTAAGGATAAACCCGTGGATACCGATAACTAAGGAGGAGCTTTGAATTTTCTAACTGGGGCACCTTTGCCAAGTATGGTTATTTTTGGAGGGGTACATCCAAGGCCAATATTTCTTATATGCTTCTCAGGAGTGATAGGTTCTAGAAGACCATTTTCATTTTGTCCGATTTTCTTATTTTTGTTGTAGCCCATGCCAAGCATCATCTGTAGTCCTTTGCTATTATCATCCATGGGAAGATCAGGCATGAGCCTTTCATCTTGATATATTAGACTAGATATGTATTTTTCATCTACCACTTCCTAGCTTAGGTCTCCCCAACATTTGAATTTGGAGGGGTCTGCTTTAAAAGTTTGAGATTTGGCGTCAACTGGTTGGGGCTACCCACGAGACCTAGGAGATTGAGGTAACTCTCCTATTATGAAGGAACTCTTTTTCATTTTGTAATCCCCACACCCATTGTCTTGGATAATGAATTTTATATCAGAGATGTCTGGAATGGCAGGTGTCTTTGTCTCAGAAGTGGAGGTGAGAGTAGATGGGTCTACATATGGAGTTGTAGGGCCTTCATTATTCTTTGGGACTTGAGGCATCTTGTAGTACTTGGCTTCTAGATTCTTGCAATAATAAAATGGCTCGGGATCTCCATGGACTGTGACCTCTTGATTTTGATAGGGAAACTTGACACATTGATGGAAGGTGGAGGCAACAACTTGCATTCCATGGATCCATGGGAATCCTAGGAAGATATTGTATGACAATTCAAGATTGAGGACTTGGCAGGTAGTTTCCATGATTGCTTGACCTACTTGAATAGGGAGTTGAATAGTGCCTTGAGACACTCTTTCCTGATTATCATATACCCTGATTGTTATACCTCTACTTTTTTCAATGGTGTCCTTAGAGAATCCTAGATTCTTTATTAGCTTGAGGGTACAAATATTCATACTCACACCCCCATCCACCAAGACTTTGAGATGGAGTGCACGGTTATGAGATGGTTGAGTTGGGAAGTCCTAATTAGAAAATGTTAGGAGATGTGGAGTGGTGATATGTCCAACCATAGCTTGGAACTGATCCGCATCAAGATCTGTGGGGACAGTGGATGAAGCCAATGCTTCTTCTAGGATCTTCCTATGTGTGGGTGAGATTTTCAGCAACTCCATGATGGAGATCTAGGCCAAGGTTCTTTTTAGCCGGTCTAAGACATTATAACCATTGGGTATTGACCTTGGATTGGTAATGGATGCTTTGGGTGCTTGGGATGGTCCAAAAATGGTAACTCTGCAACCATGCGTGGTGACTCCACAATCGGCTTTGGCTCCTTTGACGTTGACAACAGTGACCCATTTATCTAAGGATGCAACAACATGATCATAAATATGGCTTACATTGCTATACTTTTCCTTTCCATTCTTGTTCCCTTTATTGTGATCTGGCATCAGATTCATATATATCTTAAGGTCCTTATTTCCTGCAGGTTGTTCAAAATTTATGGTTCTGTCATCAATAAGGTCTTGGATCAAAATTTTCAGTGTCATGCAACTGGCCATCATATGTCCCTTGATTTTATGAAAATCACAAAGGTGATTTTCGTTATACCATGGTGGTTTTACTTGGGGCTCTTGATAATTCTCATAAACGAGGATTTTAATGAGATTCTCTTGTACCAGTTTCTTCATGATAGATTCGATTGATCCCCCAAGGGGTGTTTATTTTTTGTTTGGGGGGATACTTGTTCCATGGGGGTGGTCCCCCTTGATTATTCAAATTATTGACTACTTGGTTGTTGGGTTGCTGTGATATTGCATTGGCTTATGTATTGTTTCAATTATTGGCTTGCAATTGTTGATATGATTGTGTGTTTTTCCTTGGAGCACTGATAAAAAATTTGGCGTCAACCACACCATCATTTGTGACATTCTTGTTCTTTGCCCATGTGTGAGGTTTTTCGTTATAACTGGTTGATGGGCAGTTGTCTAGATAAGTAGGTATCCCCCCTTGTGCAATAAGGGCTCTTTTGATGTTGAGTGCCTTGGGGATCAACTAGTCATATGTGGTGATGCATTGTATTTTTAGATGGAAGGATAAGGTTCCTTCAAGATTAGCGATGATATTGTAGATTTGTAATTCTTCTGGCATAGTCCACTTACTCCTATTGGCCTTGGATCACCATCATTGTAAGAAGGATGAAAATTTTTCCCCCTTAGCTTGTTTGAGAGAAGATAGTTCTTCTAGACTCACATCCATGCCTATGTTAAATGCATAGTTCAGTATGAATGCATCCATAATTTCTTGGAACTTTTTGATTCAAGGAGGAAGGTGAGAGAACCATTCCATTGCTGGTCCAGCCAGACTTTGAGGGAATAGTCACATTAGATAAGTGCCGTCATATGCAACTTCCATACAATGTACTTGGAATTCCCTGATGTGATCTTCAGGATTACCCATCCCACGATATTTGTCAAATTTAGGGATTTCAAATCCCTTTGGGAATGGAACCATCACAATTCTTCTGTCAAATGGATAAGGGCACAAATTGCTTGGTGTTTTCATTGTTTTTCCAGATTGGAGGTCTATCACTTGTTGTGAGAGCAATTTTATTTGTGCAGATACATCATTTTGCTGATCTGGTGGTGGGATGAATGTGTTTTGGGGTGGTTTGATCATTTGAGTGGAAGGTGGGGTGTTTTGCATGCTTGTGGGAGGTTTTTACAAGCTTTGTTATGCGATCAATGCTTGTTGGTATGCTTGCAATTTCTGTAGTGCCAACAATGCCTATTGTTGGTCTTGCTACTATTGGGCTAACAATGCTTGTTGTTGGGCTAGTTGCTGAGCTGCTTCTTTTTGCGCTTGGTACTGTTGCAAAGCTTGTTGATATGCTTGCTGCTGAGCTGCTTCTTGTTGTGATTGGTATTGTGCTTGTGCTTGAGCTTACTGGGCTTGATATTAGGCTTGTGCCTAAAATTGAACTTGTTGGGTGGCTTGTGCAATTTGGGTAGCCTATGCAGCATGTGCAACTTGTGCAGCTTGGGTGGCTTGTTGTTGTTGTTGTAATAAAGCTTGCGCTTGTGCTTGGGCAACTTGTTGTGCCATGTTCAATTTTGGTGGTGGAGGTGGAGGATTTGGAATGGTGTGAGATGTTGTGATGGGAGTTTTTTGAGGTGGTTGTTGAGGTGCTATTGGATTGATGATAGAAGATAACATGGTGGATGGTGCATTTGATATGTTGGGTCCTTGGGAGACCGCATTTTGAGGTATTTGAGGTGTCGTGGATGGTGTAGTGATTGATTGTGTTGTTTGGATTGGTGCCACCTTGTGTTGTGATATCGGTGGAAAGATCGAAGGATTTGGTATGTTGATTTGATTCACGATTGGAGGATTGCTTTGATTTTGTTGATTGAGGATTGGCAAAGGGGGTTTCCCTAAACCAAGAATTGGTGTGGATGTCAATGGTAGAGGGGGAAATGGTGGGAAGATGGGTGGTTTGTTTCCTTGAGAAGATGAGGGATCAAAGATGCTTGCTTTTCCAAATAGCCCCTCTTCTCCTTGTGAAGTCATAGGGAGAGAGACTTGTGTGTCAAGAGAATATGCCGGTGATGTGGAGAAGGTGGATGGATTGTTGGTGTCATGAAAGACAAGCAAAACGTATGGATGTTTTGAGTTTTGAGGAACAGTATTTGGTTGACCCAAGATGGTGTTGCATCTAAGTCTTGGTTGTTTACAAGGGTATGTGTTTGAAGAGCATGAAGCAATGAACTCCCCTTGGTAACCATGGGTTGACTTGGAGCAGGAGATGAGATTGGTTGTGGGATGGGTTGAATGATGCTTTGGAAGGAAGGTGTGAAGGAGACTGGTGGCATAATCCCAAGAGGTTTCTCCACAATATTGCTTAAATCATATTCAGAAGGGAGTTTATCCCCTTCTTTTTCCAATTCTAACATGTATTGTGAAGGATTAAGTCTCATCATGGTGTTGACAATTTTGTGATTTTTGGGGTTTTGGACAATTTCTATTATTTAATCTTGAATCATTTCGAGGACATTGTTGGTGATATCCTCCACTTGAAAACCTCCCTCTTGAAGATCTTGTGGTAGTTGAGGAAGGTTGAGTGGGGGATTGCTAGATCCAATGAGGTTGATTTCAAGTGCAGTTTGACTCAAGTCACTTGAAGTGGATGTTTCTTTGTTTGTTTTCATGTTCTTGTATTGAGATCTAGTTTGGACCATAAAATAAGGATCAACTTTTAGGAATATGGGATGTAAACCCCTAACTCCTTAGGTTGGTCTAAACTTTAGGTACAAAAAATAAAATCTAAGGTGTTAAGGATCAAAGGATGGTGATGAGATACTGAGTGATGTGAATGATTGCAATCTGAAAGGATCTTGGAGGGATACTAGACTTTAGGAATTTTGGATTTGATTTGGATTTTGATTTGGATTTGATAATGAACTTATAAACTCCAAGAGGTCAGATGTTGTCTTGAAATGAATTTGTCCACAAGATAATAATTTAACTAAGCATGTGAAGAAGGATGTTTCCACACACACTCAATCAAACGAGATGACTTTGATTTGATTTGGGAGGATTTTCGAAAAGCCTAGCATGAAGGATTTTTCCAAGATTTCTAAGAGTTGTTTGTGAGATGGGTTATGATTGATGTTTGAGGATGGATGAAAGTGTTGATTTTAATCCTAAGTGAACTTATAGAGACTTTTGTTTACAAGACATACGTATTGAAGAACATGCTATACGTCTAAGTACCTTTCAACCCTACAAAGTGAGGTACTCAAAACGTTGGAAAAGACTTGGATTTTGAAATAATAGAATGAATACAAATTGGGATTATCTTTTGAAGAACATTTGTAAAAGTTATAGACCAATCTTTCTCTAACTTCGTAAAGCATGGAATGACATTTCTTGAGAATTCTTGGACTAAGACACTTGTTTTGATTGATGGAATTTGGTTTTAGGATTTTGATCTTGCGGGAAATTATTTGAGAAAACACATGTGTGGGGTCCAATTGTCTTTTATCTTTGCTTAATGGATTCTTTTTACCACAAACACTTATCTTGCGTAGCTTTTGAACTAAATGTCTATGTCTCAATTTATTTTCATCCCACAAGGTCCATTATGTGGAAATCAAGAGAATCAAGGCTATAGTTCCCTAATGTTGACTTTAGAGAGAGAAAATTGAGATATAAACCCAAATACTTAGAAGCCTCTAAGGATGAAATCCGTAGGGACAAGCAGTAGCACTTGGATTTTTCAAAGGTATTTTCTCCTTCTAAAGGTTTGAAATTTGATGAGCTTGTTAAATGTTTGTTTTTAAATATTTTGGATCCAAACAATGTGTTCAAGTGATTCAAAGATTGCACAACCCTAGGATGGAAAAGAAAATATTTGTTGAATTCCCACTTGGATAAATCCAGCTGCGGTTATTCAGAGCAGATGATTAGAAGCTTGACCACACTAGCTCCCCTCCATGACACTCACTTCTACGGGTTAGCAAAGCTTCGGTTCTCATGAATCTCCCATGATGAACTTTTCATCTCTACAAAGAACTGCAAATATGTGGGACAACTCCAGAGGTTTGACCTCCTAACGCCAACAAATATTGGGATTTTGGATTCTAAACAAAGGTTCATAGTAAGGGCATCTAGTTTAGGGGGTACAATGATAAAATCCTTGTGAGAGATCTCCCAACCCTTAGAACAAGGGATTTATGCATCATAAAGACACTAGGGGAGAGTTATCATGCATCACTTCCCATTGTTTACGATTTTCATCGCAACCACAAATTTATATAGCGGTTTGGAAGAGCTTGGATTATGCTCATTACCACTTGGGTTGTTCCCTTGGGGTGAGTACTTTTTCCCACCAAGGCAGGCCCTCTAAAGGTAAACACAAGCGAGTAAGCACATATGTAGTTTGATCAATCTTTGTTTGTGTGAACAAAGAGAGAACACACACAATGAATTTACCCACACTAGCAAGATTTGTTCAATTTTAAGAGCCCAAATTTGAAATGTGGAGGTAATCTTTTTGACAACCTAATATCACAAAAATTATTTTGATTCTCAATATTTCTGTGAAGCGCAAGAGAAGTGCATATGCATTTCGATGGTATTAGTTTGTAAAAAAGATTACAAAACAAGATAAACACATGTTCATTTTAAATCCACAAAGACAATAGTGAGTTCTTTTTATACACCAAAATCAAGTGTTTGAAGTTGCTTGTTCAATTTTTAAAACCCAAAATCAAATCTAGTGAGTTTCTAAGGTTCTTTTTAACCAACTTTGAAAAAAAGAAAGCTTTTGCATGTTCTTTTTAAAACCCAAATAAAATGTAGTTGAGTTCTAAATTGAAAGATAGCAAGATTTCCAAAGATTGGGTTATAGGTGTCCCCAAAGTGTTTAAAAACACTTGTTACAATCGTGAAATAGTGCCATAAGAGACCTTCCTTTCATTTCCTCTTTTCCTTCTTTGTCCCCTAACCTGCAAAAGTTTGTCAATCTACAGAAAATAGAGCCACAAAACAGGTCAATGGTCAAAGGAGATCAATATAAAAAGGCACATGTTAGAATAAAACTAAAAATTGAATTTTTATCCCAACCCGGTGTCGCAATCCACGAAGGCGTCACTATTTGGAGCCTTTAGTGTCGCTCTGTGGAAACCAACATCGCTCTATAGAAAAATAGAGACAACGATTGCGCTGCTATGTTGACCAGTGTCACCTTTTAAAATTTGAATGACCTAGCCCTCTGGAAAATTAATGCAGCATCGCCCTTTGGTTGTAGAGGCAGTGTCGCTATATAGCGATGCTATTTTTTTCTTTAGTGTCACTGTATCCTGAGAATAAACATAAAAGAGAAAAACAACAGAATTGACCAAAAAAATGTGTTAAATTTGAGATTTGTGCCCTCCTTTTGACACCAAATGTAGAATGATTTGCCTAAACCTACTCAAACATGGACAAACAAGCAAACATTAGTCCTCAAACAAGTATAAACCCATGAAATTCATTCAAACACAAGAGCAAGAAAATAGTGTAAAATATTCAAATAAAAGCTAATGAAATCTTATTCAAAATGCTCATACCAGCATCCCATGGGGGAATTGGTGCTTCTTTGATGTGGAAAGAAGCCCTTTCCCAATTCCTTGATAAGCTTGATAGATGTAAAGTGTGATCTTTGATGCCAAATTTCAATAACCTTGCTATGATTGATGAAATCTTATGCTAACATGGATGAAAATGGATACTTTGAATTCAAAAATGACTATAATAACCTTGAATAAACTTGTGAGTGATTGTGGATTCAAATGAGAAAAATGATCTTACATGGATTGTGGATACCAAATCAATAGAGAAGGCCTCTATTTATAATGGAGAAGGATTGGAGAATGAAGAATATGATGAATGTGGGATTAACATTTGAACCAATGGCATTGTGCCACTTGTCAACATGCTAATGAAGGAGAGTGGAGCACATTTTGAACAATGTGCTTGTTAAATGCATGTTGGTGGAATTTGAATTTGAAGAAGTGACTTGTGTAAGAGGAGGTGTAAGAGGAGTTAATGCCAAGTTGGCTCAAGGTGAGGACATGTAAGAGCCCTTAATGCCAAGTTGAAGGACAAAAGTCCTTTGAGAGGGAGAATTCAAATAAGTGGAATATTCCTAGAATATGCCATATTTGAATAAAAAAGGAGGAATTAATAAACCAAATAAATTGATTTACATGTGCAACTTGCAAAAGCTAGAGGAATGGAGGATTAGTGTTAGGAGTTAATTAGGATTAATTAACTTAGATGAAGTTAGTTTGATTTGACATTTGATTTAGATATTTAGATTTATTTAAATCAAATGAGAGGATAGTTGGGAGATTAGTAATTTAATTAAATAAAATGATTTATTCAATTAAATGAAGAACATTAGGATTTAATTAAATAAAGTTGATTTATTTAATTAAAGGAAGAACATTAGGATTTAATTAAATAAAGTTAATTTATTTAATTAAGGGAAGAACAATGAGATTTAATTAAATAAAGTTAATTTATTTAATCAAAGAGGGAACATTAGGATTTAATTAAATAAATTTGATTTATTTAATCAAAGAGGAATTTTGATGAATTAATTAAATAAAGATTATTCAATTAATTGGTTAGTAAATAAATGATTAAGGAAGAATCAAAGTTAGTTAATCAGGATCAAGTGCACGATATCAATAAGGATATTTCAAGTGTTTACATGGGTTTATCAAGTTGAAGTCATATAATTATTTTTATCATAGATAAAATGGTGATCATTTTATCATTATTAATTTGTATGTTGATGATATGTAGTGAGTAATGAGTTGAATGAGTAAATAATAGGTTTTAGTCACTTTTTTATGATAAAGATAGATACATGATAATTAGTCATACTTGTAGATAGACCATTTAACTTCTAAGACTATGCCTGGATGTGGGGCTAATTCGAGAGATATGATATTTCATTCTAATACTTAGAGTGCCATTAGTTTTGTAAAGAATATGACCTTTCACATGATGACAAATAATGTTGATGTCCAATACCATTTTTTCAAGATATGGTAGAGGATAGGAGGGTTATGTTTTGGAAAAAATTGAGACTGTAGAATTTTGTAAATGAATTTATGTAGTTAGTGAACACATAATATTAGTCGGTACAATGAGTGTATTAGTCTCTTTGTTCCTAACAATTATATGATAGTGTTTGTACTTTTCTCTTGTAAGGTATATGACAAGTGGAAGAATGTTGAGATAGGTTTTTCATATACCTTACATTTCCAATGTTTAATTATTTTTCTATTTGTGATTCCTCATAAAAAAAGGAATCCCAATTATAGCTTGGTAATTATTCCATGTGTATGTCTTATTATGATTTGTGTAAATGTGTATAAGAGAATATATTTTCATTAAAGATGTGTAAGTATCTATAACAAAGATAGTAATGCAAGAGATATTATTGTTATGAACTAGATATGCACCCTTGTCAAGTTCTCAACTCAACTATCTAGTGAAATATTGGATGATATCATATGGGGGATTTGATAGATTAATATCAACCTCCAAAGAGGGATGGTTCCCTGAAATAACTGCCATTCCTCAATGACTGGAAATATTTTTCATGTTTGTGAACAACCAACAAGGAATGAAGAAAGAATAGGTGTTTAACCAACTAATGCAATGCTTCTTGAAGAATTAAAAAACTCACTTACCCACTCATGTTGGATATACATGCTACTATTTTGAAGTGAATGGGTAAGATAAAAACACTCCTCTTTAGCTGCAACTTCATGCTTGAGTGCAAGCATGGATTGTGATGTCTTATTGGCCTCCATCCTAGCTAGATGTCTAATAGGACCCTCTTGAAAGAAAAAAATTCAAACCATCCTTGATGATATCTTGCTTATGGACTACTTCTCTAACTTCATGCTAATTGGAATTATTTAATTCATGTGGTTCAAGTGAAAACATGGTTGAATTCCCCATTGCTTATGTTGCTCATATTTTTTTTATTTTGAAGGCATTGATTTGACATCAAGACTTGAGCATAAATCTTCTATGATATTTGAGAAAATATCTTCATAAATTTCTAGCTTACTCTCTTCATGTATGCCAATTTTTTCACTCTTCAAAATAGGGTTGTCTTCATCTTCTTCTACATAAACCAACACCCTGTCAAAATTTCTTGTATCTCATTGTTCCAAACTTATTGTTGATGTTGATATGGGGATGTTTTCTTCCTCCCACTCAATAAGACAAGGAGCTCATTGAAATTTTTTGTTAGCACTTCATGTTCAAAACCTCTTACTTGCTTTGAGTCATGCTGTCCAAACTAATCTTTTTCATGATATTCCTATAGCAAGTCTAATTTTTCTTTTTCTATACCTCATTGAATTTCATCAACTACAAGTTCTTCTTTTACCTTAGAAACCTCTTTCTTTTTCTCACTAAACCCACTATCTTGCCAAATAATGGGTCCACTTGAGAACAATGAAATTTTACTAGGATAGAAAGGATGAGTTGGTATGAGATCTTGGAAATTTTGTTGAGTAACTTAAAAAGTGTAATATCCTGATTAAATTATTTTGCAAATACTAAATAAATTATCAAATTGGGTATCTTTTAAATTACACCAAACAACACCACACTATGTTTAAATGATGAAAAAATGATGAGGAAATTTTATTCACTGTCATAAGCATGAAAATATATTAATTTTTTTCTAATAACATCATCCAACAACAATGCACAACTATTGTGTAAAACTTTAGAGAAATTGCAAACTAGAAGCTACTGCTGAAAACCTAAATCACACATCCAACTCCAAACTTCAAGATGTTGTTCTGGATAGAAAAAAATTAAGGAATTCTTTGAAAATAAAATATATTTTCTATTAATAAAAACAACACCAATTGATAACGCAAATGCAAGCAAATCCTCAAATTTCCAAACTGCACCAAATAGTGAAATTGAGTACAATGAAACTTTAACTATAATCTTAAAATTCATCATAAATGATTGTGCCAATGGAAAAATAATGACTTATTGCTGATATTACAAGTTTAATACATTATTTTTCTGTTCATGATAGAAGCAAACTACAACCCAAAACCTTGTTGCAATTTGCACAATGAGAAAGGGAAAACAAACCCACAAATTGCAACCAAAACACTGTATCTTATATTACAAAATCATCAACACTCTAAATAGAGTCCGAGAAGAATAAATACATGAATAAAATATAATAAAACAACTAAAAAAATGATAACAACAACAATCTCAAACTATGCCAAAATCTGAGCACTCCAAAACACAAACCTTGCCAAACAACTCAACCAAAAAGCCACATAAAAGCCATCTTTCAACACTAATAAAACTCCTGTGTGCAGTCACACCTATAGACCCTAGGGCCACTGTCCTTGAGTCCAAATATCCTTGGTTTTACAGCCTTAGAGATTATTCCCACAATATTTTATCACCCTTGTAGGTAGAGAAAACGCCCAACCAAAATCTGCAATAAGAATCCCCTAAAATGAAGCTCAAATTCATGTTTTATTGAAAAATATTTAATTTCCAAGTTAGGGACCCAAAAATCATGACCAAGGAGAGATTACCTTTTTCTTGTAGTGCATGTAACCTCTAGTGCCAAGTGTAAAAGCAAAAATCAAGTGCACCCAAGGGAAATAATAAAATATTTCCATTTCCTGCACTGCGTCATAAGCCAATTAAAAATCCATTTAGCCTTTTTCCAAAAGCCACACCCAAATTGGCTCAATTAAATATTTCATAAAAAATTGATAATTAAACTCCAAAATTGTCTTAATTAATTCACCTCGAGTAAAAAAATTTCCCAATTTCGCTGCAGGACCTGACATGTGATTTTTGGAAATCTGACCTACTAAAAATATTAATTTTCTATTTTTAGAAATTTCAAGAAAAGGGTTATTACAAGTCCTCCCAAAAATTTCTTTTCCTCAAGAAATTACAACAATGATGCTCCAAAATCATGATACCCAAAATAACCAAAATTTTTCATTGCAAAACATATTGTGATCATTGCATAACCAATCATTGTACTTTCCTCTCAAACATCTTGATAATTTCTTTAAGAATGTACCTGTGCTCTGTAATTTCATGGATATTAATTTCAATGTACAACCTCTTACTCCATATTACCTAATTTTTTATATTTCTCCTTCCAATTTTTGCACTCAATAAACTTCTCCTTTCAACTCCTTCCTAGAGTTGTGTATGTGCGCTATCACCAAGAAAACTATACAAAAATGTCTTGCAACCATTATCAAAGACATAAATATATTTTATGAAGCCAAAAGAATGGTTATAATTAAAATAAATCCTCCATAATAGTGGATACCAATCTTAGAAACAATTTCCTTCATTACCTTGAAATCATGAAGACACTTCTTGTAGGATATATCACAAACTGCTACAAATCTTGCCTTTGTTTGAAAGATGTTTGATACAACTTTAGGATCTGATTTGGAATGGAAATGGAACATATGAAGAAAAAAAATTCATCACATAACAACATTCCAAACTCAACCAAAATCTGAATATTTTTATTGCAACACAGAGGCCCTTCTTATGGAAGACTATGCACTTTCTGAATCCTTCCAATATGATCTTCATATATTATTTTGAACATGAAAGTAGAAAATAATTTTATGAAATGTTCAACCATGTTAGAGAAATTACTAAAATTTTTGATAGCTTACACCTTTAGGTACTTCCAAAACAACCTCCCACTGCAATACAAATAGTGTCCTGGATTTCTAGCTAGAAGTGCATTGACAATAGGCAACTTGGATTTACATTTTTTGAAACATTTGCTAATGTAATGGGTCTGATTTTTTCTACTATTAGGACTTTCATAATATCCATTGTATCTTCTATCATATCCATTATATATTTTGGAAATAAATCTTCTATTCACCTCTACATTGTTGAGATATATTTCATGAAAATACATAACAAAAGATCTAAACTTTACCTCAATCAGAGAGAAGATATTTTCAGCCTCTTGGATTGGTCTATAGGATCCAAAATACAGAAGAAGATTAATAATACAACATAATTCATTCCATGGTACTCTAAATGACCAAGAGATAAACAACAAAATTTTTCATTGGAAGATAATAAACCCCTGAAAATCCTTTGGCATAAACTTGACATTCTTCACATTTCCATTGAAAATGTTAGTGGCAAAAAAATAAGAAACCATGATGCAAATACCATGTCCTCTATGGAAGGAGTAAAAATACCAAGAATCATTCATTCTGAAAAACTCATCTATCACCATTCTTTGAAATGCCCATTTTTGTAGCTCACCAAACCCATAATACCAAAACAAAGAAATCCTCCATCCAAAGTACTCCTTCACATGAATACCAAGAGTTGATTGATGTTTGAATATGTTCAAAGAAATACTAATTTTAAACCTTTTATCATACCTTCCCAAGATATCCTTTGAAACTTTGAACTTCATGTAATTAAGTTCCTCAAATTTCCATCTTTGCATTGAGATCCAATTAATTTTCTTTCTTGTAGAACTACAAAATATAATAGATCCATGTGAGGAAGTTGAAATATTAGCTTCATGTAGAGAATTAGTTACCTTTTCATCTTCTTCCCACTCCTCTTGAGAAATCCCTTTGAACATTCTTTGAGCACCAAAAACACGAGTCAAGAGTGTGATGGCAATCTCCCAAAAATATGTCTTATTAAAGGACTCTTGTTGATATGCATCAATATATCTATCCAAATTTTCCAAAGCATCTTCCCAACCATTATTGGAAGTCAAGATATTATCATCACCAATGAAAAAAAAATTTCTCACCCAATTCTCAATGAATTGCAAAATCAAATTGTAAGGTAAGATCTTGTACTTCACATGCTTCTTGCAAATGGATGACTGAGAGTAGCATATTATCAAATAAATTAGATGAAAAAGTTAGAGTGTTTGCAACCAATGCCATGTTGGATTGTCCACTCTAAAGATGAACCTAGAAGCATATATTTGGAAACTCCCTTTTGCTGATTTAGAAGTATTGAATTGGTGAATAGAGATCTATGATGTCCATCAAAGGAACTCAGAACTTGCATACTCTTAATCAACAAACAATTTTCTGCCCACTTAAATTCTCCTATATTACCATACTCTTCTACACATTGATGTGAGAAATTAGAAATGTAAACAAAAAAACATGAGTTGATACCTCCATAAAACTATCAAATGCAACAAGTATTGCATTCCAATGCATGTCAAGAATATGGATCTTTGATATGTATGAAAGATCTATCACCCAAAAGTATTTTAACCTTAAAACATTGAAACTCCTAGACCCTTAATATAGAAGTATTTAACCTTGTTCAAATGTATAATCAACCCTTTATCTATCCATGTACATAGAATGGCTATTCTATTTGTGACTATGGTATCAAACCCATCAATTATTTCAGCCTTCAAATGCATCTAAATGTTATCCCTCTATGATTCATTGGAAAAGGAACCAGGGTCCCATACCATCATCCATGAATAAGTCAAAAATATAGAAGACTATCACCTAGATCCCATATACAAAGATAATCTTGACTCATGATCAATGGAATCATATTCTCTATGTTGCAAATCACATCCTTGTTCTTATCTTCCTCTTTAGAACATTTTCCAAAATGATAAAAATCTTGTAGAGCCACAGTAGGATAAATGAAATCATACCTTGGGCTGCGATAAACATGTTCATCCATATTTCCCATTAGAGGTATGGTAAAAACAACATCATTTTTTCTTCACATTTGGAATCATCAAGCTCTTCTACTAAAACCTTTGAAAATATTTTTTTCATCTCACTGTTCTATCTTTTCTAGAAAATTATTTTCCCATTTTGATCTTCAACAATTTTAGGGAAATATGTGATTATGTTAGTGTGAAAGGGGTACTTTATCTAACTAGTTCATTCTTAGCTAGTTCTCCAGTGAAATCCTCTTCACACTAGCTTAACTTTACATAGGGATAAGGTGGTTGAGCCTTTAATGACATGAGTTGTCACACCTCATAGGATGACAACACTTGCCATAATATGGTTGCATCTATCTCTCCCCTTGGCTTATATAACCAAGGCATTTCCTTTGTAATCTAAATTCTCAAGCTAAATATAGATTTGGATTCTTGAGAGGAATACAGTTTATTCCTTCTCATATTTTAGGTTTTGCTTTCCTTCAATCATTAGATTCTTAGGTAGGCTACTTAGCGAATCTCACATGGTATCAAAGTCAAATTTGAGTTGTGGGTTAGCAATCCTTTAGAAATCTGAGTGTAAAGCTATTTTTTTTCAAAAAACAAGTATGCTCTTCTCTTGCATCCTCGGATGATCTGGAGAATCAGAAAGGTGTGAAAAAAAAAAAGTTTCTAGGGGGGTTCATATATTGACTTGTTAGTTATAGGTCTACTGAAGCTTCTTGGAGAGATTCCAAGCTTCCAAAGTAGTTGAGACATTCAAATCTTCCCTTTGTTTCACCTAAAACAGACACTAAAGGCTAGATTTGCAACAATTTGAAGTGAGAGGTTCATTTCCAAATCCAACAAAGAGCCATCATTTCAGAGCATTTTGGGTCAAATCCGACCCTGCCATCGTGCTCAAAAGGTCCAAAAACCATAAAATTGACTATCAAAATGTCAATTTCAGATAGTTGCCAGGTAAGGCAATTTTTTTTTGTCTAGGGAGCCATTTGACCTCCATGAACAACTAATTTAAAAATAATATATATTTTTTAATTTTAAAATGAAAAAAATGTTTTAAAATAAAAATCATTTTATTTGGTTTTTTGTTTTTCAAATAAAACTATTTTTATTTTTATTTTTTTCAAATAAAATATATTTTTGATTTTAAAAAATTGAAAAAATTTACATATGTATTTTTTGATTTTAAAAATAAAATTACAAACATATGTTTATCTAAATATATTATTTTCATTTTAAAAAAATTCACAATTAAAAATTAAAACCAAAAATTTGCAAAAAAAATTCATTAACATAGAAAGATTTAAAAAAGAAAACAAAAATTAAAAAAAAATTATTAAAAACTTTGCTGCGCAGACCTATGCAGTATTGTGCAGTACCTACGTAGATGTGCACAATAGGTACCACAAGGTACCTTTGTACCTATGGTACCCTGCTGCGCAATGCGCATGGTTCATCCTTCGTCGGCCTTCAAGCCTTTGCAAATATTTTTTTAACTTTTATAAAGTTTTTAATATTTTTAAAATGTTAAAAAAATAATTTTTTGACATCCGACACACTTTTTTGCTGACGTTTTTATTATTTTTTAAATATTTTTCAATATTAAAATATATAAAGCCGCAAAATCCACTGACGCTTTTAAAATATTAGACTAACGATTTTAATATTTTAAAAATACTTTTATATTAAAATATATAATATTTTGAAGTCCGCCACGTTTTTTCAAAAAATCATGCCAACACTTTTAATATTTTTTAATTAAAAAAATATAAAAAATCTTAAAGTAATCAAATTTGGAGGTGATTTTAGCAGATAGCTAAACTGCAAATTGCTAAATTTATCTGGCCGAATGCTACATTTAACAAAATTCTAAACTAGCTAGAGGACATCTATATTTGGTAGACCGCTAAATTTGGCAACAATTATGCTAAATTTGACAGATTTTTTTTGAAGATTTTAATACCCCCTCTCCATTGATGCACTAATTTTTGAAGGTCAACTTTGAACGCTCATAACTCGTGTTCCACAAATTCGTTTTTAGTGCATTTTTTTTTATTTGGGCTAATTTTTTGTGCTCTACACATTGGTGAAGATGGTTTTAGATTTTGGCACACATTTTTTCAAGAATTGCCGATTCTTAGGGAGGACTCCTCACCGTTCTCGTTTTACAAACTTCAAAGCTGCATAACATTTACATATGACCTTAGATTGAGTTGATTCTTGTTTTGAAAGTGCATGATTTTTTGTGTACTTCATATTGGTGCTGTTTATTTCATATGAAATTGTATTGAATATATACTTTCAACACATGCTGATTTCTTAAGGATTTGTAAAAGCATTGAAATCCAAAAATCTGTAATTGCTGATGAGCCTAGTTTTTGGTCTAGTTTTGGGTAGAATCTATAGTCTATTTTCTCATGATGTCATGGAATTTAATGTTAAGTGTTGGTATTGGCATAATGTTTCCCTCAAACCATTGACATTTGACATTACCTTATCTCTACAAGCTTTAATTATATTTGGCATAATATGTGGGTCATCTATATTGATTTTGCATGTGATTAATGAATGTTTCTTAGAGTGGTTATTGATGTGTAGTTATTACATGAACTAACCTTGAATTGCAGACTTAATACGCTAAGTTATGGAAGACACCGCCAGCTGGGCATGCACCATAACGACCAGCTGAAAAGTCACTCCAAGTCAAAGGCAACTGGCATCAAATATTTTTCATACAACTGAACGTAACCGCCTTGCAGTGGACCTTAATGATAGAGCATGCATGGGCATTACTGCTATGCTGGATCTGTGCTCGACTTGCATGTCTGACTAGATATAATGCATGCGTAACAACTGTCGCTCCACTTTTCCCTGTTTTCACTAAATGGCGTCCTCCTAGTCGTGGAGTTGACTACCTTGTTTAGCTGTAGTATAAATAATAATTTGATGCTCCTTCTTGAGGAGGTTGCACAATTTTACATTTGATTTACAGTGAATAAAATAAAGTTTTGAGTTCAAGCATTTGAGTTCTTGTTCGTTTAGAGGATACTTAGCCAAAGGGGCCCACTTGGTGAGTAATCCATTCTCTTAGTTTAGCATTAGCTTAGTATTAGTTACTGTTTGATACTTAGTTTGAAATCTAATATTGACTATTCCTACAACCACTAGAAGTCCATTATGTGTCTGTTCCTATAGCCAAAGTGGACAGAGTAGTCCCTGTTTGTCACACAAATTTTTATTCTTGCTTTGCATTTCAACTTAAGCATAGTTGTTGGTTGATGTTTAGCATTTGCTTTATTTCCTTTCAATAATTTATTTTGAGCATTGTGTTTCTTAGCAGTAGAATGCTATGACTACTTGAGCCCCTAGTGCACATATAGTGCTGACCCATTTCAAGTTCATGTTCCTGGGTTGAAAAGTTAAATGCACCTTCATGATGATTGAATGACTATTCAAGTTAGATGTCCAATCTCTGAATCATGGCTGTAAAGGCTTAGTTGTGAAATCATTGTAGGAGGCCAACATTTTTGGCACCGTTGTCGGGGATGGTGTCAAGCTCAGAAGTTTTCAGAGTCATTGGTAGTTTTTGCTGTAGTTTTTTTGAAAGTTGTTCTTAGAATATCCTCATTTAGGAAGTAAAGACCCCCCTGATTCTTTACCAATTCTTTGTATGAGTTGACTGATAGTGAGTGATATCACATGCATAGAGAAAGGAGAAAGGACACTTATGGGAGATTTCTTCCTAACAATCCTCATCCATTCAGCTAGTTGAGTACCAGAACCTTCCAGAAGAAGAAGAAGGTCCACACCTCTTCAGAGACACATATCCTGATCTAACCAACTCTGAAGTCTCCTCGAAAGATCAAAATCAGCTTGAGAACCCCTTTGTCTTTGAACCACATCAAGTAGGCATGGGTGATGCAAATAGGAACAGGAAAAACCAACGAACTTTTCCTTTCCCCATTGCCCATCAAAATAAAGTTGAAAAAATCAAGAACATGCCTCAACACTCCCCAAGTTTTATGGACTTGTGACACAAGATCTTGATACCTTCTTATTTGAGTTTGACATACTCTACAGAAGTTATGATTATACTACTGATTCCCATAGGCTTAAGTTATTCCCCACCACTTTGAAAGAGGCTGCATTAAGATGGTTCATGAACCTAGGCAGAGATACTATGGAAACTTGGGAAGACATGAAGACAAAATTCTTTGAGAAGTACAAGGAATACTATAGGGGTAGTGACATGAGAGGAGGTGATATTTTTAGGATGCAGTAGAAGGAAGATGAGAGCTTAGAAGATTACATTGCAAGGTTTCTGTTTTTCTTGCAAAAATATCTACACCATGCACTTAATGAGGAATCAAAAAAGTTGCTTTTCCTGAGAGGAATCAATGATAGCTACATTGATGCTTTGGACCTCATGGCAGGAGGAGATATCTCCCAAGTTCCTTGGGAGGATATCAAGAAAATATGCTAGAATTGCTCTAGGGCAGCTTCAAAGAAAGGGAGAGCTTATCAATCTTCCATGGGTAAGTCAACTACTAGTGGAGTTTCAAGAATGGAGATCACTCATTTGCTGGCATACTTCAAGCAATAAATTATCAACAATCTATCTACTCAACTAGATACACTTCAAGCCAAAAAGAAGCAAGAGGAGGCAAAAATGATGTTGACAGAGTATTGTCCCCACTGTAGACAAAAGAAGGACTGCAGATGTAAGATGGTAGCTAACCTGGAAAGAAAAAATATTCCACTTGAGTTCAAGCCAATTTAGATTGAAGAAGACCAACTCTACTATGTTGCACAATTGAAGCCTTGGGCTCCAAGATAAGGTATTCCACCAGATCCACTATCCTATGCTAGATCATATTTTAACTCTTATTCATCTAGTAACCAATGTCAACTCCCATATCCACCCAGTTATGGAGGATATCCACCATAGCCTTGGAGCAACCCTCCAAATGCTTGGACTAGCCATCAGAGTCCACCTCAGTGGCAACAACCTCAAATGAATTGGAATCAATTTCAAGGACACTAGCAACCACCTCTAGGAAATTGGAAACAAACAAATCAATGGAGAGGAGCACAATAATGGCCTACTCAAAACCCCAGTTACATGAAGCCACCTTCTCAACCCCAACAACCTACTATAATGCCTCCACCTGCTAATCCAAGTTCTAATGTACCTAAACCAACTCAGCTACCAGCTCAGCCCACACCCAATCCTAATAACAAGCCACAACAACAACCTATATATTCTGCCAATTCAAATCAATTCCCTGCATATGCTGTGAGTGCAAGTGATATCCACTTGCATTCAGGAACCAAGCTACCGGCCCCTTCCAAGCCCATCATTACTAAGCTTCTTGTGGAAGAGGAGGATGAGGCTCTAAATTATCCTATTCATCCAAATGCACCTAAAAATCCTAAACCAGCCCAAACCAAGCAGACTGAGCAAGAACCACCATTTCCTCAGAGACTGGAAGTTTCCAAAAAGAAAGAAGAAAAATAGGATACTACTTTTGACTCCTGGATCAGTTAAAGCATATATGTGTTCATATACCCCTATTTCAGGCCATAAAAGATGTTCCAATCTACAACAAAGCTATTAAGGAAGCTTGTCTTAAGAAGCCAGGGAGGAAGAAGAAAAACCCAACTATAGTTCATGTGGTAGGCCAGCTAGCTGATATCATGTTGGGAAAAGTGACTATTCCCAAGTATAATGACCAAGGTAGTTCTGTAGTAGCAGTTGTCATAAACGGGATTCAAGTGAAGAATGCTCTGATTGATTTAGGGGAAACAATCAATGTAATGACCAAAGATATCTTGCAACAACTAAGTATTGCAAGTATGAGATCTACTCCTAGTGTCCTGCAACTTGCAGATAGTTCTACTGTTAAGCTTGATGGTGTAGTGGAGGATCTTGTGGTGGTACTAGACTCCTTGGAATATCTAACAGATTTTATGATTCTTTCTCCTAAGGCCACACTAGACGGGTTTCCCATCATCCTTGGAAGGCCTTGGTTGGAAACTGTAGATGCATACATTGGATGTCGGTCTGGTGACATAACCATTTTCGATGGAAGGAGTACTAAAGTTTTTTTTCTTTATCCACCTGCTCAGCTATCTCATGATGAAGAAGATTTTGTATGGCCACAAGTTGGTGAAGAGGCCAAGCAAGTTAATTCTGTGGAACAAATTATGATGCTAGGTAGAAGATCTTTCATGTAGCTCCAAGATGAGGATGAAGTGTTGAATAAAATTATTCAAAACCATTATGGAGTGGAGGAAACATCATCTTCTACTTCAGTTAGAACACTTCTGCTTGTTCTTTCTACAACCATTGTTCCTATAGACATTTTTCCTATAGATGTTCTTCCTGCAGCCACTCTTCCTGCAGATGTTGTTCCTATAGACAGACTTCCTATAGCAATAGGTATGTTCCATACATTGCTGCCGTATGAAATAAAGGTACTGTGTGTTAATGAAGCAGCCATGGTAGAGTTAACTACACAAGTACAGGTGTCTAAAGGAAAATATCTGAATGTTAATAGTAAATTGAGTGAAGAGCATTAACTATTGTTGGAAAATCTATTAAGGGCCCATCAACATGCATTTGCATGGGATTATCACAACATGAAGGGACTAGATCCTAAACTTTGTACCCACATAATTTATATCAGAGATGATTTTACTCCAGTAAGACAACCACAAAGAAGGATTAACCCTGCACTAAGAGAAATTGTGAAAGGAGAATTGCAGAAATTACTAGATGCAAGATTTATCTATCCCATTGCGGATAGTCAGTGGGTGTCTCCATTAGTGATTATGCCCAAGAAAGGAGGGAAGTGGCAAGTTTGTGTTGATTATAGAGAACTTAATGCTTCCACCAAGAAAGATCACTTTCCTTTACCCTTCATTGATCAAGTTTTAGACACACTTGTAGGAAAGTAATACTTCTCTTTTCTAGATGGATTCAATGGCTACAACCAAATCCAAATTGCACCACAAGACCAGGAGAAGACCACATTTACCTGTCCATGGGGGACCTATGCCTATTCAGTACTCCCATTTGACTTGTGCAATGCACTTGCAACTTTCCAGAGGGCAGTCATTAGTATATTTTCAGACATTTCTCATGATTGCATGGAGATTTATATGGATGACTTCACCACTTATGGTGTTGATTTTGATCAAGCATTGGATAATCTCAAGAGAGTCCTACAAAGATGTGAGGATAAAAACTTGTCCTTAAATAGCAAAAAATGCTCCATGATGATGCAAGAGGGTGTAGTTCTTGGCCACTACATCTCCCACAAGGGAATTCAAGTAGATCCTACAAAAATTAAGGTAATCACAAATCTGCTTACACCTGCAAAACAAAAGGATGTTATGAGTTTCTTGGGTCATGTAGGATATTATAAGTGATTTATCAAAGATTTCAGCAAGGTAGCATCATCGTTGTATTCCCTTCTCACTAAGGATGCTGAATTTCAGTGGACTGAAGCTTATGACAAGACATTTTTTTTCTTGAAGACAACTTTGAAAAATGCTCCTATACTTAAGGGACCCAATTGGGAGCTTCCTTTCCACATTCATACTATGCATCAGATTATGCCATAGGAGCAGTCTTAGGACAGAAAGAGGGAGCTGTTGAAAATGCTATTTACTTTGTCAACAAAAATTTGCAAGGAGCTGAATTCAATTATATAGTGACAAAGAAAGAGATGCTGGAAGTAGTCTATGCACTGAAAAAATTCAGACATTACATAATGGGCTACCAAATATTTGTGCTCATTGATCATGTAAAAATTAGATATCTCATGAATAAACCTTTGAGAAGATTGGCAAGATGGTTATTATTGATGCAGGAGTTTGATATAACTATTGTAGATAAGCCAGGGAAAGCTAATGTTGTTGCAGATTTTCTCTCAAGGCTAACTACATCAGAAGACAATCAATCCATAGATGACTCTTTTCTAGATAAGCATCTATTCTCTCTCAGTGTACAAATACCCTAGTATGCTGACATAGCCAATTACCTGGTTACAGGTAGAGTTCCTTCTCACTTCTCCCCAAAAGAGAAAAGGGCACTCATTGAAAAATATTTTCCTTTCTCTTGGATTGCTGGATGAATGTTTTATACTAGACCTGACCATGTCATGAGAAGATGTGTGAGAGAAGATCAGACATGAAATTTTACATGCATGTCATAATGAACCATGTGGAGGACACTTTGCAGCCAAAAGGACAACAATGAAGATCTTGAACATAGGGTACTACTGGCCAACACTCCACAAGGATGCATGAAGGTATACTAGAAAATGTGATAGATGTCAAAGAATGGGTAGACCAACCAAATCTGATGAGATTCCACTATGCCCTCAGATAGTAATCACTCCCTTTGACAAGTGGGGATTGGATTTTGTGGGACCAATTGACCCTCCATCAAATGGTAAGTCTTATATATTGGTATGCACTGATTATATAACAAAATGGGTAGAAGTTAAGGCCATGAAGCATGCAAGGGATAACAAGGTTGCAAAATTTTTTTATGAGGATATTCTCACAAGATATGGAGTGTCAAGAGAGATAGTGACTAATCAAGGGCCGTAATTCACATCAACTCTTATTGCAACACTAGTAAATCAGTACAATATCAGACACATAAAGTCTACTCCTTATCACCCCCAGGCTAATGGCCAAGTTGAGGTGACAAACAGAGAAATTGAAGCCATTCTGACTAAAACAGTAGCTATCCATAGGAAAGATTGGTCAAATAGATTACCTGGAGCTATTTGGGCTTATAGGACAACATGGAAAACAACTATAGGCTTCACCCCATTTGAGTTGCTGTACGGAAAGACAACCAATTTTCCAATTGAATTTGAACATAAAAATTTGTGAACTACAATAGATTTAGGGATGGAAATTTTTGAAGCACAGAGAGAAAGAATCATGCAGCTAAATTCTTTGGATGAAATAAGGAGAACAACCCTGCAACATATAAAAGTAGTGCAAAATCAAAGAATCAAATGGCATGACAAATTTATCAAGGAAAAGAAGTTCAAACCAGGAGATTGGGCCTTGCTCTATGATTCAAGATGCCAGGACTATGTAGGAAAATTGCAAACAAGGTGGCTAGGACCATATGAAGTTGCTGAGGTCTTTCCCAATGGAGCCGTTCAACTTACCACCATTGACCCTGTCAGGTTTAAATTACTTGTCAATGATCATCGCCTCAAATTATATCATAAGCCAACTTCTAAAGAAGAGTTCCTGCAGCAATTCACCCAACACTCAGAGCTTCTTGTAGCCAAAGGCGGTGGACCTAGTGTCCCTCCTTTAGCCTAATTGAGGTACGCACTTTTCATAATAAAGACTTTCACTTATGTGGAAGTCCATTTCTTTGTCATCCGCCCATCCACCCATCCGTACCACCTTTCTCTCTCTTCCATCACTTCATTCCATCCCATCCTCATGCATTGCTCAATCCATTTTCCAACAAGGCAAGCGTAACTTCATCCACAATCTTTGCAGCAAATTTTCCACACTCAGGTATGTGCACATTTATTGCTATCTTTAATAATCTTTTAAGTACTTTCATTTAATCACTGTACATTAGTATAGGTATTCACATAAATGCCATCATTTCCTATTAATCGCCACTCCCATCTCACATGTGTGGACACATGTCCAAATTTAGGTTGGAGGGAGGGGAATGAAAAAAATGCAAATATTTTATTGTCCATGTGTCAAACCATATTAGGCTGCATCAAATTTTTTAAAATGAGTTGATTGCATGTGTGAAGTGACAATAACTATAGCCGCCATTTCTTCCTATCATAATTTCCTTTATCACTCCTTTTCTTGCTATTATTTCCTTGTCGTAATCTTGAGTTGCAAGCAAAAAGGAAAAACAAAAGAAAGGAAATTTAGTCAACGCCGGCACTGGAAATTAGCAGACATTGCAGGGAAGTGCATTTGATTTTCAGAAGGGGAATTGCAGGAAAAGAAGTTGCAGAGAATTTGTTTGATTACATACAATGGGAGGTGGGTTAGTTTGAAACGAAACCCATGGTGCATGATATTTTATTGTAGGATACACAATGCCTAGCTGAATTTTAAAACTGTGGATGGATAGATTACTTTTTGAAGTTGGATAGTTTTGATGAAGGCATTGGCCTTGAATTTTCCCAAAAAATTTTAGAAGGAAAAGCCACATTAAAAGGGTTAGAAGTTGTGGCAACAAAGGATAAAATTGTAGAGGTTACAAGGTTACCTGCCGATGGTGAAAATTACCCTGTTTCCAAAGACGCTAGGTCAGCTAGGGTTGAATTTGTAGAGCCAAATGACCCTCCATTGACCATAGAAAAGTAGGGTGCAAAAAGAATGTCTCTGCTTGAGCCATGGAAGTAGATAGCTATGTATGTCATCAAATACATTACTTGTGAGGGTTGCCAGTCAAACTTGCATTCTTTCCACTTCAAGCTTTTGAATCACATGAGGCACGGGAGAAGGATGAATGTTCCCAATGTGTTGTACAATCTTCTCTCAATCATGGCGATTGAGACCTAGAAAGGTAGGGATAATTTTGTTTCCAACCATTGGTTGATTAAATTGCTAGTTGAAAAATCTTTGCATGATGTTTCTAGAATGAATTGGAAAGAGTTTATTAAGGTTGATCAAGATTATCGCTAGGAGGAGTTTGTCGATGTTGCAAATTTTCCACCTAGGGCTATACCTCAATCCCATAGATCTAGCAGAGAGTACGCACGACTGAAGCCATTCCTAGTGCTTCAACCTCTGGTGTTGGATCTAGCATGAATCCTCCTGTAGAAGAGGAAACCATTGAAATTAGTTCTTCTGGAACAAAGCACTTAGAAAAAGAAAGCTCTTCCTTAGATTCTGATCATGAAGTTCCACTTGGGACCCTCATGAAAACTAGGGCACGACGGAGAGAGGTAGAAATGAGAAAAGGAAAGGCTAAAACACAACCTGTAGAAATAAAAGTGCCAAGCCCAAAAAAGAGGAAGGGTGATACTATTCATCCTGCAGCCAAAGGAAAATGTGAAAGACCTCCTAGAAAATCAAGACCAGCCGGGCCTACGATTGGTACGCCTTTGCAGGAAAGCCCTAAAATTGGTGGGACCTCACATGAGGATCCTGAAGCTCCAATGGAGTAGGAGCCTGTTGAAAAAGAAGAAGACATATTTAAGAGAGCAACAAAATTAACACTGGCTGATCTTGCTAGCATTGCAGAAGAATTGGAGGAAAATCAAGACTTTCTGCAGCATGAGCAAGAGGTCTTGCAGCGTGAAGTCCTGCAACAACAGCCAGAACTAGAGTAGGAGTTCCTGCAAGAACAAGAGTCCTTGTAACAAAATGAAGAAGAAACAACACCCTTACAACTAGAGATAACTAGACAACCTGAGTCCATGCACATAGTATCATATGAGGAGCAACCATCAACAAAAAGATTAGTAGGCATTCATAATCCTCCTAGTTTTACAGTACATGCAACAATTTTGAATCTATAGAAAGAGATACAAAGAAGGGAGGAATAATGGAAAAAAAGAAAAATGGAAGTTGAAGGAAGAAATTCAAACGAAGGATGAAAAAATTGAGGAAAAAGATGTAGAAATTGCTACCCTGAAGCAGAGGGTAGATGATATGGCAGCTTTGGCACCAAGGATTCTGGAATGTAGAGAACCCTCGAGGGTCTATGCTTTGCTCTTGAAAGAGAAGTATCTCTCTTTTAAGATGTCAAGACTTGCCTCAAGTTTGAATCCTTCTATTGATACCCCTATGGAATTTTTCAATTCTTATAGGATTGTCTCCCTTGAAATGAAGAATTTGTAAATGTGAATTTTATTTACATAATTATGCTATCACAAAGGACCATTATTGGAACCCATTGTTGTATGTTGGGGATGTCCAATTGAGAGCATTCATGTCTTGGGTAGAAAATGAAATTAGTTGGGGACAACAACATGGTGCTTATAAACAATTGGAGTCTGATATCCCTCTACCTGTTAGAGCTGAATCAAGTAACCCAAGGGATATTTACAGAGAATGGCATAGAATGCTACTCAGACCAAGTTATGGCAATAGGATTATGCCTTGGATTGAGGTATTTTACACTGAGTATGAGGTAAAAATAGCAGCAAAAGAGGAAACTGTGAGGAGATGTTTATCCTAGAGATGGAATAGTTTGACCGATGAGCTGAAATAGGTTGAGCCTCATTCGATTCAAAATTATGCTACAACATTAAAAAGAATTGAGAGACATATTCAAATTGGGAGAACTTAGGGATGACATTGGATTCCCCTGACTTTTCAGCCACCCATGCTCATGTGGCCCATGCCAAATTTTAGATTCTACTAGAGTGATATTGCCGTAGAAAGGCGAAGATGAGACAGGTTTGACAGATTGGGAGGATTCTATTGAGATCTTGACTCACGTATTGCAACCACTAATGTTGGAAAAATCTCAATTGCAAATTTCAGAGCTTTGACCAGATAGAAGAAAAAATCTTCCCCTGCTGGAGGACCAACAAAAGGTTAGGTTGAGGGAAGTGATGAGCCTAGTTTTTGGTCTAGTTTTGTGTAGAATCTATAGTCTATTTGCTCATAGATGTCATGGAATTTAATGCTTAAGTGTTGGTATTGGCATAATATTTCCCTCAAACCATTGACATTTGACATTACCCTATCTTTGCAAGCTTTAATGATATTTGGCATAATATGTGGGTCATCTATATTGATTTTGCATGTGATTAATGAATGTTTCTTAGAGTGGTTATTGATGTGTAGTTATTACACATACTAACCTTGGCCTACAAAATTAATACACCAAGTTATGGAAGACACCGCCAACTGGGCATGCACCATAACGACCAGCTGAGAAGTCGCTCCAAGTCAAAGGTAGCTAACAAAAAAGATTCTTCATGCAACTAAACGTAACCACCTTGCAGTGGACCTTAATGATCGAGCATGCATGGGAATTACTGCTGTGCTAAATCTGTGCTTGCCTTGCACGTCTGACTAGATTCCATGCATGTGTAACCGCCATCGCTCCACTTTCCCTTGTTTTCCCTAAATGGTGTCCTCCCAGTCGTGGTTTTGACTACCTTGTTTAGCTATAGTATAAATAATAATTTGATGCTCCTTCTTGAGGAGGTTGCACGATTTTACATTGTACTCTCATTTTCAGTGATACATATACATTACTCTTTGTATGCATGATTTACAGTAAATAAAATAAAGTTTTGAGTTCGAGCATCTAAGTTCTTGTTAGTTTAGAGGATACTTATCCAAGGGGGACCACTTGGTGAGTAACCTATTCTCTTAGTTTAGCATTAGCTTATTATTACTCACTGTTTGATACTTAGTTTGAAATCTGGCATTGACTGTTCCTACAGCCACTAGAAGTCCATTCTATGTCTATTCCTATAGCCAAAGTGGATAGAGTAGTCCTTGTTTGTCACACAAATTTTTGTTCTTTGTCTACATTTCAGCTTAAGAATAGTTGTTGGTTGATGTTCAACATTTTCTTTATTTCCTTTCAACAATTTACTTTTAGCATTGTGTTTCTTAGTAGTAGAATGCAATGACTACTTGAGCCCCTAGTGCACATACAGTGTTGACCCATTTCAAGTTCACTTCCCTGGGTTGAAAAGTTAAATGCACCTTCATGATGATTGAATGGCTATTCAAGTTAGATGTCCAGTCTCTGAATCATGGTTGTAAAGGCTTAGTTGTGAAATCATTGTAGGAGGCCAACAACTGCACTAAATATAAAGTGCCAAATCATTTTTTTCTGGGGGGTTATTTGATTGAGTAAAGAAGGGGGGTCTCTTGTTGTCTTTGTGCTTGAACATCTGTCATACTTTGTGCTCTATTTTTCCTTCACTATGGGTACATTTAAGTTTCCATTGCTCACACCCTACAACTACAACACATGGCATAAAAATACATGGAATTCCTTAATGCAACTAGGATATACACCTTATGTTGAGAAGAAGGTAACTGAACCCACAAATGATAAAGAAAAAATACTATGGATTTTTGAACATACAAAAGCTCTTAGTTGTCTAAGGAGTTTAGTTTCTCTTGATACATTGTTTCAGATTGAAGCATGTAAATATTCACATGATGCATGGGAAAAATTAAAAATTCTCTTTGGTACAATTGATGAGGTTCATGGTTATCAAATTGACAATGAACTAATGGGTCTTGATCCAAAGTATTTTGATAATGCTTCCAAGATTATGTAACAAAGGTCAATGACCTTAGATCATAATGTAAATCATGTGGCTTAGAGAAGAAAGACATTCAACTTGTCTATAACACTCTAAACAAACTTGGACCTAAATTTGCAGCTTTTGTATCTAGCTTTCATACTCATAGGTTGACAATGGGATCTACATTCACTACACCTTCTTTTGCTTATTTTTTGAAATGTTGATGCAAGAAAAAGGTAAGCTTCTATCAATGGGTCTTCTTAAGCCTTCACACTCACAATGTTTGATGGCTAGTCAACCAAAGGGTCAAAAAGAGTCAAGGAAACCTGAGAAAAAACAAAAGCAGTTCAAGAAGTCACAAAGAGATCAAACACAATCATCTTGAACAATTTTTTTTTACTCCAACTCCTCTTCAAAGGGGAATTTTGAAAAGAAGGAAACGCCAAATTGTAGCTACTGTACAAAACCTGGTCATGAGGAACATTCTTATCATAAGAAGTAGATCAATGAGTTGAAGCATCTTATTAAAAAAAACAACATTAATCTTCCTTCTTCTGTTGCTCAACAATCCTCTACTCCTTCAAAATCAAGTAAAGGGAAAGCACATGCACTTGTTGCTATTGTTGATTCTTCAAAAGAGTGGATTCTTGACTTGGGTGCATCACATCACATGGGTTCCATTAAAGAACATTTTTTTTTGTTGGAGCCTTGTTCTATGCCCCACATTCTCATCAGGGATGATTCTCTAGTGAATGTAATTGGGAAGGGTTCAATTGATACTGGCATTGGTACATTTGAGGATGTCCTCTGTGTGCTTGATCTATAATCCATCCTTCTCTTTGTCTACCAAATCACTCAAAATGGTAGAAAAGTTGAATTCACTCTAGATTCTATCAGCATCTGGAATCTTGAAGATAATGCACTCCTTGTAGTTGGTAAGGCCAATCATGAGTCTCACTTGTATGCTTTTTCTAATTTTGTACCTGATTCACATTCCACTACATTGCTCACCCACTCAAATTTTGTGATCAAACTATAGCTTGAGCGGTTTGGCCATCTCAACTACCGTTAACTTCAACAACTTAGCAAATAAAATATGGTCACGGGTCTTCCTCAAATCAATTTTTCAGATGGTGTATGTTCAGATTATGCCTTAGGAAAACATCCTGAAGAAAAGTTCAACAAAGGGAAGGCTTGGAGGGATTCAAAATTCCTTGAATTGGTTCATAGTGACTTGGTGTGTCCTTTTCCATTATTATCTTCAAGTAAGGCTTGTTATTTGCTCACCTTCATTGATGACTATTCTAGATACACATGGGTTTACTTTTTCTAAAACAAAGGAGAAGTATTTGATAGATTTCAAGAGTTTAAGGCTTGTGCTGAGAAGCAATATGGAAAGTGTGTCAAAATTCTCTGCACTGATAATGGCAGAGAATATGTGAACCATCAATTTGAGAAATTTTGTACTCTTGAAAGGATTGACCTTCAACATACTGTTGCCTACACACCACAACAAAATGGTGTCGTTGAGAGGAAAAATAGGCCGCTGAAAGAGATGGCTGGTTGCATGATCCATGGTCACTCCCTTGCACTTGCATATTGGGAAGAAGCTATCAATTGTGCTACTTACATCCAAAACAAAGTTCCACATAAAGCATTAAAGGGAATCACCCCCTTCAAAGCTTGGTGTAGAAGGAAACCTGTTGTGGGGCACTTTAGAGTTTTTGGCTCCCCAACATGGGCACATATTCCTTTAGAAAAGTGCAAGACCTTGGAATCTTAGAGTCTGCATTGTATCTTTATTGGTTACCCTGATGGTGTCAAATGATATTGGCTAATGGATCCTACAACGCATGGGCTCTTCATTGAGCGTAGTGTGCATTTTGAGTCTAGCTCATTCTCTACTCTTCCTTCCTCCATAGTGGATTTAGAGGATTCTCACATCGAGGATTTTCCTCAAGATTCCTCTAGTCATTGATTTGATCATGATATTTCATCTTCCTCATCAAAGAGTTTGAAATATCCTCTTGCATCCCCTAACATGCCTCGTTGGGATCACCAAACACTTGATTTTACAAACACTTTTGTTGGGGATCCTTCGAGTTCATGAAGGACTCAATCACAACATCATGATATTCCACATTCCTACATTGCCATAGCTTCAGATCCACAATCATTTCATGAAGCTTCTGGTATTGCTGAGTGGGATTCCACAATGGAGGAAGAGTACAACTCTTTATTGTAGAATAAAACATGGGATCTTGTTCCACTTCCTAAGGGAAGAAAATTGGTTTGGTGTAAGTGGATCTATCGAACCAAATTTGTAGTGGATGACCTAGTTGAAAAGTATAAAGCATGACTAGTGGCCAAAGGTTTCTCTCAAGTACCAAGTATTGACTACACTGAGACCTTTGCCCCTGTTGCCAAAATGAATTCCATTCACTTGCTACTTTCTATTTCTACAACTCATGATTGGGTTGTACATCAAATGGATGTGAAGAGTGCATTTCTTCATGAAGATCTACATGAAGAGATTTATATGGAGCAACCACAAGGATTTATTCAAGATTATTCAATGGTTTGCAAACTAAGGAAGTCTCTCTATGGCCTTAAACAAGCTCCATGAGCTTGGTATGCCAAAATGGACTCCTTTCTTCTTTCCATTGGGTTCTCCAGATTCCACTCAGATATGAATGTCTACATCTTGTGGCAAGAGGATGCTCTTCTCTTCTTGGATCTCTATGTTGATGACTTGATTGTCACTGGGAGTACTTCATCCATCATATCGAATGTCAAGACTGCTTTATATGATAGATTTTCCATGAATGAATTGGGTCTCTTGCACTATTTTCTCAGGATTGAGATCACTCAGACCTATTTCGGGATCTCACTTGCACATCCCAAGTATGCTATTGATTTTTTTTCATGTTTTCATATGGCTAATTGTAAGCCTACACCGACTCCATTTCTATCTGGAGTTAAGCTTGAGGCAAAATTTTCCACACCACTAGTTGATGCTACTTTTTATCGTCAACTTGTTGGTAGCCTCATCTACTTGACTCATACTCGCCCCAACATTTCCTTTGCAATTTACATTGTTTCATGCTTCATGATGGAACCGCATGAGCTTCATTGGAAAGCTACCAAATGCATCTTGCACTACATCCAAGACACTCATCGGTATGGGATTCACTATGCAGTAGACACAAGTTTAAACTTACTTGGATACAAGGATTCTAATTGGGTTGGTGATATTGATGATCACAAGTGCACATCTAGCTACAATTTTTACTATGATTCTAGCCCCATTTGTTGGAAAAGCAAGAAGCAACATGCCATTTCTCTTACTTCAACTAAGGCTGAGTATTAGGGGGCTACCAATGCTACCACTGAGGCTATTTGGCTTCAAAATATCCTCAATAAACTTGGAATCACCTTTTAGAAGCCACTAGTCATCTATTGTGACAACCAAAGCACCATCCAGATCTTGAAGAACCGGGTCCATCATCAAAAAACCAAACACATCGAGATCCATATGCATTTTCTTAGGGAGCTAATTTAGGAGCAGGCCATTGATTTGTGATACTATCCCACAATAGATCAAGTTGCAGATATATTCACCAAACCCTTCACTGAGAGAAAGTATGTTCATCTTTGGTCTCTCTTGGGGGTGAGGAAACTCTCCTTTGGGGGGTCACTTAGACCTTCTTCATTCACCCTCTCATGGGCAGTAGTTTTTTCCCATTGAGTTTTCTCCTTCTTTATCATTGAGAGGTTATTATGTACATAGGTACCTCATCAGGGCTAGTAGCCAGAACCCACATTTTCATCTTTGCATTGTATACTTCTCCCTTAGTTGCACTTAAGGGGGGTGTTAGTGTGAAAGGGGTACTCTATCTAACTAGTTCATTCTTATCTAGTTCTCCACTAAAGTCCTCTTCACACTAGCTTAACTTTACATAGGGATAAGGTGGTTGAGGCTTTAATGACATGAGTTTTCACACCTTATAGGAGAAAACACTTGTCATAATATGGTTGCATCTATCTCTCCCCTTGGCCTATATAACTAAGGAATTTCCTTTGTAATCTCAATTCTCAAGCTGAATATAGATTTGAATTCTTGAGAGGAATACAATTTATTCCTTCTCATATTTTTGGTTTTGATTTCCTTCAATCATTAGATTCTTGGGTAGGCTAGTTAGTAAATCTCATAGATTATCATGGTTTGGAAGGATATTTTCAACAAAGAGATTTTTACCTCCAATATGATGGATGCAATATTTTTGTTTTTCATCCTTGTTTGGATTAGAGATGTCCTGAATCTCAACTTTTATTTGTTCTTCTAGTTCAACTCTTTTCTCCTTGATCTATTCATTGACGACTTCTGAATTTAATTGTTCCTCTTGCTCTAGTTCTTCCTCCTCTCTAGCCCATATGAAGAACTCATAAAAAGATTATTTAGTCCTGAAATCTTTAGAAAAACTTTGAAACTCCTCAAATAATTTGATGATCATCTTATCTCGGGGCATAGTTCTTTGTTTGACTTCTAAATACTCAAGAAATGTAAGAGACTTCTTTTCATCTCCTGTTAGAAATATGTAATCTTTATACCATTTGGAAACTTTTTCTACATTATCTAACTATATCAATCTCCCACTCCTAAACATTGATTCAAAGAAATCCATGATTCACATATATCATCCAATAACTTAATTTACCCTATAGACTGGCAAGATCATGACTCTTATACCATTGTAATATCTCGATTAAATTATTTTACAAATACTAAATAAATTATCAAATTAGGTATCTTTTAAATTGCACCAAAAAAAACCACACTATGTTTAAATGATGAAAAAATGATGAGGAAATTTTATTCACTGTCATAAGCATGAAAATATATCAATTTTTTTGCTGATAACATCATCCAACAATAATGCACAATTGTTGTGCAAAACTCAAGAGAAATTGCAAACCGGAAGCTACTACTGAAAACCCAAATCACACATCCAACTCCAAACTTTAAGATGTTCTAGATAGAAAAATACATTAAGGAATGTTTTGAAAATAAAATATATTTTCTGTTAATAACAACAACACTAGTTGATTACCTAAATGCAAGCAAACTCTTAGATTTCTAAACTGCACCAAATAGTGAAATTGAGTACAATGAAACTTCAGCTATAATCTTAAAATTCATCATAAATCATTGTGCCAATGGAAAAAGAATGAATTTCTGCTGATATTACAAGTTTAATAATTTTTTTTTGTTCATGACAACATCAAACAATAACCCAAAACCCTACTACAATTTGCACAATGAGAAAGGGCAAACAAACCCACAAATTGCAATCAAAACACTGTATGTTCTATTACAAAATCATCAACACTCTAAATAGAGTATGGGAAGAATAAATGCATAAATAATCTCTGAAAAAACGACTAAAAGGCTGATAACAATAGCAATATAAAACTATGCTAAAATCTGAGCACTCCAAAACATAAACCTTGCCAAACAACTCAACCAAAAATCCACATAAAAGCCATCTTTTAGCACCAATGCAACTCTTGTGTGAAGTCACGCTTGTAGACCCTCAGACCCACTGTCCTTGAGTCCAAATCTCCTTGGTTTTTCATCCTTAGAGATTATTCCCACAATGGTTTATCAACCTTTGTAGGTAGAGCAAATGCCCAGCCAAAGTCTACAACAAGAATCCCCCAAAATGAAGCCCAAATTCATGTTTTATTGAAAAATATTCAATTTCCAAGTTATGGACTCAAAAATCACGACTAAGGAGAGATTCCCTTTTGAATGTAACCTCTAGTGCCAAGTGTAAAAGAAAAAAATCAAGTGGTCCCAAGGGAAATAATAAATATTCCCATTTCCTACACTACTTCATAAGCCAATAAAAATCCATTTTGTCTTTTTCCAAAAAGGAACACCCAAATTGGCTCAATTAAATATTTCATTAAAAAAAGATAATTAAACTCCAAAATTGTCTTAATTAATTCACTTTGAGAAAACAAATTTCCTGATTTTGCTGTAGGACTTTGTTGAGCATCCATAATACTGAGAGGGGGGGTGAATTAGTATTCCACAAATTGATAATGAAATCCACTTAATCATTATTGCTATTTTGACTAAATCAATAAGAGAGAACATAAAAATAAGTCAATGCAATCACACACATGAACACTAAGATTTTTACGTGGAAAACCCAGAATGGGAAAAACCACAGTGAGGGTTAACTCACAATATATTATATCGGGATACAAAATATTACAGGCCTCACTACCAGGACTCGCTATCCTTAAAAGGCTCACAACCTAAGTACAAAAGATGGCTCACTACCAAGATACAATGATAGTGGATCACTGCCAAAATAATGAATTGATGGAATACACCTTCAATGTGCAGGGTTCAGTTCCACTAAAGCTCAGAATAAAAAACACTGCATTGCTCAACAAATTTGTACTACTAATAAAGCATTTAGGCTCTGATCTTTTCCTCTGTTCACTTGTTCACAAACACACACTCACATTTTTTCTTTCTTTCTCTCTTTCACCTTCTTTTCAATTCTCAAAGCATCTTCTATAAATACAAGAATATCTTATTCATCAATTAGGTCAACGCCATATAAGATTTGAACATTTTATCCATGCAGTGCATTATGCCAAGTCAGCTATTAGTCTTCATAATTTATTGCATTCACTGAGTTAGCAAGACTAAAAAACATAGTTCTTCAAACCAACAAATAATCCTCAAAGCAAACACCTTTCGGATCTGAGAACATATTAATTTCCCATCATACTACCAGTAAAGAGACTGTCAACAAAACCATAGTATATAAAGTCTCCCACATAGTACACCACACACAAAACAATAGTAGGATGCAGAGTTGAACTTTGTCAGAGATAACTTTCTGTTCATAGTCAAAAGAATGTCTCAAGATCCAAGAAATAGTAGTCTGAATGAGTCAATAAAACATGGTTAGGAGATTATAGTCATATCAGATCTTGCGATGAATTCCAAACTCAAATACCAACATACTGATCCATCACAAAGGAGTATTACCAGTAGAGAATAACTTCCGGTAAACCAAGCAAACTTCTCATATAGTCATCACCATGTAGTTATTACCATATTGACATCAATGACAACATAGAAACAACCAAAACAACCATATATATTTCATGCTCATGTTGCAAGGATTCCAACAGACTTGACTTACTATTTTTGGATATTCAACTTACTAAAAATAGTAATTTTCTATTTTTAGAAATTTCAAGAAAAAGGGGCATTACAAAAAGGTATAGGTTTTGGTGAGGGCTACTCTTGAGGAAGAATAGGTTGAGTTTGCATAGTCACAATTTCTTGCAAAGGATGAAGACTTTTCAAACTTAGAATTTCAATCTTAGAGGACTTATTTGAAGACTTAGGAGGCTCACCTTGCTTGAAGCTTAAAGCTTTGAACTTAGGAACCTCCTCTTTTACGGGTTGATCTAGAATATAAGAGACTGATTGGGATTTCAACCTTTGTACTTGGGCAAGAAATAGCTTCATTTTTCTTGTTTTGAAGAAATATATTTTATAAGAGGCTCTTCATATTGCCATTTTTGTATTTCCATCTCTTGCTAGTGTTGATAAGCTTGGTGAGCCAACTCCTCCTATTATAGATTAAAGTCTCGTTGTCTCTTGATATCATCCTATTAGAGTAAATTATATTTACTTACTTAAGTTTTAACTTAGGTACATAGTTTGCATTTAATAGGGTAATTAGTTTTCTATTCTCGTATTGGGTGGTTGCATACCCGTCAACATTTTCATGGCTTTATAAGCCTATAATATTATGTACATTAAGCATCTCATATTTTTCACTCCTTGTTTGATGAAATGGCCTCGTTTCTCTCTCGCTATTTTGTGAAGGTTTTTTGTAGTTGATGATCTTGGGTTATTTTCTCTATCATGGTATTAGAGCCACCCACTACAACTCCCTCTTAATATTTTTCAATGGAGTTTTGAGATCAATTTGTTTCGGCATTTGAAATTTTCTAAATTTCTAAATTGCCTTCAATTATTGATTTTCTATTGCTGGTGATTGGAGGTTTGATTGTCCTTCATCTGAGGCCATTTTGGTTCATTGCTGATAGTAAATTTATTTGGATTTCTTGTCTTTGGAGGCCGAATATCATTCCTCTGAGGACACGATTTGCTACTTGAGGCACAATTTCTGCAGACCTGTTGAGAGGCATCATTCCTAGGAAGCTGTGAATTTCTTGTGGCGAATTGATTGACTGGCTATGTGAATTTCCATTGAAAATATATTGTGTGGTGTATTTCATTTTTTTTCTATTGGGATCTCTTTGGTTGAGCATGGTTTTTGCTTAAAATTGGAGGTTACGATTCACCCTTTTTGGTGTATGCAACAATTGCCCGAATTTGGAGGAATTTTTTAATTTCCTGGAGGCAATAAATTTGGAAGCTTGTGAGGAGGCATCATTTTTGCAGGTGCTTGAGAAGCACATTTTTCAAGAGGCCATTCTATTTGCAAGGCCGCGAGTGGATTCTGAAGTTTCCTGATTAGAGAGGCGGCATTGGTTATTTGTAGGCCACCAATCATTCTATAGTCTTGGGCCATGAAGCTTCCTCCATCAACTTTTTGTGGCTGCATTCCCATCGTGCCTCATCTGTTGTTGTAGTGACGACTACGATGGATTCTTTATGGGTGTTTGTGTGGACATCGACACCTCAGTCGATGTATTGGTGACTCTAGTGATTTGGTGAGTTTCCTGTGATAGACGTTGGCACAATTTCTTCATAAGGGACAATTTTTGATTGCATCGATCTGTGAGTTTCTTGTGCTGTGTGATTTGTTCACTGGAGACTCCCTTAGGCCACCTTTGATTGATTACCTGGGAAAGCTTTCACTATTTTTTCTCTGCAAGAGGTCACAAATTTATGTGGAGAAGAGGCCTAAATTGATTTCCTATGGATGAAGGCTCAGATATATCTTCCTTCAAAACTTTATATTTTATAAAGTTCTATCCGAAATATTTCATTCTAGGGTTTGGAGGTGGGCCTACGGTTCCAAAGTTGTTGCATTTATAAGAAATTTAGTCCCACATTCCTTGTGTTGGCGGTCTCTGGCTATTGAAATAGCCTCACACTCTCAATCAATGTTGTGAGAAAAGACTCATGCGACTTGAAGTCTCTCTCTCAAGCGAAGACTTTGTGATTGGTGTTGACTTGGTGATGGTGCCTTGCCCGAGTTGTAACTTGTTGATTTGGCCTTAAGGGGCCCTATTTGTTTTTTCCTCTACTCAAGGATATGGTCACATGGACAACCAAAAATGAGCCCTCGATGCTTGCTCATGCTTGCGAAGTGCCTTTATAGGCCTTTTTTATTTTTTGCATATCTTTTGCAAATGGAGGCCGATTTTCACAAACCACATATCAACGAAAAGGTATTTTCGTCACCTTTGTAGTAGTTGAGGAATTTCTCTCATTTTTTTCTATTTGGTGGTGCTTTAATCCATTGAAGTTCAATATTGGTTTTACTTCATTTGTAGTATTTGGGAGTTTCTATTTTTTGTTGAAGGTTACTGTCTTTATTTTTTTTTGGAGATTTGTCATAGTTGTTATGGGGTTTTCTTTGCATCTTGCTGTGATTATGTTGGAAAGGGGAAATTATAAACAATGGAGAGATGATATATTGAAGCACTTGAGATGTCTTCATTTTTTTCCATACCTATATAATCTTGTTCCCCTTCCTGGTACTGATAGTAAGAAGTTTGCATGGAATTGCAAAAGGGATCATGTCCTAGGAGTTATTACAATGCATATTGATGATGCCACTTTAGATGCTATTGATCATTTTGAGTGTCCATATACTTTTTGGATTAAAATCTGGAAAATACATGGAGATCCTGATATTCAGCCATTCCTAGATGATCCTATTTTAGATTGTCATGTGTCTCTTCATTTTTTGGACAAGATACCCTATGATCATGCTACTATGTAGGAGTTTGAAGTGTTGGAATACTTTGAGTCTTCAGATGAGGATGACAAGGGTTCTTCAGATGCTCCTTCTTTTCCATTAGGGATAGTTGATGTACCTTCACCTTTAGTGATTCGTTGTGTAGAGTCATTGATTAAGACTCCTATCATTCTTGTTCTGTAGGACCATTAATTTTGTGTTGATGATTCATTGCACACATCCAGTGATTCATCACCCCCAATATCTCATTGTCTTCTTGATTGGGATTCGTATTTGTTGGACATTGGTTGCTTGTTCGTATAATCTCATATTTTAGATTTGGAGGACACATTTGAGGGTATATCCCTCCTATTTGATGATGGTTGTGGTACAATTGTTGTCACCCCATTTCAGTCTCTGGATATTGTTCAGGATAATCTCCAGTGGTACCTTGTTTGTCACCTTCTATTGTGATTGGGCATGTTCTTGATTGGTTTGTGGCATCATTTTCGAAGGTCTTGGTGACACATGAACAGATTTCAGAGACATCATCATACATTTTCATGCTTATTTGGGAAGCATACCTATATTTTTATTTGGTTTTGTTTCTTCCGAAAGGGAGACAAGTTGTTTGTTGACACTAGATCATGTTTTGTGTTCAGACACTTACCATTTTTGTAGGTGATTACACATTGTTGGGGGGATATATAGTCTCTCTCTTTCTCTCTTCTAGGGGGGGAATTGATTGTATATATCTGTTGTATGTAATACTTGGGGGGTATGATTGAGTCCTTCATAAATGCATCATCTCTGTGTTTCTTTTTCTCTTTTGGGGAGGGTTTTTTCCCGCTGGGTTTTTCTCCTTTTCTCTGTTTGCGAGAGATTTCTTTTTGCATTTTAAATGGGTACCTAACGTGGTTGTGTAGTTGGGACCCATATTGCATCTTCATTCATTCTCCCTAAGTTGCACTTAAGGGGGGGTGTTAGAGTAAATTATATTTACTTACTTAAGTTTTAACTTAGGTACATAGTTTGCATTTAATAGGGTAATTAGTTTTTTATTCTCATATTGGGTGGTTGCATACCCGTCAACATTTTCATGGCTTTATAAGCCTGTAATATTATGTACATTAAGCATCTCATACTTTTCACTACTTTTTTGGTGAAATGGCTCAGTGTCTCTGTCGCTATTTTGTGAATGTTTTTTGCAGTTGATGATCTTGGGTTATTCACTCTATCATCCAATTGATTGTTGAAGTCTAGGAATATATTTTTGATGTCACTAATCTTCATATTATTAGCATTTTGGGGTTGAATAGGAAAGTAACAATGCTCCTTTGGCATAAAAATTCCTTCTTGAGGTTGATTAAACTCACATGTAGGTTTCCAAGAGGTTTGAGTAGAGATGGGAGGGTGGAAAGCATATTGAACATGCTAGTAAATTCATGTAGCAAAGCTATTTGGGGGTATAACTAGTTGCATGATCAATTTGATATGGTTGATGATATGGTATATGGAAACTTTTTCATAAAATAGAGGCCCAAAATAAGAGATATCCTCACAAAATCTTAACATGTTTACTCATTCAAAAGTTATAAATCTACTCAAAAGTGATTTGAAATGAAAGAAAACCATGTTTCCTTTTGTAACTTAAATACATACCGACACTTGGACTACTCTTGAACCAACAAATTCAAACTTGGAGTCGCTAGGTATGAGAAGATATTGCCTCAAAAGGAAAAAGTTACTAGCATACATACCAAATATTAGAACAAAAGGACACATTTTGAATTGTAATAGTTTGAACTTTCCCACCAGGCATGCCAAAAATCTATTATCAACTAGATACGCACCCTTGCTGAGTTCTCAACTCATTTATCAAGTGAAATATGGGATGATATCATGAAGTATGGGATCTAACGGATTGAGATCAACCTCCAAACATGACTTGTTCCCTTGGTACTTCACCTATTCTATCCTACACTATTGTTGTTTGTTGAGAAAAGAGATAAGAAATGACTTGAAATTAAACCTAATATCTAATGAGGCGATGCACCAAATTGCTACTAGATCTATGCTGCTATTTTTTCTACACAAATGATCAAATACTCAACTATTTTTCTACACAACTCAAATGTTTCACATTCTTTTTGTATCATTGTTTTATAAAGAGACTTGAGTTTTCACAATTATGAGAATGAAAATATAGTTTTTTTTATAACTATTGATTGATCATATTAATTTCAAAACTTATAAGTTGCATAAATGTATATGTTTTTTATCTAAAGGTGTTGAAAGAGACAAATATTTGAGGATATTACAAAGAAAATCACATAGACATTCATCAATCAATATGGGAACACAATGAAATAGTATTAAAGAAGGTAAAACTTTGAATTTTATTACTCAAAAGGTACTATTACAGTAGTACAAGTTTAGAAGATTTCTCTAAAACTCCTTGAAAAGATAAAAGTTACCTTGATTTTCAATCTTCAAAGACTGGTTATTTGAATTACAGGGCTATATTTGATAGATTTTTTTTTAAGAAGTTACAATGCTATTTCAAAAATTCAAGAACTAAGTCCAAACTACTCCTAGGAATCCCCTTATGATTTACAATAACTTCCTATTTCTTAGGCACATGTTTTGAGGAAAAGTGACAAGTTTTTTCTTTAGTTGATGGGTCAAACCTTCTCCTTGGGAACCTAGTTGAGTCATCCCCTAAATTTTCTCCATAGAAATTGCTTCATGATGGTTTTAAATAAAGAGAATTTGATGCTTTGATCTTATATAGCTATAAAAGCTCCCAAATTCTTTGAAATAACCCTCAAATTGATTCAAATGTCTCCTATATCTTCTCACCTGCTATCCAACTCATCCAACTAGCCCTAAATTCTCTCCAACTACTCATAATTGTTATTACTTCCTCCAACTATAACAACTTTCTTCAAACCTGATTATAGACCATACATAGAAGATTTGAAAAATGATTTAATGCCCCATGAGGGCATAGGAGAACTTCAAGGATAGAAACATGACACCTTATCTCATTGTTAGTGGCTTCTTTTATCCCATGGTTTCACCAAACTTAGACACTGCCATCTACAAATTTATAACTACCTCCGTTTTCTCAAATTTTTAATGTAGGTTTAAAAATATGGTGCCATCCTTCATGAATGAGTTTGAACATCACCTTTTGATTTCCCTCTAGCATGCACTTTCCTCTAGCTCTTTATTTAGTGTGACTATTCTATTATAGTTTTACATTCACATTCATATCTTCATCATGTCCATTATTTTCTCATTCTTCATGTGAGTTGTCACTCTTGGTTACTATTATATATTCTATTGACTGTATTCTTCATACTCCTTGCCATTTACTTGTCATCATATAGGAATTGAATATCTTGACACCCATATTTACTCTACAACTTGTAGAGAGAAGACATTAACTTGACTATTATCTTGTGGTTCTCAAGGTTAGAAACCCCTACTAGGACTATCACTTTTTCCCATACCTTCTTACCTTTATGATAGTCAACATTGATATTCTTTGTTTCTATTGCTCTTACTCATTCATAGTGTTTCTATGTTGTCTGAGCAACCTTACCCTATCATAAATTTCCTCTCTCTATTTAGGTTCTATAGGTCTATTTTCATAGAGGTTGTCATTTAGGTCTTTCATTTAGGCAATGACTATCACAAAGTTTCTTTTAGTTTTATTTACATCCTGATTGTCATGTTCCTAAAATTTTGCATGTGGATACTCAAAATTTCTCTCAAGGACATATTTTGAAATCATAGCCCATGGTTATTACTTTCTCCTAAGTTTTGCCATGCAACCTCTACAATAGACCTTGATGAGAAACAAACATGCTCTAATAAAAAATATTGGGAAATTCAACACCTATTCAAATATGACTTCAATGGATGAGATTCAAGGCTCGAACTATAAAATCATGAAAAATTTGAAACTTATATGCAAATTTGAAAAATTAAGTTTCTTTAATTTGGAATTACCATGATTAGATCCATCTTCTTTATGATGCCAACAATAAGCCAACATATAAAAACAATATATAACATTAAGCCAATATATAACAATAAGCCAACATCTTCTTTATGATACCAACAATAATCCAACATAACATTCTTATAAACGCTATTTTATGTGAACTTATAAAAACAATATATAAACAATATCATCACTATAAGATAGAAACAATGAGGAAAAATCAACAACACAAGAGCATCACATAATATAGGGTTTATGTGGAAAAACCCTTGTGGGAAAAAAATCCACTAGGAAAAGAGGCCAAGTATGCATTATCTTCAAATAAATGAGATTACAATACAACTACTTCCATTCTCCTCTTTGCCTCCAACATGGAAAAACCTGTGCACTTGTGAACCTCTTTATGCCTCAACCTATCCTTGTTCATGCAATGAAACTCCACGTTCAATTGTTCCTCATTATTTCTACATCCAAAGTGCTAATTTTATGGACTTGTGAAGATGTTTAATGCACCAAACATGGTGCCCAAAGGTGAACCTTCATTCCAAATGTCCCCAACCCTTGGAATACCTCATTGGGATGTAAAATGACACTAGTTTTGGCTCCAATACTTTCCCTCCAGCTTGGGCACATAAACTTGAAAGATAAACATTACATTAAATGCAATAAAAGATGGAATACCAAAAGACCCCTATTGCCTCTTTCCAAGAACTCACTTGGAGAATATCAACAGTCACCCATTTGTCATTTTTCTTATTTTTTATTATCCCATTCTAGGCATCCACATGCGGGGAAACAATATTAAATATTTATGTCTACAAGTCACCTTTACCGCTGCTAGTGGAAACCATCAGCCCTTATGATTTAATACAAACAATGGTGAGGATAAATATTAAAAAATATTTTCCCAATACACCCTAAGTGTCTAGGGACACTTTCCAAGGATGTTGGAAGCATGACACAAAATTTACAAGGTAGATGATACCTTAATCCTAATAGACCTACCAACAAAGATTTTAATGTATGCCTTGTCCATGGGAAATGCAACTACTTTCAAGGTATTTATTTTGATAGGGATCTTAATGGTAAACTATTTTTTAAATATCCTTTTGGAATATTGATCTCTTGGTAGTGTTTAAGAGTATTGATAGGTGTTTAGACACTTCATATGACTTCAGTTAAATTTCAAACTCTATTGTTAACCATTTCAATATCATGAAGCTTCTACTATTAACATAACTCTTTCATCATTGTCACTAAGGATTCTACCTTAAATTTAGGCAAAGACATCCCCACCCTTCATGTTAGTGTAAATAGAGTCATTATTTACCTAGTTATCTAATCACCTTTCTAGGATTGACCTTTTCACATTCATAGCTTAAGTTTACTTAGGTTTCTTTTGTTTTTGTCTCACTTCATAGAAGTAAGACATGTGTCGTCATCACTTTAGACACCTATTGACACTTTCTCACACACTAATCAAGTGAGCTCACAAGTATCCCATCTTTGGAGGGATAGTTAGTCATTGTATCCTACCTTCTCATCTCATCTACCTTACCTATATATGCAAGGTTTTTCACTGTATTTACACACTTTTCATATTATATTGATAGAAATATTATTGTGTTTGAATTGTTTCACTTGTGGAGGTTATCGATTCAAGTTTCTTATCTTGGCATTCTCCATAATGGTATTAGAGCCACAAGAGCACATTCCTTCCCACATTGAGGTGATTCTCGCACATATCCCTAGCAACGAAGCGTTGTGGAGCCAAATGGGCACTGCCATTGCTTCTAGAAGACTTGAAAAATGAAAAATACCTTTCGTTTCATCAATTTTGATAACTTTGAATTTTTGCAATTTTTTGAACCTTTATGCCAATTGTACAAAAGTTATATAAAATTAATTATTTTTAACTAGAGGGCCAATCTACCCTCTTCCAATCTTCCCATCTAGGTTGAAAATTGCATTTTTTTCAAAAAAAAAAATTGGCCTTTTGTGGGTAAATGTTGGCCTATTTTGGCCTATTTGCAAGAAATTTGTGGCAGTTTTTGGCTAATATATGTGTAGAGTTTTTGGTTCATCCGCCTGGTCCAATGATAGTGTCTATAAGAGTGAATTTTTTATTTGAGCTCTAACACATTTTTTAGCAACCTCTATATCCACTTTGGTGCATAAAGGGCGATCAAAGCTCTTGGCTTCATGGAAGGCAACTCGAGGACGATTTCAGCTTAAGCTTGCGTAGGGCTGAAATTCATTTGCATACATTCATCTTTATCATCCGGTGTAGTGTAGAGGCACAGCATTTGATTGTATTGTTTAATTTCAAGTTTCAACCATGTTTGGGCATGCGCCAAATAAGAGTGACAAACATGCCTCTCACTAGCTCCTCCACCAAAGCCTCACTCTCCACGTGGATCCTCTTCAGTGTAAAATCTATATTTGATATTGGTATTAGTTACAATTTTTGTAGGCTCTAAGTGTATTTTTTAGGAACATCAAAGGTTCAGCTTGCAAATAGCCTGCATAATTTAGTCACAGTCCAACATCCAAGCACTACAACTGTGCTGCTGCTCTTGATTTTCAACATCCAATATCCCCATTTTGTTGCCTACCAGAACAGGTTGACCATTTTATGCACGGGATTTGGTCATCAAAGAACTAACGACTTTCCACTTGCATCCATGATGCTATCACCAACATAAGGTTCGGTCAAAATCCCCTTGTGGCATCTAAGTCATCCTTTTCAACGATTTCTTCCCCCTTAACTTGGGCAGTTTCCTGAACTGTTATATGTTTAATGGTTTGTTGTTTAAATGATTAACATTTGTTGTAAATGTTAAATAACATTTAATTTTACATTTATGACTAGTTTTTTATGGTACTTTAACCACAACATCTATTATCACTTCAATTTAAAAGTCAATTGTAATAGTAAAATGCTAATGTTTTATGCCAACCAATAGTAGTCAAGTCTAATCTTCTGACTTACAAAGTGTTTGTAAAGGGGGCGTCGTTTGCATTTTTGCATAACTTGAAATCGAGAAATCAAATTTTAAAGTGTGAGTAGTTGATGGAAAACTCTTTCCATTCCAAAGACTTTCATATCAAGATGTTTTAGATTTGGTGCCTGCTTTAAAGCATTTTTTTTCTCTCTAAAGTCATCATTATAAGAAAATTTTGATGGGGCATAACTTTCACCCCAATTATCAAAATTTCACATTTTTTTTATTACTATCATAATTTTGCAAGGGGTTCAATTTTGTATGTAAAATTAAGATTTATATTGCCCATTTTCTAAAAATCACCGTGCACTATAAATGGTCGATTTTGTTGGCAACACAAGGGAAAACAACTGAGAGGGGGGGTGAATCAGTTGTCACAAAATTTTAGACTTATTAAACTTATTAATCCTTATTCTTAGATATGATCAATATCAATGAAAGCATGAATCAACAACACATTAGAAACACACATAATACCAAGATTTTTTACGTGGAAATCCTGTTAGGGGAAAAACCACAATGGAGGTTAGTCCACAAGATTATACCTTGTTAAAAGTATAAGAGGAATAAATGAGGAATGCACATGCATTTAGGCACACTGCCTAGAGCTCACTACTCAATTATAAAGGAAGACACACTGTCTTACAGAGAGATCCAGATCTTGAACTAAGAAAATAGCATCTGCTAATGCCTGATTACAATTCCGATTAAGCACATAAACAATTCTTCACTCTTCTTTTCTCTTCTTCACACTCCACTCTGCCTTCGAATGATATTCACACATACACGCATAGGAACACCTTCTGGCTCACTTTCGCACACTTCAATTCAAATAAAAAATCGCTCTTATATATCCGCAACATGAAATTACATCACTACAAGTAGGCCGCAAAGAAATAATAAAATGAATACAAGCTGTAAGCCCAAAATAATAGACAATTTTCAATGCGAATCAACCAAGGTCAACCAAAACATAGTGAAGATCCAAATCAACATCTCCAACATAAAAACACTTCAATTAATTTCTCCTGGAAGATCCACAACACGCTTCAACACCTTGTTGGCCAAGAACATGAAAAACATGAACACTCAAGATAAAATCTTGGATTGCGAGCAAAATGATCAACACAGACGTGCAACACAGATAAAGAATGATCTAGAAACATCCGCAAGCATCATGAATCACTAGAGAAGCATTCACAACAACTGAACTAATTGGAATCACATAATCTTTATTCAGGAACACAAACTGAAGTAACAGAAAAACTATCAAAATACAAAGCTTCATAACTTGATTAAATCTTCACGTGGATCTCTAAAACTCAATGTGGATAAACTAGATATACTCAACAAGAAACCCTTTAGTCCACAACCTATGATCAACAACGTATAGAACTCACCGATAGACAAACATTGCTTCACCACAAACAACCTGCAACTCATTTCATTACAATTTTCTCAATATCCTTGACATATACAACTTCAAATGCACTAATGTAGCTAATAGTGCTAACATCAATGACAACCACATATCAACAACACAACCACAAAATCCAAAAATCTCCCCCTTTGGCATTGATGGCAACACATGATGTGAAAAACACCATCAATGCATCTAACTCCTGCTTAGGTTCTGACTCATTTTCTCCTCAACTCTTTCACATGATATTCTTCCCACAAGGCTCTTCTCCCTAGATAATCACCAATTTTTCACATTACTCTTCTCCCCCTTTGACATCAATGACAAATATCTCTAAGCTTTGAACCACATATTTGAATTTCTGAACCATCTGACTACTCCACCTGAGTAGCAGCCACCACAACATCAATCCGAAACATGATATGATTATGAAATGCATGGAATGATGCAAAGAATTGCATCCTTAGTTATGATTAGCAATGGTAATCACCCCTATCTTTCCTTTGAGATACTCAAAAGTATCCTTAGGAAACGACTTTGTAAAGATATCTACAATCTGCTCCAAGGCACATACTCCAATTTGACTTCCTTTTCACTTACCTATTTTGTCAAAAAGTGAAACTTGATAGATATATGCTTGGTTTTTGAATGTAACACCAAATTCTTAGAAATGTTAATGGCACTTGAATTATCACAGAATATAGCAATAGGATCACCATATAGAACTCTGATATCCTTCAACATCTGCTTCAGCCATAATACTTGAGTACAATTGTTAGCAACAACAATGTATTTGACCTCTATAGTAGATAAAGAAATGACATTCTACTTCTTACTTAACCATGAAATTAACTTCTTACCCAAGAAAAATACTCCACCACTAGTACTTTTTTTTCATCCACATCTCCTGCCCAATCAACATCAGTAAAGATACTCAAGGTAAGATCATCATCTTTAGCATACCATAGACCAAAACCAAAATCAGCTGTCCCTTTCAAGTATCTAAAAATTCTCTTCATAGCAGTCACATGATATTCCTTAGGATCAGCTTGAAATCTTGCAACAATACATACAACATTCATGATATCAGGTCTACTTTGAGTCAAATAAAGCAATCCACCAATCATTGATCTGTATCTAGTTTGATTTGCCTTTAGAGAATCATCTTATGTTGTCAACTTGCATCCGATAACCATAGATGTACCAATTGGCTTTGAATCTTCCATACCAAATTTCTTTAACAATTCTTTCACATACTTGGACTGAGATATAAAGATCCCTTTATCTAACTGAGTAATTTTTAATCCCAAAAATAATTTCATCTCTTTGATCATTGACATCTCAAACTCACCCTGTATCTCATTAACAAACTTCATGCACAAACTATCATCTCCTCCAAAAATGATATCATCAACAAAAACTTCCACAATCAAATCTTTATCATCATTCTTGAAATACAAATTACTATCAACAATACCTTTGTTAAATCCAAGCTTCAACAAATATTTATCCAATTTGGCATACCAAGCTCTAGGGGCTTACTTGAGTCCATACAATGCTTTCTTCAACTGATAAACCATATCTCCCTAATCAGTCAACTGAAATCCATTAGGTTGCTCAACATATACTTCTTCTGTTAGTTCACCATTTAGAAAAGCATACTTGACATCCATTTGATAAACCTTGTAGTCCTTGTAAGCAACATAAGCAAAAAACAATCTCATAGCTTCAATTCTAGCAATAGGGGCAAAAGTCTCTTCAAATTCAATTCCTTCCATTTGAGAATATCCTTTGCAAACCAGTCTTGCTTTATTTCTAACCACTTCACCTTGCTCATTCAATTTGTTTCTGAAGACCCATTTAGTTCCAATTACATTTTTATCCTTAGGTCTAGGAACAAGAATCATTGTATCTTTTTTCTCAATTTGTTTTAGTTCCTCTTTCATTGCTTCAACCCAGTGTTCATCTTTGCGCACTTTATTCACACTAGTAGGCTCAGTCTTTGAAATCAAGCGATATTCTTCTGCAATTCTTCTCCTAGTCTGGACACCTTTATTCTTATCACCAATAATTTGATCTTCTGAATGATTCAATCTTACATACCTCAGAGTCTTAGAATGTTCTTGAATTTTAGGCTCTTTTGATCTCTCTTCTGTTCTTTCACCAGTTTCTTCTTCCTCTTGATCTTCTTGATTCACTGGAATGATCTGAACTTTATTTGAAGTCTAACCTTTGTTTGTACTATCATTCTGATCATCAGAGTCATATCTACAGATTCTGGATGGTCTAGCAATGTCTTCATCAACCTTAACATTTGCACTTTCAATCATTTTCTTCAATCTCTTATTGTAACACCGGTAGGCCTTGCTTTTAGTAGAATAACCCAAAAAAATTACTTCATCACTCTTACCATAAAACTTTCCTATATCTTCATCTCTTCTAACATAGCATCTACTCCCAAAATTTTTGAAATATCTAATAGTAGGCTTATGACCAGTCCATAGCTCAAAAGGGGTCTTACCAGTATCACCTTTGATTTGTACCTAGTTGAGAATATACACAACAATACTCACAACTTCTCTCCAATAGATATGAGGGACATTTCCTTCCAGCATCATAGTTCTAGTAGCATCTTGAACTGTTCTATTCTTCCTTTCCACAACTCCATTTTTCTAAGGGGTCTGTGGTGTAGATAATTGTCTCTTTATTCCATGTTCTTCACAAAAAGAATTAAATTCACGGGAATTGAATTCACCACCTCTATCTAATCTCAAAAACTTAATCTTTAGACTAGTCTCTGTCTCAACCATAGCTTTAAAGATCTTGAACTTTTCCAGAGCTTTAGATTTCTCCCTTAAGAAAGTAGCCCATATCATTCTTGAATAATCATCAATAAGCAACATGAAATACCTGTAACCTTGTAAAATTTTGATTCTAGAGGAACCACACAAACCAGTATGCACAAGCTCCAATAATTCTTTTGAACAATGTTGTTTGCTCTAAAATGAAATTCTAGTTTGTTTTCCCAACTGACATTCCTTGCAAATGACATTGGTAGGTTTTACCAAGTCAGGTAGATCTCTCACAACCTTAGTAGAACTTATCTTGACAATGTTATCAAAGTTAACATGACACATTATCCTATGGCACAACCAAATTTCATCAACTTGAGAAATCAAACAAATTTTACTAGCAACATTCAGATGAAAGATATTACCTCTTGTTCTTGTACCTGATGCAATCACATTTCTAGAACATCCCAATATTTTGCACTTTCCATCCTTGAACTAAAGATTTTAACCCTTATCAACCATCTACCCGACACTTAAAATATTATGCTTCAGACCTTCCGCATACATGACATCATCAATATTATTCTTACCATCACGAGAAATAAAGATATTACTAGCAACATTATCCTATGGCACAACCAACTTTCATCAACTTGAGAAATCAAACAAATTTTACTAGCAACATTCAGATGAAAGATATTACCTCTTGTTCTTGTACCTGATGCAATCACATTTCTAGAACATCCCAATATTTTGCACTTTCCATCCTTGAACTAAAGATTTTAACCCTTATCAACCATCTACCTGACACTTAAAATATTATGCTTCAGACCTTCCACATACATGACATCATCAATATTATTCTTACCATCAAGAGAAATAAATCCTCTTCCACGGATCACACTAGCTGTGTTATCACCAAATCTCACAACACCACCATCATACTTTTCCAAGCTTACAAACTTACTTTTGTCTCCACTCATATGATGTGAACATCCACTATCAATTACCCATTCATCTTTTTCTTCAACTCGAGTAGCTAGGGATTTCTCCAAATTTTTACAACTAGTAGATTAAGTAGACATAGGATTATTTTCCTTGATAGCAATAAACACCCATTCGTCTTTACCTTTATCAGATTCATCATCTGTCACACCTTCATCAGCAACATAGTAACACTTATTTTGAAATCTAGGCTTGCTATGTTTTGGTTTAGGAGCTCTTTCCGGACACCTTGATGCAAAATGACCTATCTCATTACAAGAAAAATATTTAAGAGGCAATTTTCCTTCATATTTACCTTTTCCTCTCGGTACTCTTTTGACAATAAGTGCTTCCAGCTCTTCTAGCTCTCTTTCTTCTTCTTCTTCTTCAATATGTTTGATTTCATCCTCATACTTGAATATCTTTCTAGATGAACTCTCACCTGGATCATATCTCTGTCTATCTCTTCTGGAAGTAGTAGCCTTAAATGTAAATTCAACCTTAGGAAGGGCATCACCAAATTTGCTCAATTCAAAAGCAGTCAACTTACCAACAAACATATCTCTTGTTACATTTGTTACAGTCCGAAGCTCTTCAATAGCACTAGCTTTGACTTTATAAGTAACAAGCAAGGATCCAAGCACTTTAGCAACAATCTATGATTCTTTCAACTTTCCACCAACACATCTAATACCACACACAAGTTCATTCACTCTTTGCATGAAAGTAGTAACATTTTCATCATCATCCATTCTCAACATTTCATATTTCCCTTTCAGACTCTGCAACTTAGAAATCTTCACATTAGCAACACCTTCATACAAGGTTTCCAAATTTTTCTAGATCTCATAAGCAGTCTTCATATCCATAACATTAGTCATCTTAGTATCAGTCAAAGCACTCAAAAATGATTCCTTAGCCCTGATATTATACTCAACATCCCTGCTCTCAGCAGAAGTAGTAGGACCATTTGGTGGTATAACATACATATTACTTGTAATGCTCTAGTAGGGTTCACCAATGCATCTTAGATGGCACTCCATTCGAGTCTTCCACAAAGAATAATTTGTTCCATTAAATCTCAGACTATCCTTCTTGTAACTTGCCATCCTAGATCACCTCAAGCTGTTAAACTTCTTCCAAGGAACTTAGCTTTGATACCAATTGTTGGCAACACAAGGGCAGACAACTGAGAGGGGGGGTGAATCATTTGTCACAAAATTTCAGACTTATTAAACTTATTAATCCTTATTCTTAGATCTGATCAATATCAATGAAAGCATGAATCAACAACACATTAGAAACAAACATAATACCAAGATTTTTTACATAGAAACCATGTTAGGGGAAAAACCACGGTGGAGGTCAGTCCACAAGATTATACCTTGTTAAAAGTATAAGAAGAATAAATGAGGAATGCACATGCATTCAGGCATGCTACTTAGAGCTCACTATTCAATTACAAAGGAAGACATACTATCTTATAGAGAGATTCAGATTACAACCATCTAGATCTTGAACTGAGAAAATAACATCTGCTAATGCCTTATTACAGTTCTGGTTAAGCACATAAACAATTCTTCATTCTTCTTTACTCTTCTTCACACTTTGCTATGCCTTCAAATGATATTCACACATACACACATAGGCACACCTTCTGTCTCACTTTCACACACTTCTATTCAAATAAACAATCACTCTTATATATCCGCAACATGAAATTACATCGCTACAAGTCGGCCACAAAGAATTAATAAAATAAATATAAACTGTTGGCCCAAAACAATAGATAATTTTCAATGTGAATCAACCAAGGTCAGCCACAACATAGTGAAGACCCAAATCAACATCTCCAACACAAAAATCACTTCAATTAATTTCCCCTTGAAGATCCACAAAATGCTTCAACACCTTGTCGGCCAAGCACATGAAAAACATGAACACTCAAGAGAAAATCTTGGATCGTGAGCACAATGATCAACGCAAATGTGTAACACAAATAGAGTACAATCTAGAAACATCCAAAAGCATCATGAATCACCAGAGAAGCATCCAAAACAACTGAACTAACTGGAATCACATAATCTTTATTTAGGAACACAAACTGAAGTAATAGAAAACTATCAAAATACAAATCTTCATAACTCGATTAAATATTTACGCGGATCTCTGAAACTCAATGTGGATAAACTAGATATACTCAACAAGAAACCCTTTAGTCCACAACCTCTGATAAAAAATGTATGGAACTCATCGACATATAGAACATCACTTCACCACTGACAACCTGCAACTCATTTCATTACAATTATCTCAATATCCTTGACATATACAGCTTCAAATGCGCTAATGCTAATAGTGTTGACAATGACAACCACATATCAGCAACACAACCACAACATCCAACAAATTTAGCATTTGATCTTCATAACTTGTAAATTTTTCTTTTACATTAATCTGGGGGGCTGCAATCAACATTGATCATTATTAGGGGGCTCTCTAAATCAAGTGGGAAACATAGGTGTTTCTATTTTTCAGTTTTTTTGTTCACGTGATCATGCATCTTGAACTAAATCCCTTCCATTTAAGTATTCTTCGTAATCCTCCTAAGAAATGGAAAATAAACGTGGATATTGTGGAAGGAAAAGGAATACAACAGAAGAATGTTAGTTTTGTATAATTGAGGAAATAAAGAAAATTCTTCTTAATCATGGTATTACCTTACCTAATCCTCTAGTTCCAACACATGCAAAAACATCATCCAGTATCACTTAGACATCTTGTGATACATCATCATTTGGGGATGAAAAATGTAGTCACACATGACTTGCATTGAGATTTCATCTCCCAAAACACATGTTGCTACATCTAAATCTGGTGTTAACTCATTCATGATATCCATATATTCTTCACATTAGGAGATTGCTATCATCTCTCAAGATCCACCACATTGGGATGTATATCTACCAAACATCACATCTTTGTTTATGGAATCCCACTTTGTAGATTTGGATGATAGTATTAAGGATATTCATCCTATATTTGATGCTAGCTTTGATGAAGTTACTTCACCATTTCCATCTTTAGATATTTCTCTTGCTTTTCCTACATCAAATTTTATCATGAAAAATTGTATAGATATTTATGAGTTGATCTATCTGACTCAGTCATTATCATCTACAACAATATTAGATTCTCATTGGTCTAGTTTTTACCACACATTCATGGTCTGTTTTCTTGAATCACATATGGTACTTGATCCATCTTATCAACATCCATCACACATCGGTATTGGATTGAAGACACTTGAGCATCATTCAAAGGAATTATTAGCATCATTTTAGTCTTTGGATCATGTGCATCATTCAAAGACATCCATATTCTTTCATATTCCTATCTAGAATGGGAAGTCATCTTGCATACATTTGTGGTTTTGTTTCTTCCCAAGGGGAGAAATATTGTTCGATCATGGATTGAATCTTCAACATCCAGTTTTGATCATTTACCAGCATTACAAGCATCATTTTTAAGAGGATGCTACATGGTTTCTCTATAACCTTGTACTAGGTCAATAATCTATGGATTTTCATTTTTCTAGCATCATTTAACTATCCTTTTACTAGGTCAATAACCTATGGATTTTCATTGAATATTTTTCATTATAGGTGTCTCTACTACCAACAACTCTGCCATGTGTTTGGTGTTCAAGGAATTTTATGTAAAAATGTTTGGAGACTATATTTTGATAACTCTTTCAAAGGCACTAGTTTTGCATGACTATGATATTAATGTCTCTTTTTCTTGTCATTTTGGATGGTTTCCCCATATCTATCCTTATAAATATATTTTGGTTTGAGCTTTCATCTAGGCTTGTAGACTTAGATTGTGTTCATTCATTCTAGATTGTCATGTATGGGACTGCCATTTATTTGGTGCTTTGCCTTTGTGACTTGAACCTATGATAGTCTATATGATTATCCTTAACACTATCATCTCCTTTGATTTTCACTATACCATTTGTAGACACTCAAATGGTCCTGATTGATACTATGCTTCTAATTTTGATTAATTAAAATCATTTCTTCCTAAATCATTTCCGCACTAACCCATTAATTAAATAATCTTTATTATTTAGTTAATTCATCAATTTCTACTATTAATCAAGTAATTAAATTTATTAGATTAATTCACTTCTTGCTTACTAATGTTCACCACATTTAATTAAATAAATCAAATTATTTAATTAAAACCCTAAAATCCTCTCATTTGATTAAATAAATAAAATTATTTAAACCAAATATCATAAAACCCCTAATCCCTTCAAATTGATTAATTCTAAATTAATTAACTCCTAATCCCCATTACCCATTTCTCTAGCTTTTGACTCAACCTTGGTCAAACTAAACCCATGGTCAACTAACCAAGTTGCACATGAAAATAATTTCTTCTAATTATCTAATTACCCCCTCATTCAATTTCCCTCCAAAAACCTCGTACACACCCTTAAATACCTCTTACAAAGGTATTTACTCCCTCTTACATGCCATCTTGTCTCTTACAAGGGTATTAGTCTCTTACATCCTCACCCACATTCTTTTACACTCTCAACTATACTCATTTAATCCTCTTACATCCTCATAACTCTACACACTCCCCAAAATGTGCTCCACCTTCATCCATTAGCCTTGTGACAAGTGTCACATTCCTATTGGCAATCCTTTTAATCCCACATTCATCGAATTCACTCTTTCTTCAACCCTTCACTCCTATAAGTAGAATCCTCTTCTACTTGAAATGGATCCACAACTATATGCAATCTTATTATAGGCACATTCATCACTCATGTTCCTCACATTTTAGTTTGTTTCCATTATCACTTGCATCAATGTCACACTTGGAATCATCTACATCTTGGAAGCTTATCAAAGGGGTTGGGAAAGGGCTACTTTCCACATCAAAGTAGCACCAATCCCCCTATGGGATGGAGGTTTGGTTGATTTAGATTAGATTTACATGTTTATTTGCTTATGTTACATACTTTATTTCATGTTTTCTTCTCTATGCTTGATCAACAATTTCATAGGGAGTGGTTTATTTGAGCTTTCTAATAATGGCTAATCTTGTGTGCTTTATCTATTGTTAGTTAGTGCAGATTTCCATTCACATTTTGGCACCCACCATGGGGTAGGAATATAAAGGATTAGTTTCTGTCGATTAATGCATTGAGTAGGAATATAAAGTATTTGCTCTTATTTAATATCGATTCATGCATTGGATACCTGACTATAAAGTCTTTGGTTATGTTCATATATAATATCGATTCATGCATTAGATGGGAATGTAAAGTCTCTATTTTTGTTCATATAAACTTCAAGCATTTGGCACTTAGTTACTATTACTCTTACTATGTAAATCTTTGCTAGCGTGACATCATTCTTGAGGTGAGATTTTTTAATATCGATTAATGCATTAGATGGGAATGTAAAGTCTTTGTTTTTGTTCCTATAAACTTCAGGTTTTGGCCGCTCTATTACTCTTACTCTTACTCTTACTGTCAAAATCTTTGCTGGAGCGATATCTTTCTTGAAGTGGGATTTTTAATTTCTTGGTTTAATTGGCTTTAATCACAGCTACAGTCTAGTAGAAACCAAATTGATCATTTGATGGAAATTTAATATCAATTAATGCATTATATGGGAATGTAAAGTATTTGTTTATGTTCACATAAACATTAAGCTTTGGGCGCTGCTTTACTCTTATTTTTATTGTGGAAATCTTTGCTGAAGTGACATCTTTCTTGAGCCGCGGGGTACAAAATTATTGAACATGCATAGTTAATGCATCCAATACCACCCGGTTCGAGGAAAAAGCATTGGAAGATTTAGATGGCTACGCATGCTTTAATATCGATTAATGCATTAGATAGGAATGCAATGTCTTTGTTTCTGTTAGATAAAATTCAAAGCTTTGAGCACTCAGTTACTTTTACTTTTACTATGGAAATCTTTGCTGCAATGACATCTTTCTTGAGGTGGTATTTTTATTCTCTTACAGTGGAAATCTTTGCTGCAATGACATCTTTCTTGAGGTAGGATTTTTATTCTTTTACTCTATAAATCTTTGTTGGAGTGACATCTTTCTTGAGCTTTATTAGCAGTTGGAAGATACAAAATCACTGAATACATAATTAATGCATTAAATACCACCGGGTTTGAGGAGAATACACTGGTGTTGGATGGCTAGCATGCTCATTGTGCTTTGGGTGCTTAGTTTCTGTTCACATTAACTTCAAGCTTTGGGTGCTCAGCTACTTTTATTCTTACTGTGGAAATATTTGTAGTGGAATGACATCTTTCTTGATGTGGACTTTTTATTTTTTCTTTCTTTGTTCCAGTTTGAATATAGTTCAAGCAACAACAAACAACAATAGTCTTCAATCTACGAAATTTCAGTTATAATTTGGGGTAGTCGCATTTAATAGAACTTTTATTTTATGGCTTCCAAGTATGCTATTATTCCTTTATAACTATTGCTAAATTATTAATGTTGTCTTGCGATAGGTGGGCTAGCCACTGGTTTTCACAAATCACTAATATGATGGTGTAGCAAGGTAGAAAGCTAGAAAACTAAAAAGTATATTGGAGTTGGAGAAATTGGGCATTGGAATTGAAAAATCATTTTTAAATGCTTATTTTAATAGCTTAAGGCATCCATTTGCTACTTTCATTTTCTGGTTTAGGACAACAAGCTTCATTTTGGGTTTAAAATTAATCATTGATTTGATCTTTTTCAAATTGGTTAAAATTGTACTTAGAAATTTCTTTGTGGGATAAAATTGAACAAAACAACTCACACTCAGGGTGATTGCACAATATTGGTTTATAATTTTTGGCCAAAATGGACACTAAACAATTTTTTTCTAGCTAAATCTTCACTTTCGAGCACCTATAGCGGCTAAATTGTGAAGAATTTGAAGATGATACAAAATAGTGATTTGTGAAATTTTGTCTATAGATTCTAAATATGTTTTTTTCAAAATTTTTGGAATCATATTTCTCTTCTTTTTTCATCTCCATTGAAAACTAGGTTTTTTTAGTAAACACCATTTTTAAGGAGTGATGCTCATTGTATACAACATAATTTTTTTTCCATGAAGGATAAAATTCTATTTTTTTCAAATTTAGATTTGCAACTATGATGTCTATTGCTTTCATTTGGTTTCATAGTGTTTTATTAAACATTTTTTCCTTAATCAAGTTTCAAAGTCAAACCAATTACAGTTCAAACATAGGCGGATTGTATACAACATAACTTTTTTTGTTAGATCAAGGACTTCAATATATAGTTGCACTGATATTTTTCAATTTTGTTTTTGATAATCTACTATTTTTCCACATGTGCAGAACAGAGAGCTTGATTTTCAGTGAAAAACCTGCATTCATATGAAATAAAAAATAAATATAATAATTAAATTAAATTTATTTAAAATTATACTTTTTGAGAAGCTTATAATAAGGACTACATACTTACAAAAAATTAATTTTAAATGAATTCATTTTATCCCCTAAAAGGTAAATCAAAAGTGGTTTTTTATCAGGATTTTGATAGGTGTAAAGGAGACTCCGTTATAGGTATGGTTTAAAAATAGCAGGGTTCTATACAAGGGGGTTTGATCTAAGGTGGTTAGATCAAACCCTCTTCAATTGGAATCATTTAAATGGAAATTTTCAAGGCTTAAATCATTATATTTTCTAAAAGTATGTGATTTCAACAAAAATCAGGATCTCTTGGAAATTGTAAACCAATATTGTGGGATCACCCCTCAGTTTGGTGCTTAAAATGAACTTACCTTTGCTTTGAGGGTTAAAATAAACAAGTTTTTTCCATGTCTTGTGGTTTAAATTTTCTTCATTGAATGCGTATGCTCTTCTCTCATGCCACTCGACGATCTTGAGAATCAAAGGTATTCCTTTCACATTTTGTATAACCACCAACATATTTTGATTTAGATTTCAAATAAACCCCATGCTAGTGTTAGTAAAAGGTGTTGTGAATGCTATCTCCTTGCGTCATATGACTTGGGAGATCGAACAAAAAACATACTTCCTTGCTTTTGTATACCTTTAGAGGGCCTATCACCCTGCTTTGAAAGGTGGGAACAATGCAAGTGGTAACAAGCTAAAGCCAAGATCTTTCAAATCATTATATAAAATTGCTTTTATGAAGAAAGTCATAAGCAATAGGTGTGGATGTGTCATACCAACAAGTGCCACCCATAGTGTCTGCATGACACATCAAAATCCTTTCTTAGTAAGGGACTAGGAGGCCTCTTGACTGAAATAATCTTGAGCTAATCTTGCCATGTGTATGGCCACCTTGAATGGAAGCCCTTACTAAGAACCAACTTTTTTAGTGACCAAAAACCTTAATGCTTGCTGGTGTAGGAACAGTCATTTCAAAGCCACCCCACATTCCACTATTCATAGTCAAAATAGAAAAATCCTTTGGGGTTTGAGATTTGGTGCACCCAAGAAGTGTGTGTCGTGTAAGGGGGAGCCAGTGCCACCAAATCTCTAGTTGCTCACTTTTTCTTAGTGTTTGGAGAAATCCAAGTGGGGAATCAACAAGTAGTATCTCTTCAGCCTAGGATTGTGCATTTTCCAAGTTAGTCGAACACATTGCTTGATTCCAAAATGTTGAGACAAACATTTAACAATCATAAGAATTTCAAACCCTTTGGAAAAAGTGAATACCTCTGAAGATTCCAATTATTACTGCTTGTCTCTAAGGATTTTATCCTTAGAGGCTTCTAAATACTTGGGCTTATATCTCAATTTTCTCTCTCCAAAGTCAACCTAGGTAAACTATGGCCTTGACTCTTTGAACTTCACATAATGGACCTTGTGGAATGAAAGGGAGCTAAGATAGACATTTATTTTGAAACTTAAAACAAGACAAGTTGATGTGGTAAAAAGAATTCATTTAATAGAGATAAAAAAGACAATTGAACCCTACACATGTCTTTTTCCTCATGATTTCTCACAAAGTCAAAATTCCAAAAGGAAAGTCTACATGTCATCATTTCAAACTTATGAATCATAGTCAAAAGCTATTAGAAACCACCTTGTGACACTCTATCAAAACATGACTAGATTGACCAGGAACTTTTATATACATGCCTCAAGGAATAATCCAAAATTGTATGCCTTTTTTAAAAGTCAAAACATTAGTTTTTTTTCATGATCTTGAACTTCTCTAAATCATTGGGTCTTTAGAATTTGAAAACTTTAGAGGTTTAGCATGTTCTTCAACATCTTGGTCTTATAAAAAAAGTCCTTCTGGGTTCATCTAGGATCAAAACCAACACATCCATTTATCAAAACATTTATCAAAATTCATCTCACAAACAAATTTTATAACTTTGGAAAAATCATCTATACTAGACTTTTGGTAAATCAGTTAGACCAAATCAAAATTATCTTGTTTAGTTAGGTGTGTGGGAATGAATCCTTTCTCACACACTTAGTTAAATTAGCACCCTCTTTTGGACAATTTCATCGTAAGATCACATCTAACATCTTTGGATTTGCAAGTTCATCATCCAAATAAAAACAAATCAAAATCAAAATCCTAGAGTCTAGTATTGATCCAAAGTTCTCAAAAGTTCAAACATCCATATCATTCACCCTCTCATTTTCCATATCATCATCATTTGAACCTAAAACACATCCTAGAACTTCTTTTTTGTACCTAAAGTTTAGATCAACCAAAGGAGTTAAAGGTTCATCCCACATATTCCTAAAATTTGATCCCAATTTTATGGTCCAATCAAGGTTACATCACAAGAAGATCATGGAGAAACAAAGAAACATCAACCACAAGTGATTTGAGTCAAACCAAATTCAATCCAAGAATATCTACCAACCCTCCACTTAATCCCCCTCAACTACCTCAAGATACTCAAGAGGGAGGATGTCAAGTGGAGGATGTCACAAAAAACTTCAAAGAGATGTCCTAAGATTAGTTGCTCGAATTAGTGCAAAATCCAAAAACTCACAAACTTGTCAACACAGTCATGAGACTAAATCCCACCCAATACATGTTGGAATTGGTAAAAAAGGGGCTAAACTCCCTTTTAATTTTGATGTAAGCATCATTGTTTAACAACCTTTAGGGAACACACCACAAACATCATTCACACCCTCATCCAAGCATAATCCAACCTATCTCTCAGCTGTCATCATCTCATGCACCAAGTCAACCCATGATCACCAAGGGAAGCTCACTACTTCAAGCTCTTCAATAACACCCACTATTAAACAATCAAAACTTGGAGGCTAATACAATCTTTAATATCTCAAACACCAACACCCCCAATTGACCTACATCCATATGTACCACTCACGAACGTAGAACCCACTTTTCATGCCATACCATCTTATACCCTAGATCTACAAGGTTGTGTTCCTAATGTCCCACAAGGACAAATGGATCTATTTGGACAAGTAGGTGCCTTTGAAGCTTCATATTCACACCTAAAAGGGAAAAAATCACAAGCATACCCATAATTCCCTATCATGACACCATCACCTACACCAATTCAAGGTATAGGAAAACTTGCTTCATTAAACACACAATCCAAAATCAACCAAATCAAGTCAAACCCCCAACCACAAATAAAATTAACACATCCTTCACATCAAATCCTCCAAAAATGCCACTGATATTGCAACACCAAGTGGCATCATCCCAAGCATCTCAACCACTAAACACATCATCAACAACACCTCAAACATCACAAAGTCTAGTCTCACAAGGGATAAGAATGGTTCCAAATCCACCATCTATCACCCAAACCCTTGTCATTCACAACAACCACCTCAACAACCACCACAACAACCTATCAACATATCATCACAACAAAAACTTTCACCCCCACATCAAAATATGAACACAACGAATCAATATAACATCACGTTGCAAGCAGCACAACAAGCAGCCCAAGCTCAAGATCAAGCTCAAGCTCAAGCTAAAGTGCAAGCTCAGGCCCAAGCCCAAGCACAAGCTCAATACCAAGCACAACAAGCACAATTGCAAGCCTATCAAAAAGCCCTACAATAACATGCACAACAAGTGTTGATAGCACAACAACATACTCAATAATAGGTGCTATTCGCACAACAACAATAAGAAGCCCAACAACAAGCATACCAACAAGCATTGCTCACACAACAAGGCTTCTAACAACCCTTCACGAACCCACAAAAAAATTCCTTAAACCTTAACACACAAGCAACACACATCACACCATCATTCACACAACAAACCATACCACCTCAAAACACATACATTTCACCACTCGATCCACAAATCGATCTTTCCACATAGGTCAAATTTATCTCACAACAAATATAGGACATTCAATCTAGAAAAGGAAAAAAAAAACATACACCCAACAAGATTTGTGCCCCTATCGATTCAATAGGAACATTGCTATGGTTCCATTCCCACCAGGATTCAAAATACCAAAGTTTGAAAAATACCCTGGAAAGGAAATCCTAAGGACCATATCAGAGAATTTCACGTACATTGCATGGAAGTAGCATATGATTATTCTTATCTGATGCAACTCTTCCCTTGAAGCTTGGCTGGTCCCGCAATGGAATGGTTCTCCTACTTACCTCCTGGAATCAAAAAGTTCCAAGAAGTTGTGGACCCATTCATATAAAAATACTCATTTAACCTAGACATGGAGGTAAGCCTAGAGGAACTATCCGAGCTCAAACAATCTAAGGGAGAGACATTTGTAGCTTTATTACAATGATGGAGATTCAGAGCCAACAAAAGCAAATGGTCCATGCCAGAGGAACAACAAATCAAAACCATCATCTCTAACCTTGAAGGGGAATTATCCTTCCATCTAAAAATGCAATGCATCATGACATATGACCAACTAATCCCCAAGGCTCTCAACATTGAAAGACCCCTTACAGCTCAAGGACACACACCCATATACCAAGACAATAGACCATTAACAAGCTATAATGACAAACCTCACACATGGGACAAGAATAAAAATGTAACCAATGATGGTGTTGTTAATGCGAAAATAGTCATGAATGCCCCACCACAAACAAACATTCAACTGAGGAACACATGAAAAAACACACAACAAATAAACATACAACCAAAAAATAATCAATCAACGATCAATGTTGTCAATACTTAGAGGACACTAAAAAGAACACATAACAATGCACCTAGACAAAAATTCACTCCCTTAGGGGAACCCATAGATGTGGTTTTGAAGATGTGTATACAAGCTAACCTTATCACACTCCCAGATTTCTACAGCTATAGAGAAGATCATTTTTGTGAATTTCACCAATACAAAGGTCATAATACACAAATTTATTTTTGACTCAAACACCTTATTCAAGATCTTATTGAACAAAAAGACCTTGAGGTTGATCAACAATGTGGGAATCAAGACTTGCAAATCTATAAAACCCCTATGCCTGATCATGGGAAAGCAAAAGATACAAGAGAGGCATCAAGTTCTCATAACAAACCATATCCATGATACCATGGTAGCACACATTTATGTTGCTCATCCATCACATGAAGAGGAATCATAAAAGCATCAAGAAACATTCTTAAAAAAATTCAAGATCAATCAACAGTGCCTAGAAATATTTCATATCAAAATGGTATCATGTATCTTTTAGATAGCCATATTACCCCTTCGTATGGCTCCATAATTGGCCTCATTGAGGAAGTCCCAATACAACAAAAAGTTTTTCATGCTGCATCCATAGAATTTTCATCCTGTGAAGATTCTCCTATCAATGATACATCATCCACCCAAGGGTCATGCCAAGAAGATAGTTTAGAGGATAACAAAAGTTACTCCGAAATAAGTCAAGATCAAGATACTATTCCCCCACAACATAGTGATGAGAGTAATTTGTTATCAACCCCAAGTCTGCTGAAGAGATCAAATCCCCAAAGAATTATCATCACTTACTAAGCATTCTCTAATCCTTCCAAAAATTCTAGGATACACCAAATCCCACCAATGGGATGATTTATTTGGATGGAAATATAGACATTCTTCATACAAAACAAGAGTCTCTCACTCTTGATATTCCCACATAAGAGCAAGTGATGATTGAGATCCTTGATTATTACAGTGATGGTGCATCATCAATATCTTATGAATCAACACTAACATCTTTTGAAGTAGAATCAACAAACAAAGATGTCATAGGATCACATCAAATAGTTAATATTCTTGAATAGTGGGACCCATAGCAGTATCAGGTGTTCATGACAAGTCACACTTAGTGACTATGGATCAAAAAATATGTTATCAAGGCAAAGAGCTAGGTATTGTTAATACCTTCACAACCTCAAGGGAAATCTTGTCTAATAGAAATGTCAACATAAGGGGCACGTTCAAGATCCTTATGATAAAAATACTATCAACACTACAACTAGTTCTATCATGAATCATCATCTATCCACCATCTCATACACATAATGGGACCAATGTGAGGAGATATTCCTATCAAAGCAAAGAGAAGATCACCAAATAAAGTGAAGCAGTAAAGCACAAAGGACAAAACAAATATAAATGGATACCGAAGAATACAAAATAAAATCATCCCAATCATACTCCATTGGTCAAAGAAGCTATGGGAAAAAAGAAAAAGGGAAAAGTATCCATCAAAGATGTCCTCAAAGAAAAAAGTAGGATTCTCAAGAAACATACAAAATATATCAAAAAGTTGGTCCTAATTCCACGCACACTTCCGTGTCTATCCATCATTGCTCATCTTCCCAAGTTTGGAGAGCCAAAGGTTCCAAACTATCAACCAATTCATCTCATATTCCATCATGCATGACACCATACACTCCATCTATGATATCCAATTATCACATTGACCGTGTGTTGGAAGCTACTCTTCATCATAAGGGTTTTGAAGGCACTTTATTGTGATGTGTGCACATAGACAAGGTTAATTCTGGTACCGATAAGGTAGATTAGAGTTCTTCAAAGTTGCATTCAAGTGTGTGTATCTTAGCAAAGAAAATTCTTCAAGTAAGATACCATTGGAACATTATGACAGTGGCCTCTACATCAGTACCACTAGGTGGTTCAACATGAGGGTAAAACTTTTAAAAAATCAAAAAAATCAAAAAATCAAGAAAATAGTAAAATAAAATCATCCTCCAATGAAAATAGTAAAAATAAAAATCATCCTCCAGTGAAAATCAAACAACACTTTGGGGAAAAAAACTAAAAATAACAAATCAACTCTAAAATGCAATCTAACAATTGGAAGTTGAAGATTAAGCTCAATATTTGTAGAACCAGAAAATGAAATGCAGATCTAAGAAGGGTAGAAACATGTGTACTAGTCACCAAAAGTGATTTTTGGAAGTTGATCTTGGACTCATTCACCCATGGGCGAATGGGTCCAAGTACAGGGATTTCAACAATCTCTCAAAAGACTCTAGTGTAAATTTGTAGCTTTTGATTTGTCCAAGTTTCAGTGTCAGAACTTGTTGAAAACCCATTCTATAGGTTAGATTCCATGGATGATTTGTCAAAAAAATTGACAAATTCATAAATCTTTCTCTTCAAAAGGTCTTCAAGTCTTCTTTAACCTTGAAACATAGAAAAATGAGGTTAGGTTCACTACACAAGGTTTTATACTAAATTTGGGATATTTCACCAAACTTACTATAAATGGAAAGGTAAAAATGAGAATAATGAACCCACCTATTCTTCTATTTCATTCAACAAATGAGATCCCTCAAGTCAAAATCCACTTTCAACCCTTAGGTGAGTGAATTCTTTGAGGAATCTTGCAATTTCCCTTTTTGCGTTAGGACGGAGGTCTAAGACAAACAACACTTTTGGGAGACACATTAAAATTAGTAAATTAACTCAAAACTAAAATGTAAGACCAATTTTGAGTAGATTAACCATAAGGCTAAGAGACGTAATTTATTTCACAAAAATCGTATGAGTGGAGGACACTTAAAACTGATCTCAAAAACTATTGCAAAGTGTCCTGAGATAACTTTTGACAGAAATGATTGAACAAGGGTCTTGGGAGAAGGATTAAAAATACCAAATGATCTCATTTAGGAAATGTAAAAAGTGGGTTTTGTAGATGAAACATAATACTATAGAATAAATAAAGCTTCTGGTAGATCTCAGAATAGAAAATGTTGTGTATCTCTTAGAAAATACTGTTTTCAAAAGTTGTCCTAGGACTCATTCACCCTATGGCGAATGGAACTTGAGTAGGGATTTTTAAAATGCTTTCTGGGTTCTCTTCTGCTAGGTATGCACTTCCAGATTGTAGGTGTTCACTATCAAACAATTGGAAATAAAATCTGTAGAGGAGTTTCTATGATTTGACAACTTTTCTTGCAACTTTTTTCAACTTTGCAACTTTCTTCAATTTTTCTCTTCAAAGGATCTTCAACCTAAAATTTGCAATCACACATCAAAGGGAGAAAAATGTTGTTTTTAAGGTGAATGGAGGTTTTCCTTGTTCAAACCTCATTTCGGTAATTAAACCTTATAATGAAATGAAATAGCATGAAAGAATGATGAATGAACAAATCTATGTAACAACTCACCAAACCTTATTTGAAACCTTGGATAAAAAATTTGCAGACTAGCATGAAGTGGCCTCAATGAATGTAGATCTTGATCATGAAACTTCATTAGAAACAATGCCTTTGAATTCTTGATTATATCTTGAACACTACATCACCATATTATCTCAAACAACATGCATGATGCAATACATCTTTGACATGATCCAAGGAATCTTGATTGCTGCAATAATCTTTCTACAAATTTTCCCTTAAAATTCCTTGAAAATGCTCTTGATCTCATAAAATTTCTATTAGGACTTGAACACTTGAAAACCTTAAATTCTTAGGATGAAACATAGTGAAATACATATCTTATCATTAATTCCCGAAATTCAAATATCACAAGCCGACATTGAATTGTGAATTTGAAATCATTAAAATACTGCCAAACACATATTTCAAAGGGGGAGCCTAGGTCTAAGTGAGGACCCATTCACCATAGGGAAAATGGGTCCTAGGCCACTTACCTAGGACACATATTGGTCAGTGTTAAACATTATGTAAAAATAGGGTCATAGATCTAAGTGAGGACCCATTCACCCTATGGAAAATGGGTCCTAGGTCACTTACCTAGGACACACATCTTTCAAAGTTAAGTGCTGTGAAAAACCAACAAAGGCACAAGGAGACACATACCTATGTTAAACATATATATACATATGTAGCAATGACAAGATACTCAATTATACAATGCCAACGACTCAAAGAAAGAGAAAAATGAAAAGAAGAAGGTATGGATCAAGCCTTGACTATCCAATGTGATGTGGAACATACCTCAACTATTTGTCCAAAAATATTTACAAGTGGAACTCGTTGTCCACTATGCAAACAACAATGCACGCTCCCATGGGATAGTGAAATCTGTTTTCCACTAGGTGAGCCCCCAAGGGTGGAAAATGAGAGAATGTTATTAGGCTTCCATAACATACCAAATTTATACATCCGATAAATTTAATAAGGCACCACACAATATAAACTTTGAGCTTCATAAGGCTTAGCAAGCTGCATTATGCTAAACACTTATGAAAAAACAAGGCACCATAGGCAAGCAAAGTGTGTTATGCTTGGTGGCCATGAAAAGAGTTGTAACTTCAAGCTTCATAAGGTTAGAAAGCTACATTATGCTAAAAAGTTATGAACAAAAATGCAAATAGTCTAAGACATGTTCAAAGGGGTTTTTCTTACTTTCATGTAAAGTATCCTCTTAGGGAACATCATGCCTAATGTCTCCACGAGAGTACAAGTCTAGGATAAAAGATTCACAACTTAGGGAATGCAACGCGTAGCATCACCACTAAGAGGAAAGTTGTATGCCAAGAAAGGTCACACTCTTGGAGGACATCAAACCCAATGAAACCACCAAGAAGAAGACGTGTTGCAAGAAGTAAGAAAATCACTCAATGAAACATAAGGATATAGTCTGAGATCTCCAAAAATTATAATGCTAATGTATGCCCCTACTTTAAAGAAATTCCTAACACCATCTTGTGAGCAATTACTTTAAGGTAGAAAATGATAAACACTAACACTAAAGGATACATAAGAGATTATTTGGAAAGCCTTATGCCAAGTCATATATCTCCAAATGAAGCTGTATCATGAAAAAAGAAAGGGGTTTCCCCCAAAAATGAAATCCCAAAATCACACATAAGGGATCCACGGATTCAGGGTCAGCGTATGTCTTTGCTACAATGAGGTTATAGAGCTTGAAAACATCATCATTCCCTAAATATCCCATGGAACAGGAAGAATGACACATAGAGAGCAAAAAAAAAAGAAAATCCTTTTAGGTCAACATGGAAGAGACCTAAATGTCTTGACACCTTGCATTGTCCCCGAAAGGAAAACACAAGATAAAAGGAAAGATAAAGGTTTACGACTATAGAAGAATGTAGATACAAATAGAGGAATGAACATGAAGACACATCAAATAGAATAGTACAAAGGATCACATTATACACATGCAATCACATAAAGAACATGAAAAAAGAAAAGACAAGACTAGTCAGGCACATACGAGCTAACCTATAGCAGGTTGTTCGCATCCCAATCTTGTTCATCATATGTGGAAGGTAGAAAACTAGCCAAACAGACAACGCCAAGTGCCAAACTAGGATAAGCACCAAGTTCGGCACGTGGTGAATCACTCTTTTTAGGAGGATCATCATAGTTGTTATCATTTAAGCTCATGGAAGAGGAAAACAATAAATTTAACTCTTTATGCACTTCCTTATCAATTTTTGCAATTTCATTGTCATCATCCAAGTTAATCACAATAGAAGGTCTAATGATAATATCCATGGAAGGTGCTTGTTCTTATTGTGTTTGAAGTTTAGGATTTTCTTGTTTTGGAAAAGGTGGGGAATCGTCATGTATTTCTTGAGGTAAGTTTGGATTACATGATTTTGTATGTTGTTCAATTCTTCTTTTGCTTGTAACAAATGAGAAATAGTATGAAGTCTATGCCTACGCTCTATAGCATTTTGGTTCCTTTTTGTTCGACTTTTAAGTTGTGATTATGTAGGAGTGGGTTTATCAACCATAGGTTTATTTTTGTCCCTTAGGGGAGGAACAAAAGGAACCATGGGAGGTTGTTCAACCACTTTCTCTTTAGCTTTATAAACTTGTTTGATTTTAGTAGGCACAATGGGACTTATTTGATTATCTCGGACGTATCTTATAGGAAATAGGTGGAGGATTTGCTATGTTTTGGTCTTGGTTACTTGTAAGGGCTTTAAATGGTTCAATCATAGTCTCATCAAGGATAGGAGGCTCAATCGCGAGTTGAAGCATATTTTTAAGGGATAATTTTGCTATACATTTTGGCTTAAAATTTTGATAGGATTTGAAAAATAAGTTCTCATGAGGCCTAATAGGTTTCATAGGTTTGGGCTAAAATAAATCCAATGAGAAATTCCCATGAGAAGGCACATGATTAAAGCCACTATGATGCATAGTAAAGATCTCATTTCCAAATGAAAAATTTAAGCATTTATGCATAGTATGGAGTGAAGCCATGGGTAGCCTAACTTCACATGAAATTGGTCCGATGATGGGAAGATGGAAAATGAGACACTTAATTGTTTTGGTCCAAATTTTAAAGGAAGAGTTATCGAACCTATCGCAAGGCAAGCAAAATAATTATGTGTTTTGATCCATGCTTTCAATTTTTCATAAGTATCTTGATAAAGCTCATGCACAAATGGGTATGTGCAGGATCATCATGCAAAAAATAGGCCCTTAAGTGGCAAAAAATTTAGAAAAATCAGTGTTAGGCAACTTGACGTAAATATTTGAATAAGTTATCTATATTATTTCAAAAATATGTAAGAATAGAATTTGTAGAAAATTTAACATAGTTTCTAAAATACTAGGTTTATTTAAAAATAAATAAAATCTATTTGGTGAAAATTTGAAATTTCAATGCAAGTAGTACTTAAATTTCAGGGAAAAAAATAAGTAGGTGTCCTCACCCTAACCATAATAAATTAATAATATTTTTTAAGATTTTATATATAAGTAGAGGACTCATGTCTAGATGTGATGCATATTTTTTGTAATTTTTTTCCAAGTAAATAATTAATTATGAATTTTTATTACAAATTTTAGAAAATATAAAAACTCGTCTGGACCACCTTAACTTGATCAAAACTTCATTAAATTTAATTTTTATTTTTAATCCTATAGTATGTGCATAGAATGTGACGCATGTTTCAGATTCAAAAAATGTGATACCGTTTGAAAGTTATAGATGTTTTCAATCAGACCTATCGATCGGGACTTTAGTCATAATTCTAATAGAAAATGAATAATAATTATTTACTAAATTCAAATTAAATCATAATTTATATTTTTGGAAAGCTGAGAATCTCCTCTAAAAACCCTTTTCGTTTCATTAATTTTGGGTGAAAAAAAGTCGTCAGTCACATACCCCCATAATATTGCCACTTTTTGGCGCACCATGATCCTGAACATACCCAAATAGGAATTCTTTAGTGATCAAATTATCTACACAAACATGACCAATTAATATCCTATTAGTAGGCTTTTCATTTATTCTTCTAGCTATGTAAACAAGACCATCAAGTGCATGTTTAATTATGTCATGTTGTGAGAAAGCAATGTCAAGCAACATTTAGTTAGGCCCTTACGAGGTTGAACTTGAATGAAGTTGACCAAATGATTTATAGTATGCTTCTCCTTATTTCTTATGTGATGATTAATGATGTGATAAATCCTACACAAAATTTCTATTCCTTTTTCATTGGTAAGCATTTTTCTCATGTTTTCTATCATAGGAATGGAACAACTAGTAATGTGTTCAGAACTCACAAAATCTTGCAATTTATCAATTTCTTCATCCATTCTTTTAAGGTTCTCATGAGGGACATTAGAAATAATTGTATCAACATTAGTCACATTAGGTGTGGGTAGGGAAGTCATGGGAAATGAAGTATTAAGGGTATGATCCATAGTGGGTTGACTAGTGTCAACACTGTGAGTGAAAGAGTTAGAGAACCCAAGATCCACGATGAGTGATATATCATGGGATGACATGAGTCTTGAAATACATCTCATGATAGTATTGGCAATAGGAAACCAAGTTGTGAAGCTCATACAAGTTTCAAAACCCAAGGTGCACCCAAAATGGATAAGAGGTAAAATGCAATGAAATATACTAGAATGTAAAGTGCAATGCAAGTATGTAAAAGCAATTTTCAGATTTTAAACAAGATAATTTTTTTATTAAATGCTATGCAAAAACCTAAAAATGATGTCTTTTAGATGCAATTTTAAACTCAAAAAATCTACTAATTTTGACAAATTATGCGTAATATGAACAATTTTAGATAACAAAAATTTAGGAAATTGAAATAGTAGAATGAATATAGAAACATAGAAGGTAGAATTAGTGATTTTAATGCTTAGAATTTCAGGAAAAGCCCTGATCAGGGACTCGTTTTCCCATGGGAGAATGGGTCTCACTTCAGGGTTTTTAAAAATTCATTTACAAGTTTCTGAGATGATTTCTATGGTTTTTAGGTGTTATTTTTAGACAGTGAGTTACAGTTTTATATTTTTGTAAAATGAGGTATAAATGCAAGTGCAAAATAGTGCTAAATGATAAGAAAAAAGACCTAATTTGAGACACAATTTTGATTCAATTTTGTAATGTAAATGATTGATGATTAAAGGTTATGTAAACACTACAAAAAGACTGATCTTTTTGAATTTTCCAAATTTTAAAGAATGGAAAAATGCAAACCTAAAACCTAAATGAGATGCAAACTAATGCAAGAAAACAACCCTAAATGAGATGCAAATCAATTCACAATGCAATGAAAATGAATGCAAAACCTAGATCGAGGGTTGAAAATGGACTCCAAATCAACAAGATATGATTCTCAAAAGTTGGGTTCACCAAAACAAAACAACAAAAAATAAGGTTTTTTTGGGGGGGATTAAATATGCTGATTAAATATGATATGATGAGGAACCTATTTTCCTTTATTTTATTAGGAAATGAGATCCCCACAATGAATTGATTATCAACCCTTAGGTGAACCAACCTAGAGTGAGAATCTTTAGATTTCCTTATGACTGAAGGACGGGGGTCAAGGTTAAACAACACTTTGGGGAGAAAAAATCAAAATAGAAAATCAACTCCAAAATGCAATCTAACACTCGGAACTTGAAGATTAAGCTCAATATTTGTAGAACCAAAAAAAAAATGTAGATCTAAGAAGGGTAGAAACATGTGTACTAGTCACCAAAAATACTTTTTGGAAGCTGATTTGGGACCCATTCACCCATGGGCGAATGGGTCCAATTACATGGATTTCAACAATCTCTCAGAAGCCTCTAGTGCAAATCTATAGCTTTTGATTTGTCCAGGTTTCAGTGTTAGAAAGTTGAAAATTTGATTTGTAGGTTAGATTATGTGATTTATCGACAACTTTGAGAACTTTATAAATCTTTCTCTTCAAAAGGTCTTAAGTCTTCTTCAACCTAAATTTGCAATCACACATACAAGAGAGAAAAATCTTTATTTTTGGGTGAATAGGGGTTTTCCTTGTTCAAACCCTATTTTGGTAATCAATCCTTGAAATGAAATAATGAAATGAAAAAGGGAATGAAGAATGAACAAAGCTATGTTACCACTCAACAAACCCTTGAATGAAACCTTGATAATGGAGATCTTAGGAGGTTTGCAACTTGTGTGAAATGGCTGAATTGGATATGGATCTTGACACTTGAATTTAATGCTTTGAAATGCTTGACTTGAATCTTGAAACCTACATCACAATGTTAGCTCCAAAAAACATGCATGATGCAAGAAGAATTTGACATTATGAATAGATCTTGATTGTTGCAATAAATCTCTGTTATATCAGCTCTTAAATGCCCTTGATCATCAACTTTGCTATAGTTTTTCTCACTTGAAAATTCTAGGTGAAACTTAGTGAAATAACCTTGTATTTATAGGTATGTATCCTTAATTTCTAGAAATTCAAATATCACAAGATGACATTGAATTATAGAATTGAAGACATTAAAATAATGCCAAAAGCATAATTTAAATTTAGGTCCAAAGTTCTAGGGAGGACCCATTCACCGGCGAATGGGTCCTAGGTCTCTATACTTGGAACACACATTGCTCAAGGTAAAGTGCTATGTTTAGGAATTACTTATTGTTGGGTTTCCCCTTTGGAAAATGTAATTTATTAGGATTGTAAATGAATTAAAGGGATTATTAAGGCATAATTAAGCTCAATTTAATTAAGAGGGCCTAAATAAGTGTGTAAATGTAAAGAAGTACATTTAACAACACTAAATTAAGGCAATATTAAGTCCAATTTAAATTAGGAGGGCCTAAACAAGTGAGAAAATGTAAAGGGTTACATTTTCCTACACTACACACTCAAACCCTCTTGTTCTTTCTCCACCTAAATGTACTTATATAGTGATAAATTTTATAGATATATAATAATCTACTTATCTAACATATTCATTTTTTATGTTGACACTTTCTATTAGAGTACCAAATTCTCATTTATCCAATTGTACCAACTATTGTGAACACCATAAATCCATGGTTACTATACCTAAATATTGCATGATACCTTATTCATATTTTAAAATTTTTTCATAGTGTTGCATTGGCATAGGGATCCTTGACCAACGTTTTGAGGATTACCCATATTTTTTTTATCTTGTTCTACATATATTTTGAATTGTCACTTTTCTAGTTAGGCTTGCTACTCCTAATCTAATTTCTCTTGACACCAACATGGGGACATCTGGGAAAATTCTAAATAAATCATATATTATGATGTTTCATCCTTCATATTCATTTTATGAATGGGAAGATGCCTTGCATACATGTTTGATCTTATTTCTTCCTAAGGGAAAGAACAATCTTTAACAATCCTAGACCATATTTAGCATTTAGTGTCAAGCATTTACCATTGGCATAAGAGGTTACTTGTGGGAGAATTTCATGGTATCTCTTATTCTCTTTATTTTATGAGGTATTTTTACCTCATATAGGATTTTATCCTTCTCACTTGTTTTGAGGGGGGTCACCTATACCTTCTCTCTTTGTCTTTTCTAGGGGGAGAGTTTTGTTCTGCCAATTTTCTCCTTCTCTTCTTTTTAAGGGGACCATTTTGTATAGCATCTAACATGACTACACAATTTTTAGGACCTATTCATATATTTCCTTTCTTATCCACCTAATCTGTTCTTATGGGGGCTTTTAGTGCATTTTTTCCCCTTACAAATTTAGTTAATTTACTACATATTTGCACCTAGGATAGCATAAGCTTACATAGGTAGATATCTATTTGGGTAGATTTCACACATGTGATTTATACTATCCTAGTTTAGTGGAGATATTTTGGACACATGTAATTCTATCTCCTTTATCCCACGTTGGGTGTACATTCACATATATTGATGGCATATCTTATAAATACCCACTATAACTCATTATTGAGCATCTCTTTTGTGCATGCATCTTGAATATAATAGCATTATTATTTCAGATTGGTCTTCTAATTATTTGTGTTTGATTTTATTTATCTTGATTTTGGGTGGATATATCCATATCCAAATCTTATATCTATCCTGGAAGGTGCTAGCTTTGAACTTTCACCCTAAAGTATCTTTTATAATTATGATACTCACATATGGGTTTGAATCACTATTAGGATTTTTTTTTAATTCCTTCTACATATAATAAATTCTAATGTTGCTTCTCAACATCTCATTTATCTTAAAAGTGGGTAGAAGTGAAAGTGAAATTAAAGATGATTAAATAATTTTTCAATTGAGGACATAACTACACATAGATAAAGTGTCTATTTAATGAACTATGACCTAGTCCTTATTAGTCTTAGATTTTATGAAATAGTTGAACATCACAATTTGATAGGAAAAAGTACAATTTTATTATTTTAAAATGGTAGTTCCCTAGAGAAATATTGAGCTAAGAACATTCTAATTTTTTATTTTATTTACTATAGTAGCTCATATTAATTTAAGTTTGGTTTTTATTGATTGTTTTATCATTTTGCTACACCTAAATGCATTGTAGGAAATATATTGGTATTCCACAAGGGCCTAAAGGCTTTTTCAATGAGACTTCCCATTCAATAATATATAGAAAATAAGGTAGAAAACTATGTAAGATAATTTAATAATAGAATGCATTATACAAGAAAAGGCTGTGATTCTTAAAATTTTAAAGATTATGCCTTGAGTTTTTTGGTTTTGGGCCTCTTGATTCTTATTATAAATGTGCCTACAAATCAATCACTATATGTAAAAATATGGTAGATATGTTGAAAATCACTTGTATGTCTCAAGGAACACTGTTAAAGACATGTTTCATTTAAATATATAAAAATCTCTAGTGAGCATCAAGTATTAAAAAGGAATTCACAATACTAGCATTCTCTTGATCATGTAGTCAATGCAAATGTTAATACATATTATACAACAAAGGTAGTGGTCAATATTTTGCAATTGAAGATGGATATGATACCTTATTCTAGGTAACATCTAATCGTCTCCTTAGGGAAATATGTCTTGTTTGAAGAAGAATGATACTCCAAACATGGATCAATTTGGAAGTTCAATTTCTTTTGGCCTAGCCTAATTAACTTGCATACTTAGATCATAAATGCATGAAATTTTTATCTTAAAGAAACTATCAAATTTTATCTAATCACCCAAGGATTCTTCATTTTATTATAATTATCTAAGGAATATAGAGATTTAATTTTTTGTAAATATACTTGGTTTTTATATAGTCATGTGCTACTTATAAAACCTTAGTATAACATCTAGACTTCAACTTTAGTACAAATATTTTTTTAGTTATGCCAAATTGCATTTGGCTACCCTATTTTTTCTATGGTTTTGGGTTGATTTGAATGTTTTCAAAGTGCTTGAAATATCCTAGATAGATTTATGTCTATTAACCTAGTGAAAGATGGACTCGCTCATTTTATGGTGACTTGAACACAAGTAGAAATAGATATATAGATAGGTTTTCTTAATGAGGTGTGATTGTAGGTAGAAAATATGATTTAAAAAATACTAGATTATGAAAATATTTTATATTACTATAACTGCTTTTAGCTAGGTCACATAGATGTGACATATAATGCCATTAAACCTTCTCCTTTAAGATTACAATTTGGTGGAAAGGAGCTTGTATAAGACATTTATCTAGTAATAGTTAGAACCATAATATTTTGATGATTTAGTTTGCTCCTCTCTTGAATTTTTATCTAGAAAGATCATATACAATGCCACTAATGTTCAAACTCAGATGGAGCAAATTTTTGTGAATTCCCTTGCTAAGGCTTATTTCTAGAATATCTCTATAGGATAAAAGGTGGATGTAATCATATTAAAGAGAGGCCTAATATTGTCTAAATATCAATATATTTCACTTCGTATGCTTCTATTGGAATATGTTAAAGGTGGTAATATCATGGTATAATCCATTGCTCTCTCTAATTCTTCTTTTGCTAAAAAAAAAGTCTACTAAATATGTCTTCATCTAATTCTTAGAGCGTCTTAACCAAAGCTATTGAGGCTCACATTTTGATTCCTCATAGATATTCAACATGGACAAGAATTCTTGGCAAGTGAAGTTGACTTATGTTGAATAATAGAGTCTCAATAAATCACTTTTAGATCAAATACACTAGTCTCCATTAATCTCTCTGCTTCTCTAACCTCTTTAGAATTTGACAAGGAGGATATTGTTTGGATCAAAATGTTATCTAAGAAAGTGTAGCCTAAAAAACTCGAGAAAGGTCATAAGATCCTAATGTCTTATAAGAAAAAATGATGGTATGGTTTAGATTGGCTTTAGTTTTTCTTTTATATGCAAGCCATCCTTGTATATGTCTACACAATAGTTCAGTTATAAAATGTATAGTTTGATTGTAATGTATTTATTTTCCATACAAATAGAAAGTGAATCCTATAGTGGATATTCGTAAAGATGTTTGTTTAATCCAGACCATGTTAAAAAAGTTATTGGCGTCTCCGTCATAATAGGGACAAAAGTTTTACACTATCTTATAAAAAACTTAAAATAATTTACGTCGTATAACAATGTAGATCTCCCAGACCTAAAGTGACTGACCGCATTCGCACGTCACGGTCATGACTGTTCCTCACCAGGGAACTGATCTGAATCAACTTCCCATCATCAAAATTTTATGCTCACTAACCGGAGATACGCAGCTTAAAAAACAAATACATGATGTAACAGTTCCCACTGTAGTCATCTAAAAAATAAATTTGATGACTACCTTAAACGAATAATTACCGCATAATAGATTCATATTCCGATTGATGTATCTTCCCAACACCCACTAAAATTTCAGAGAATCTGAATGAATCATTTCTTTCTTGGGTAATGGAGAATTTAATTTAAAACTGATGCCCAAACAAAGCAATGAACAATCATTAGGCTGCTACTTAGTCCAACCTTGTTTCTGCCAAAACAAAGCGTCAAGAATGCCAGCCTACAATTCATTTTTTAAGCTGTCTCGGATTTCATATCACCAACAAAATAATTGGGAAAGACAAGAACAAGGAGGTCAATGAAATTAAAAAGAAAAAAGAAAAGAAACCAAGGATGGATTTGGTTTTACTTATCACCTCGGCTACGCAATGGACGATCAACTTCTGAACTATAAAATACAACATATAAAGCGAATGACGAAGGCAGCACTAACATAAAAGAAAGAACTGACCAGACAAACGATTGAATAAGAAATAGGAAAATGGTCGACAAGATAAATTTTTATATTTATTATTTTTCAAGTGAATGATGTGTAAAGTTATAATTGATTGTTTGATCATTAAATGGAATGATGTTTAAGTAAAAACTTTAACATTTATATGTCCTTCAATTCAATTTAGAATGGGTGAAAGATTCATAATACACTATGATGATAATAAAAGAAATCAATTGTATTTTTGAAATTCACAATATACTATGATGATGATAAAAAAAACTCAATTATACTTTTCAAAGTTTAAATATATTTGAATGTTTATTTAAATTGAAATAAATTTTATCAATAAAACTTTGAAGAAATTAATTATATGAGTAGAAAAGATACCATAATGTTGACATAACATGAGAAATATAATTAGAGTCAATTAGTAATTATAAATACTAACATCAAATATAAGTTGTAGTTTAAATCATGACTAATCTTCATAATCATAGTTAGAACATAAGATATAAAAACTATACAAAATTAATGTTTCCTTGATATTCATCACTATCACCACCTTCATTATTGAGCATTAGATGGGTTTCTAATCATATTTAAATCAATTTAAGGATGATTCTCTTCCTCTTTACCAACATTCTCTCTCCATTATTAATAGGGGTGTTGTCTCATGTGGTTGCATAAAATTGAGCAAAGATCATCATATTCAAGGATTTAAGTTGTATCCAAGAGGACTTTGGATTCTAGATAGAGTACAAGACCTATGAGAGTCATAACACTTCATATGTTTATAATTACAACTATTCCCCATCATATAAGAATGAGATTTATGAAGAGTTTAAACACTAATGTCAAAGTTAACTTATAATTTAAACTATAACTAATCCCCATAATCATAGGTAGGCATAAGATATAATATTTTATAGAAACTATAATGTCTATTTGATTTCAATCGTTACACAAGTGGAAATCACCCCTAAGTCTAAGATGAGATTCCAAATAATCTCTAAATCAGTTTAAAGTTAATTATCTTCCTCTATAGTAACATTCTCTTTTGTGTTAATATCATGAGTGATTACTTAAGTTGGTGCATAAAGTGAAGCAAAGCTCATCATCTTCTAAAGTTGTAATTTATGCCAAAAATTCTTGGGATCTAAAGTAGAGAACAAGACCCCATAATATCTATAAATGTGAAACTTTGCACAAACAGATGATGCCTATAAAGAGTCTAAAGTTACTCATTTGGTAGAATGTTTCTACAAAAATGAAATGAATTAAAATCCAAGAGCATCTAGGTTGTAAGATAAATATTCCATAAAAAAAACCTTCCTTCATTTTGTATTTATTTAAAAAAAAAATTTCATAACATTCTAGTCACATATGTTCACAATAATACATTATTCTTAGTCCAAAGATATATTTAGGTTCTAAACCCAAATCAAGCATATTATTAAATAAAGAAAAGTATGTGAAAATACTTCCTAAACTAATCTTAGAGGAAAGTACTTGTAAATTTTATATCTTTACAATTGTAGAAAGGAAAAACACATATAAAACATAAATTAAAATCATACCACAACACACGTGTATATGGGAAAGCCCTCTTAGGAGAAAAGTCCACACTCCAAATAATTTCAATATATTATTAAGTAATAACATACTTACAATACACTTATAATAAAATACTTTATAGGAGTATCATAAACTATAGATTGACAATAATTTTGATTGTAAAATAGTACCTACAAGCTCACTATCAATACCTCCATCTCAAACATCATATAGGGGAGAGGAGCCCATAGTGGAGCGGGGTCCAATAGTGGGGATAGAAGTAATACTCATTGGGCCCCATAGTGGAGCACCTTAATATCCAATTGCAAAAAAAAAATTATGCATAAAATATACAAAATGACAAATCATGTGATGCCACATCGGCACACCAATAAAACATGACTTAGTGCACAACTATTGGTCTCACTTTTTTTGGGGTCTTTTTGGATACCTCAACAAAAAGTATGTTGATGTGACATCATATTTGATTATGTGGCCCTAAAAAAAAATATATAAGCACATGAGTTACCAAATAAACTGTTGTACAAATTTGAGAGTGATTTGAAGTTTCTACGTAAGATTTTGAGAAGCACAAAGTTAGGGTGCTCCACTATAGGTCCCTCTCCCCTAAATAGGAGAAATAGTACACAAAACCATAAAAGGTTTAAATTAAAAAAAAATTAGACAAAACCACCCCAAAAAGTGACACCTAAATACCTAGTTAGAAATCCAACACAAATCTCAAGATAAGTTCACAAACTAAAAATAACATATTCCTTCCACCTATCATAAACATATCATAAATCATTCACCAAATTAGGAATTTTTATTTGGATTCATTATCTATATTAAAAGATGTATTATGATGTATTGTAACACTCATAACAAGTCAGTCAACAAGTGTAACTCCTTCTTACAACTCTTTTCTATGTCTTGAACTTTTTTTACATTTCTAATGTAGGAGGTAAAAATTTTAGAGGCCATAAATTTTGATTCAAGAGGAAATTGGACCCCCTCTTTTTAATAAACTTATAGAGCTTGAAAAAATATACAAAATAAGTATAGCTAGAAGTGATGTAAGGCCACCCAATTTTTTTATAAAAAAAATCTATAGCCTAGAAATTAACCTTTATATTTCAAAGTTTGAAAATTGCATTCTTTACCTACATGATCTTAGGAGAAAGATTAAAAGGGTGATCCCACAATAGTGGTTTACACTTTTTGGGACATCCTAATTTTTGCTGAAATGACATATTTTTAAAAAATATAATGATTTAAGCCTTGAAAAGTTCCATTTAAAGGATTCTAATTAAAGAGGGTTTGATCAAACCACCTTAGATCAAACCCCCTTGGATAGAACCCCGCTAGTTTTAAACCATACCTATAACAAAGTCTCCTTTACACCTATCAAAATGTTCATAAAAAACCACGTTTGATTTACATTTTGGGTGATCAAATGAATTCATTTAAAATTTATTATTTGTACACATGTAGTCCTTATTATAAGCTTCCAAAAAAGTATAATTTTAAATATATTTAATTTTATTATTATATTTATTTTTTATTTCTTGTGAATGTAGGGTTTTCACCAAAAATCAAGCTCTATGTTTTGCACATGTGGAAAAATAGTAGATTATTAAAAAAATTGAAAAAAATGTTTTGGCTAGGTATTGATGTCCTTGATCCAGTAAAAGAAGAAAAATTGAATTTTGATACATACAAAAAAAGTTATGTTTTTTGCAGTTTGCTTATGTCTAAATTGTAATTAGTTTGACTTCAAAACTTGATTAAAAAAAAAATCACTAAAACACTATGAAACCAAATGAATGTGCTATATATTGTAGTTACAAAGCTAAATTAAAAAAAATATAGAATTTTATCTTTCATAGAAAAAATTTATGTTGTTTACGGTGAGCATCACTCTTTAAAAATGGTGTTTATTGCTAAAACTAGTTTTTGAAGGAGATGGAAAAAGAAATGCAATATGATTAAAAAAAAAATTAAAAATATATTTAGAATTGTTGGAAATATATGCCTTAATCCCATAGGCTGAAACCTCTAAGAGAGACAAGTTAGTGTGACATACTTTGTGTCTAGTCGATTAGCAGTTGAAACCTTGTTGAACAGTTTTGGTCGCTGAGACCTTGTTTCCGTCTTGCCGAGTGGACCTATCGCTGTGACTTGTGGCAATCGTTGTAACCCTATGCCGAGTGAAGATCTTTGGCCGATAGGCCATTTTTATCGTATATCGGGGAGACCCTTGGCCGAAAGGCTTATCTTAGTATGAAGTCTTATCGAGATTGTATGTCTCACTGATAGGGTGTTACACATGTGGTCTTCGGAGTAACTCATATGCTTCGGTATGAATCTTGTTGATATGGAGATGTCTCGCCGATAGGTAATCATTTGGAGGCATCAGGGTAATAGTAAGGGTTCGCTAAGAACTCTTAGCAATGGAGAGAAGTCTTGTTGACTATTGTTTGGTGCTTGGTATGACTTAAGACTTCAGAGTAATGTCTCAGCGATAGCGATAAGTCTTGGCGATAGATGACCACTTTGGAGTAACTTTTGAACCTCGATATGATCTCCTGGTGAAAGTGGTAAGTCTTGCTGACTGTTGAATGTTTTAGTATAACATAAAGGCTCGGTATGATCTCTTAGCGAAAGCGATAAGTCTTAGCGATAGCTCTCTGGACTCAGTGTAACATCTTGCCGATAGTATGGACTCTTGGCGATATCGAATGCTGACTTCGTGGCATTGGGGAGACATGGTTAGTGTCTCACCGACATGCCAACACAGGGTGAACATCTTTGGCCGAGTGAAGACTATCCTACGTGGCTTGTATTCGACCAATCAGAGAAGCCAAATGGGAACTGCTAGCAATTGGACTGTTGCGTCCGTTACTGAGGGGAAGTTCGACAGATAGGGTTGACATGGATATACTCTAAGGTTGTAGATGATGAATGGTTAGACAGATTGATGGTGTGGTTGTATGATTAGTGGATGAATTTGATTCTGAGAACATTGTAATGTGAAAGTTCTGTACGAGGTTGATCATAGTGAATGCTGCTGTAAACTGACATTAGAAAGATAAGTCAGATCTCTATATGTAATCTTTATTACTGTAATACAAAGTGACTTCTCTTGGTGTGGTTGGTTTTTCTCCCATACGGGTTTTCCCATGTAAATCTGGTGTTCATATGTGTATGTCTAATTCTCTTTTTCTGTTATCTCTTTCATGTGCATCTTAATTGGACTGTAATTGTAAAAATTTAAAAGTGTCTCTGCATTCTTCCCTAAGGTTTTGACGTTAGGAGAGTTGCTTTCGCATCTAGCTAAATCCTTACAAGAATCTATAGAAAAAATGTCACAAATCAATAGTTTGCATCATCTTCAAATTCCTCATGGTTTAGCAGATATAGGTGCCCGAAAGTGAAGATTTAGTTAAAAAAATTCAATTCAATGTCCAATTTGGCCAAAAATTGTAAACCAGTATTGTGGGATCACCCAAAACACATTTCCTAATATATTAGAGATTAATTTTAATAAATCATTATTGTTGTGGATCATTGTAGTTCACTTGGGAGGTCTAATCCATATAATAAATTCAAGGTATATTATTCTATATTAATGTGAGGTAGCTTCTCAATACTATTCATTGATTTAATGTTATGACTTATTTAAATACTTAAGAAAGACCTATTTGAGTATGTGAAAAAAAAAAATCTTCACATTGATAATAGATTATTATTTCTCCTAGGGAGGTTTTTGATGTGAACAACATCAATTTTCACATATCACTCATTTCATTCATTCTAGAAGGTTCCCTTCTACATGCTTCATGGTTACACGTTTAATTGTACATTGAGATTTGAAACACCTTGGGGATGATGTAGATCATCTTAGATGCTAAGGCTCATTACATAGACATCATTCCTAATTCCAAGAAGTTATAATTCATGATATAAGAAATTTAGGGAACATAATTCAAGTTGCACTCATAGACTAAGAGCATTACATTGCATATAAACTATGAAGGTTGTAATTTACACAATGATCACACTCGTATAACATCAAAGATTGGGGCCTCATATTGTAAACCCTTGTGATAGCTAGTATGATGTATTTCATGACTATGTATCAATAAACAACATATATTTTAATTTTTGTCTTGCAAAATTTATTATCTATTAATGTATTTGGTTGTATAGCTTTAGATAATCCTTAATGGGAAACTCTAACCATGATTATATATCTGATGATATTATGTCTTAATTTTGAATCTTGAGGAAATATATTATGTATTAAGAGTGGTATCTTCTTAATATTATATATTGGGTAGAAGGTATCTTGAAGTTCTCTTTATAAGATCATAAAATTTCAGGTAGTCTAGAAAGACAACTTATAAATAGATATTTAACCTTGAGGTAGTTTACAAGGGAGTTTATGGATAGGTCATTGAAATAGAGGTGGTTTGAAAATATAAGGAAAAATGCCTCCATGGAGAGAGCTTGTAGAGGCTAAGGTGTTTTAAAATAGCTAGAAGAGTAGAATAATTTATGTTTGAAATGATGAAAAATGGGTAGATCTAGTTGGATTTTGTTAAATATGATACAAAAAGAGTTTATAAACCTATATATTAAGCATTCCATGGGATGTGTGGCTAAATTCTTAAAAAAATGTAAGATGAATTGGAGGAGCTTCATGGTTTAGAAGTATTCACATTTTTTTTTAAGTGTATTACAATATTTAATTTTTGAATAATACATTGAGCATGGTTACTTTTGAAGGTTGAAATTTTCCCTCTTGAGGGTATTCCTAGGGTATGTCTTGTGTAATCTCACGATTATGCCTTTTATATTTGAATTATGGTTAGTTTGTAAGCTTGTATGCATGCTTTTCTCTAATGGGGTTATGTAGGAAATAGTTCAAGATCTACTTGGAAATAGTTAGATCTATGATTATGGTTGAGTGAGGTGAGAGATCCCTATTTTTGTTTAACATTTGTTTGAGTAGATCTAATACTAAGTTGAAGCCATGATAATGTTAGAGAAATTTTAGACATTTTAAAATATAATATATGTTGTGCATGAACATTATGAGAACATAGAGTTGGGGTTTTGAGGGTTGTAGATTTGTGGCTATTTTTTGTAGATACATGGTTTGGAAAGGATTCGTAAAATATATTTTCTTAGGCACGTTCACCATGAGGATTTTATTGAGGAATTTTTAGAAATGACCCATTGGGATAAGATAGAACTCACCATTTGATTTAATATTCCCAAACGATGAGTATTGACATAAAATATAAATTATTATTTTTAGACTGCAGGAATCGGGTAGCCCCCCCATAAACTATAGTGTGCTTGGTAATTTTTTTCACATGATCAGTGATGCTGGCACGACATGCCCTTTGATACCATGGGGATGGGGGAGACTAGACCTTGTGACCTCTTGCTTTCAATAGGATCTTTAGCCAATTGAGCTAGGCACCCACCCAAAATCTAAACTATTTTGGCCATCATGTTGTGGCGGTATAAAATTAGAGTAAAAAGATACGCACCTAATTAATTAATTATTAGGTCCCATTTTAAAATAGAATCCTTAATGTAAACTTAGGTCATGTGAATTTTTCTCTCAAGTCATAGGATGAGGGCACATGTCATGATCTAATTTAATCCTCACCTAAGGTTTCATCTAGGGTTGTTTTTTTCCTTATTATAAGGATTTATCATTTGTAGTGTAGAAAAATCTACCCCTTTACATTTTCACACCTAATTTGGAATTAATATTAAAATGAACTTAATGATGCCTTAATTTAGTGTTGTAATAAATATTTGACATATTCACATTAAGTTTAGGGCCCTATTAATTAAAATGGGCTTAATTGTGCCTTATTTTTAGTGTTGTAGAGTGTACCCCTTTACACTTTCACACTTATTTAGGGTTCCTTGAATTAATTGAGCTTAATTTTCTGTAATTGGCCCCTTTAATTCAAATCCAAGCCTAATCAATTGCATTTTCTGAGGAGGAAACTCAACATTCATTAATGCCTTAACATAAAACTTCTCATTGAGCAATGTGTTTCCTAGGTGAGTGACCTAGGACCCATTCGCCCATGGGTGAATGGGTCCTCACTTAGACCTAGGACCTAAATTTAAATTATGTTTTTGGCAGTATTTTAACATACTCAAATCCATATTCACATGTCGACTTGTGTTATTTGAATTTTGGGAAATTAATGTTACATACCTATAAATATAAGGTCCTTTCACTAAGTTTCATCTAAGAAAACTAGCAATTTCAAGTTATCTTAGAGCACTTTCACAAGAGCATTTCAAGAGAAATTCAAGGTATTCAAGAGAAAATCTATTGAATAATTATTGCAACAATCAAGATCCAATTGTCATGTCAAAGTCTTCTTACATCATGCATGTTTTTGGAGCTAATATGATGATGTAGGTTTCATGATCCATTCAAGCACTCAAAGAATTATATCAAAACAAGTTTCAAGGTTCATGATCCACATCCATTGAAGCCATTTCATGCAAGTTGAAGATCTACATTCCAAGGTTCATCCAAGGGTTTGGTGAGTTGTGACATAGATTTATTCATTCATCATTTCTTTCATGCTATTTCATTTCATTTCATTTCATTTCATTTCATTTCATTTCATTTCATTTCATTTCAAGGTTTAATTACCAAAATGAGGTTTGACCAAGGCAAACCACCATTCACCAAAAACAAAATATTTTTCCCTCTTGATTTGTATTTTCAGATTTAGGTGGAAAAAATCTTGAAGATCTCTTGAAGAGAAAAATTGGAGAACTTGTCAAAGTTGAAAAAGTTGTCATCCCATGGAAACTCAATTACAAAATTTATTTTTGGCTTTTCAAACTTGAAACCTAGGAAAATTGAGAGATTCATATATGTAGTAGAGGCTCTCAAAAGTTGTAGACAAACCCTAACTCAGGACCCATTCACCCTTGGGCGAATGAGTCCCATATCAACTTCAGCAGAGCACTTTTGGTGACTGGTACACATCATCTTATCTCTCTCTGATCTGCATTTCAATTTCTAGTTACATCAATATTGAGCTTAATCTATTAGATCCAAGTTGTAGATTGCATTTTGAAGTTAGTTTTCCATTTTTAATCTTTCCCCAAAGTGTTGTTTAATCAAGACCCATGTCCTTGCAAAAAAAAGGAAATCAGTAGATTCACACTTTGACTTGACTCACCTAAAGGTTGATAGTCCTTTCATTGTGTGGATCTCATTTCCTAATGAATTGAGGAAGAATAGGTCCCAATTGGTTCATTAACCCATAGACCCCCATTTTTCATCATTTCATCATTATATAAATAGGAACACTTGCATGAAGGTAGACATGGTTTTGATTGCAAATATTGAAGCACATAGAAAGACACCTCATGATACTTTGTAAATTTAGATGTGATTACAAAAAAGGGTACAATATGATGTCCAAGATGCCAAACTATAGGTACAATATGTGGCACTTTATCTTGATACATTTATAAATGAACATGTGCATTCAATAGTCAATTATAGTGACCAAAAGAGACCAAGTACTAAAAATACATGTATAGATCAGCTAAAATGAATTCATCCCATACAAACATAACTTTTTTCAGGTGTAAAAATGTCTATGTAATCAACCATAATTTGAAATAATAGAAAATTGAATAAAATATACCTAGGGAAGACTATATAAAAGTGCATGGATAGTTGTGAAGAGAGCTAAAATACATCTCCAATGCCATAAAAATCATAAAAAATCAAAGTTTTGAGGAAACATTTATGAGATTAGAAGTAAAAAATGAAGATCTAACTTTGATAGGTGATAAATATATCAAGAAAAAATCTAATAAAAACACCTTCAACATTAGAAAATGCTTGTAACCAAATTTCTAACATTATTGTTTTTGCTAATTTTTGATACTATACACTCAAGTTATGCTAAAAAGAAAAAAATAGTTATTTTAGGTAAATTAGGGATAAGGAATACTAAGTGGTATTGCTAATATCATTGTGACATCAACAAAACATGGTCACTATAATATGAATCCACATACTCTAGAACATTCCCTTATTTCTAGAAAACCACTAACTACTTGAGATAATTTTCAAGGAGAGGGAAAAATTGTTGCTTCCTAGTTGAAAATCACTATTCATTCCTAGTAGTTGTTTTCACTAGGATAAATTGTATAAAGAGGCTCATTGGTTTTTTTTCCAACTAATAGGTGTAATATGCCACTGGTGGGTAGTTTGGGTGTTACCAATAATGTAATCCTGCTTGTGGGGTGATGGAATCTACAATTGGTAATTGAAATGACCCCATGACTTGTACAAGACTAACACATGGTTTGTGTAAAAAATACCTTGTTGTACCCTAAACTATTCCTTTTTCTTGTAATTTTGTTAAAATATAATCTATTAAAAAATATCATTAAAAGACCTATACTAGTGATGTACAGGCATGCCCTTTTTCTTTAGGTTTAATAGTGATGCAGTGTATATATGACATCATATTATCACATGGATTTATGTGCACTATTTTTCAAGGCCCCACATTTTTCTCCTTTAATTTTCCCTACTTAGATTTTGGCATTTGGATAGGGTCATTTTAGGGTTTTTGGAAATTTTGGATACAATGATGATGTTTGTTTTACTCTAAAATACACAATTTGAATTCTTAAATTTCAATCTCTTAAAAAATAGATAGATAATTATAGATCCAGAGCATTGATATCATGATGGATTTTATTCCTAACTCTATATCTCCTATAAGTCACTTGCAATCAAACACTTGTCACTGAAAGAGAGAAAAAAGTATATTTGTTGTAATAGCCTAAGAGCTCTACTAATGCAAAAAACGTGAATGACAATAATAATATGTTGAGATACCTTTGATAAAGGATTAAGAAACCCTAGATTAAACCCTAAGTGGAGATTAAATTGGACCATGACATGTGTCCTAATTATATGTCTTGAGAAAAAAATACAAGACCTCTAGGTAAGGTTAAGTATACTAGTGTAAAAGAGGGCCTAATAATTAATTAGGTAATACCTTTTTAATCTAACAAGATTTACTAACACGTTTTGTATTCCCAAAGTATGGGTTGGGTTAAGATCAACATTTAACTTTTCCTAAAAGGTTTTGCATCTAGCTAGAGGACAATGGTATGTTGAAATAGGTCCTTCAGGCTATAAGTCATGAATTAACCATATCACCATGAAAAATACTTTTAAAATTTATATAACAATGCTAGTAGAATTCTTTTTTCTACTAGTTTTAATCTCTTAAATGTATATATAATTTTAGGGACCGCCTTTGTGCCCAAGTTTAAACCTTCAACATTGTCTTCTTCAACTAACTTGGTCCTCTTCTTGTAGTGATCTCTATTATTAAATATTTTTTCTAAAATTCTACAAGCCCTTTTGGAATATAATTGGTCTTTAATTTTTCTATTTCATTCCTAGAAAATATTTCTTTTCCATAGTCAACTTCTACCATTGGTTGATAGTCAATCAACTAGCTGTCAAACTCATCTATGTATTTCATGAACTTGTATATTTTTTGACTATCAAAAAGTTGGAATTCACCATAAACATGAAAATCTTTAATTTTCTATTTGATGACCATCTTGAGTCATATGATCAGGGCTTCATATTTGACTATTTTTTTTGTGCATAGGAAAGCTAACTTGTAACCCTTATGAATGCAATCTCAATGTGGTGTGAAAAATATGATACCTAACTTAGAAACCATATTGAGTTTTAGATCCATCAAATTATAGTTTCCAACATGTATTCTCAATTATGGAGAATATCATGGATTCATCTAAAAATTATGTGATGAGTAGGTGATCATTTGAAAAATGTGTTTCAGTTAATTAATCAACCACTAATTATCCTTTTACTACTTTTTTTCCACATACTCAATGTTGAATTAACTTAGGATCATCACCCATTTACCCATACATCTTGTAAGAGTAGCTTTAGATGTCATATACTTAAGTGGGTCAACTTTTGAAATGATCTTAGTTTGATGATTAAGCATGTAATGTCTACTTTTTTAGAACAAACATAATAGCTAAACATGTTCATTACATGGGAGTACAATTTAGCTCACATCCCACTAAGATATGACTAATATAATAAATAACTCTCTTCTTTTTGGTATCATTTTTGTTAAAAGTGCCCCCAATACTTCTAATATCGTATCTATATATAATAAGATGGGATTTCGTAGAATAGGTGGCATGATTATAGAAGGTGATCTATGAGATATTCCTTGGTTTGGTCAAAGGCCTACTGACAAGAGTTATCCCATTGAAATTCTATGTTTTTGTGGAATAGATGGGAAATGATTGACACTTATCCACAAGTTAAGCAATAAACTATCAAATTTCCTTAAACTTTCCTTGAAGAATACATAACTTTATTTTAGACTGTTGGGAGGATGCATTTCTATTATAGTCTTGAATTTTTATAAATTAATCTCAATTCATTTGTGTGAAACAATGAAGCCAAAAGTCTTGAGCTAACATAATTGAAGACACATTTCTTTGGGTTGAGGTGTACCTAATATTTAACTAGTCAATCAAAGACGTGTGTAAGGACTTGGGGAGTTCTCTCATTTTTGACTTGCCTAGGAGGTCATCAACATAGTCCTCCATGATGTCATGGATTAGATCATGGAATATAACTCTCACAACTCTTTCCTAGGTGTATCCTACATTTTTAAGGCCAAAAGTAATGACTTGATAAAATAAACTACCCCCAAGGAGTGATAAAAATGGTCTTCTATTGATCTTATATAGATATTTGGATATGATTGTACCCTAAGAATCCATTCGTGAGTGGTAAAATTTCATGTACCATTATAAGATCTACTATTATGTCAATGTTGGGAAGTGGGAAGTCATCTTTAGGGAATTCCTTGTTGAGATCTCTGAAGTCTATACTAATATGGCCTTAACAATTGGAATGTAATATTGGACATTCATTAAAGACAATTAATGGGGTATATATAAATTTTATCACTGGAAGCTTATGAAGTTTTTCTTTGACTAGAAAGGAAGCCTATGGATTCATCTTTCTTAGATTTTGTTTTAATAGTTTGGTATCATAATATACTACCAAATGATGCATTACAAGTGATAGGTCTAGGTTTAACATCTCTGCATATGAATATGCAAACTTTTTAGATACCTTCTTGAGAAGAGATGCCACATTTTGTCTTTATTCAAATATGAGGGAAGCTAACATGTATATGATCTTTATTCATTGTTTATCCCCAAGTTGTTTTCTTGTGTATCTTTCACTAAAAATATAGACTTTTCTTGATATCATAGCACTATTAGGGGATGTCATATAATTCCTTGTCCTCTAGCACCTCATAGAGGTTTTCACTAGAGGATTTACATATATTTTTTTTAATTTAAATTATTTTATTGATAGTGCCTCATGAAGGATTTCACCTAGGGGGATTTTTTATTTTTTATTTTATTTTATTTTGGTGACTAAGGAAATTTGTCTACTCCCCAAAGTAGGTACTATTGTTTAGTTCAATGTAAAACCATGATTTGTCATCTCCCATTGGTATTTTCTCACAAATTCCCATGAGGTCTATGATTTCCTCATCATTTTTAAATGTATCAATCAATAAGCTCAAGATATATGAGAGGAAATTTGAGGGGGATGGATGGCTTAGGTGAGATAGTATAAAATTTGGAATAGTTTGGCGATTTGTTTGAAGGATTCTTCATAGGTTACCCATTGGTCTATCAATGGTAGGAAAGGAGTTGACCACTTTTGTAAGAAATAAATAAATATTTGAGTCCATATTTTTAGGTTACAGTCCATATCCTAGCCCTTGGTGACTAGGATTATTCTATGGAAGAATAGGTTATAGAATGCCTTGCTTATGTAATTCAAGGCACTTTACCTTGATCCCATATTTTTATAGATGTGTAGGGTCTTAACATACATCTTTGTAGGAAATGAAGGTTTTTGACCAGTATTCCTCATCCTTACATAATCATGATGTTATGTTACCTTAAATAATTTTACTGTCTGAAAATTCCCAAAGCTAGAATGTAGTTTTCTCAAATTTGATAGTATTAGCAAGTTCTAAAATAGAACATCAAGGTTGGTTGTATGATTTTAGTGTTGCTGTGAATAAGTCTTGTACCTAGTTTATTCCTTTACTAGGGACTTAGGGGACTTAATTCACATGTTAAGTTTACTTAGGATATTAGTTGTCTTATCTAAATAAGCATTAGTTGTCTCATCTAGAAGTTACACTTTCCTAGGTAGTTATGAGTTAGTTGTCTCATGTGATAGGATTAAGACACTTGTCATCATCTTGTCTTATGCTATCTCTCATCCTTGCCTTTATAAGCAAGACATCTCTAGCTTGTTTAGCATTGCAGAGCATAGCATTGTATTGTATTGTATTGCATTGATCATATTGTATCATATTGCAATCCTTGTTTGGTGGAATAACATCTTCCATTGTTGCTTCTCTCTATTTCTTGTGGAGGTTTTTTGGCATTGTAGATTGAAGATCTTGGGTTGATCACTTCAACATGGTATCAGAGTTTTGAATCTGGCAAGCCCCTTCCTTTAGAGAGTTTCCACCATCAAGTTCTATTGTGATTTGAGTTTGAAGCTTAGATTCAAGAGGTAGCCTGCATTTCGGAGTAGTTTTGGTCAAAATAGACCCTGCCATTGTGTTCAGGAGGCTGCGCAGATGAAATCTGATTGTAAATTCGTCAATTTTTGGTAAAATTGGTTTATGAGGCAAATTTTTTTTTGCTTGAACAATCATCATTACTCTATTTTCGCAAAAAAAAAATGTGAAATATTTTCTGCGGGTTTGCTAATTATTTTGGGGCAAAATATTTCAGTCGGGCAAAAATATTACTTAGGGGGTTTGCAGTGGACATATAGGTTGTAGGCAGACACTTTTTATTTCGCAGATCCCGTACATCTTTCTGCAGGATCTGCAAGTCTTGCCGACCCCTTGTCTCATCGTCCTCCGCATTCCTTGGCGTACGTACTGCAGCCTCGCCGGCCCTTCCACTATCGGTCAAAGTCCCCACTCCCGCCAGCTTGTTCTCTACAGTCTATACCTTTGCCCGATCAATTCCATCGTTCGGCGATCAAATCTCTGCGTTTTAGGCTTTATCAGCGGGTACCATTCAGTGGATCGGCATATTGGATTTTGATTGGCATTTATTCATCCACATATGGTCGGATTGAAGATTTCTGGCGCTTCTTTTTCGTCGGCATTGTACAACGGGGTATCTTGCATTTATCCTCTATGTTCGGGACTTGTCTCTGTATAGACATTGTCGTCTGTTCGTGACTTCTTCAGATCCGTCGACCTGGTACATGGAGGGTACGCATTCTTTATAACCACAGGGTCGCAATACAATCGTCAGCTGTGCTCTCCATCGGCTTCATTTATATCGACGTCCTTTTACTGTAGCCTTCGCCGACCGTTTTGAAGACTACCGACCTTGTCTTTTTACGCGTCGGTATCCAACACATCTCTCAGTTGCAGTCTTATGATCGGGTGGTACCAGCGGACCTCCATTGGCATTTATTTATTGCTCTTACTATTTATTCAAGCATCATATCGGCGTTTTGTGGCTTCCCACCAGTCCGTTTGGATTCAGATCAGAGGCTTTGTATTCATCGCCATCCTTAATCACATTGGTTGGTCACACCTTTCGCGCAGGGTACTCTTCATCGACCACCACCCGTGACCTCCCGCCGGATTCTCTTATTCATCGTCGGCCGACTATTCTCACTCCCGCCAGTGACTACCTTCTACGACTGCATTCTCTTCTACGGCATTTTGTCAGCCCTTCAAATCCGCGACGTTTATTGAAAGCATTTATATCGGCTTTTTTTTGTCTGCATTCGTCGATTTGTACCCTTCATCCGTCGGCTGCTTTCCTCATCTCTCGTCGGCATTTTATCTTCTCAGTCCCTGCGAACCAGGTCTGTGTCCTTTTCTCAGGTCAAATCGGCTGTGGAAGGGTACGTTTCGGCAGGGGTTTATATAGAAGTTTTGTGTTAAATAAACTTTATTAAAGTCGACTATATAAAGTTTGTGGAAGCCAGAGTTTTTGGTGCTAATCCCTCCACCACCGCCCTCAGCGGCGGTGCCTATATTTTTTTTAACTTTTCATGTAGCCGGTGGTCATATGGGCGCCCGAGGGATTAAGTCCAAGGGGCCTAATTTTTGACCCTAGATAGTCTGCTAAAGTGCATTTTCTAGGGTTTTTTTTCGTTTCTGCATAACTTTCACTCCAGGTGGCAAAATTTTTGAAACGAGATATCGCCGGAAAGCTGGTGAGCTCAACTTTTTAGTGGTAGAGGTGGTTTTTAGAAATTTTGTTGTTTGGCTGCATTTATTGCTCGTTGAAGCCAGATGTTTAGTTTTCACTCCTAAGCTCATAACTTTTGCATCGTTCCTCCGTTTTTCGTGATTCTTGTGGCGTTGGAAAGGTCTTTTTGAGCTTTTCAGAGTTACTCATGCACTTTTTCCAGATTTGGCCCCAGGTATAATTAATTCAGATTATTGTGTTTTAACACTTTGGTTAATTACTTGGATGAGTTGGCACTTGGAAACTTTTTGTTCGCATGGGATGGCTTCATTTGGGCTGCTTTATATGTATTTCATGTATTTTTTCCTTTGTGGGCATTTGGAGCATCATTTGTTAGCAATTTCTTACGTAAACGCACTGAGATAAAGTGCCACACTATTGTACATGTATTTTGGGGATTTTGCACATAGGTTGTGCCATATTTTGTACTCGCACTGTATTATAAAGTGCCATGGGGGGGTTGTGTAGTGCGTTGTTATTTTCCATCACACCTTTGTCAAGTGAGTGTCCCTCCAAGACAACAGAGAATCCATGTGATTCTAGCCTCATGCATGTGTGCTTTGTTTTGCACACCACTTTTTCAGTTGTAGCTACTTTATTGTGCACTTTTAGATGTTTCTTCTCCTTCATGCACTACATGGTGAAACACAGAGTTTCAGTGGATCTGTCAGACCTCTCCCAAGTCAGCATTATGGAGAGGTATTATACTATTCGTGCTAATGCTTCCTTAGTTTCGCTTTGGAGTGAACTATGTATATAGTATTTGTTCCTATGTACTAGGTGGATGCAGTGGCTGGTTACCCATGCATTTCAATGAGATGGAGCATTTACCATATAGACACTCTTGCATTCATGTTTGTGGAGGCAACCTTCCATCCTCTGTTGATTAGTGTTCTTCAGACTATTGGCACCTGTATTTTCAACTTCATTGGTTGAGTAGTGTCATTGGGGTCACTCGTATAGATTCATGTGCCATCTGTATTTTCGACCAACATATGTTTTTCCTTTGTTTCCATTTGATCATTGTTCAAGTAGTGTCATTGGGGGAACTCATGCAGATTGTTGTCTTCTTGATCTTGATCATCCTATCTTCAGAGGAGGTTCTTTGGTGTTGCAGATTGAAGATCTTGGGTTGATTACTTCAAAATTTGGAGAATGCGAGAGATTTCCCACATAAAAGGAATCTTGAAGTTCATATGATCCATGAAATCCTTTTCTAATAACCTCGTCCTTTATCCTAGGAATGAAATTAAGGCAGGATGAAGTGGAGGTGAGTGAGGATGGATCAATGTATGATGATGATATTAGAGGTGCAATATTATTGGTTGGAAAATGATGAGAGTAATTATATCTTCCTTACATTAATTTTTTGTATTAGAAGGGTTGAGGATCAACAAGAATAATTATTGTAGTTCCAGTATGTGTAAATTTTATGCATTGTTCCATACATGGAAGGGACAACCTGTACGACTTGCATCCATGGGTGATCAAGAAGGAGGTTATAGGGGATATCAATGGTTAATACTTGGAAGATAGTTTCACTATTAACTAGACCAACTTGAATAGGAAACTTTAAGGCTCCCGCTACTTATTGATCTACATCATCATAAGCCTTGATAGTGATTCAGGTTTGGGATCCATAACTTTCTTAGAATATCCTAATTGCTTGATTAACATTAGGGTACATAGATTTGATCTTTATTAATCATATGTGAGGAATCACTTTATTTTATGTTTATGGATAATGTATTCAATATGAAGAGATTTATTGTGTGATGGGTCAAAATTTGGTAAATATTTCTTAGTGAATGTTAGGCGATGTAAGGAAGATAGGTGCCCTATCATGGATTTAAATTGTTTAGGGTTAATATCATTCAAGGCTATATTATTGCAAGGTTTTCTCTAAAAAATCCTTATGGATTGGGGAAGTTTTGAGAAGCTTTAAGATGGATATTTATGTAGGGGGTTTTATAAGATTATCTAGGAGGTTGTATTGGGTGGAAAGGTAGGAAGATGAAATGAAAGCCACATAGACAATAACATGACCATTTGGACTCTTTATAGTTATGGTATCTATAGGGGAATATATTTTCTCAATTATAACAACTAAAAAATCATATGATGTGAAAGCATGTATATTATTGGTTTGATTGTGGTTGTTATCCTTGTTGGATGTGGAGGTATTATCTTCAACATGTTTGGGTAAGGGATTTTTATACATACCCAATTGTTCATTTGGGTAATTCAATGGATGTATTTCAACTTCTATCTCACCACAATCAATGAGATCTTGGATTTGGTTTTTAAGTTTCATACATTTGGGCATATCATGGCCTTTGACTTGATGTACTCAAAATATTCATTATCTTTGTACCATGTGGGTTTTGGCTAGTTTTTATTGAATGGTCTTTTCATAGGAAATCTGATCATGTTTTCTTGGATTGATTTTCAAAAAATCACATCCATAGGTTCCCCTAATGGAGTGTAATTGTGTTTAGGAGTGTTATTTTGGTTAGGTATCCTTGTGGAATAGTGATGTTATTTTGGAATTCTTATATATTTTGGGTTTTCTTGAGGATGATGGTATTGGTGTTTAAAATTTTTGGATTTTTTTATATTTGTAACACCATAAGTAACTATGTTTTTATTATTTTCCCAAAAGGGGGTTTGTCATTGAATTTATTATTGTTATTGTCTTTAGTTTCTTTGAAGATTTTTACAAGTCCTTTAGAAATAAGGGAATTTTCTATGGTGACCCCTTTGTCTATAATTTTGTTAAAGGAATTGGCACATTGGAATTATAGATGAAATCTAATTTCCTAATTTAGATTTTGGACATATTTTTTTAATAAGTTTCTCCTTAGGAATAGACCAAGGAAATATACTTGTGAGTTATTTCTAATGTTGTAAGAAGGTAGCAAAAATATCATCATTAGGTTGTCTAATGTTGCATAAGTCTGTAATAGTGATTTTTTATTTAATATCATATAATAAATGTGTAGCAAAATTTTCATCTAAGTATTTAAATGATGTGATGGAGTCTTGTGAGAGATGGATACACTACTCTAAGGGTTGGCCTCCTAAACTGCATGAAAATAATCAAATAAGATATAAGTCACTATGAGCGACTTCTTTTACAAGCCATGCAAAATTCCTTGATATGTTCTCTACGGTCTCCCTTTCCTTGTATTTATCAAAATTAGGAATTTTTTTTTTTTTTTTTGGAAAGGGATCATGCTAATGGACCTATCAAATAGGTAATAACATGTCTTCAAACTTTCAAGAATTTTTTCGGTTTATTGTTCTAACTTTTAAGCCCTTGATCATGTATCTCATTTCTTGTAATTCTTGTGTAGAAGAATTAATGGGACTAGGAATTTGGTGGTATGTATGTCTTGTGATGAGGTGGTGGAAATGTATATGAGGTGTTAAATAAGGTTTAATGTATTGTTATTTAAGAGGTCTAGTGTTTGTAGTTGGCGTGATGTAGAGAAGTATGTGGAATACGATTGTTTTATACTTTTGATATGATGATCTTGGTTGAAGGTTTAATGTGGATTTTGAACAACCTCTTGATGCTTGTGGAAGGTTGGGGTTATTAGATGGTTGAAGTGGATGAGGTTCCCACATGTTATCTATAGTGTTGGTGCATGTTGTGGGGTCTTGTATTTAAGTTGTGATATGTTAGAGTAGAAAGGAAATAATTTAATAATTAATTAAGTATGAGGTCCTCATTTAATTTATTTCACTTAAGATAAACATAGAAGTGTTTTTTAAAATTTTAAGTCATGTTGTCTCATAATATAGGATGAGAACACTTGTCATGATCTAATATAATTCTCACCTAGGGTTTGATCTATGGTTTAATTTTTTCTTTTATAAACATTTATTTGTTGCAATCATTGCATCAATATTATTTTCAAGTTTTTGAGAAAATCATCTAGATTTACTCACTATTGTGATAGGTATCTTAGTTGTAGGTGATCTCTAGAAACTATGGGGTTCAACCATTAACTTCAACATGGTATCAAAGCACTAGGTATATGGATTCCTATCTATTTTTTGAGAGATATATCCTTGAAGGAAAAAATGTCTCATCCTAGATCAAAACGAGCATCACCATTGCATCCAATATGGCCAAAAGATCAAGATCACCTATTCAAGTGTTGAAATTGGAGAAGTTGAGAGAATTTTTTTTAGTGGCTAGGAAATCATGCATAGAAATCCATACAAGAATATAGATCTATACACCTATACAAATTCATGCACCTTGAGTCACCATTAAATATTATTAGTTGCATTGACTTGGGTTTACAAAACAATATATATTAAAAAAATATTAAAACAAGAGCATAACCTGGTACCACAAATCTTGCTAGAGCCATACTTCAAACATCAAATTAGGGCCTTTTTTGTAGGTAGTTGATAGAATTTATACCTACCAGTGTCCACTACTTTTTGACAAGTTCTCAACATTTCTCTATCACTAGTGGAGTGCATATTATTGCTAGAAAAGTTTGCTACCTATCTAACCCCTCAACAATTATTGAAAAAAAAATATAGATATTTAAATAAAATAAATGCATATTTCATTGATTATCCATTAAATATTTTGGCATTTCTAGGAATCTAATATTTTTCTAGCATAGGGGAATATTTTGAGGGAATCTCATATATCCCAACCATCAACATATGTTGATGTCATCATTTTCTAGGAGACTTCGGTGAATATATTCTCTACTTGGCCCCTTTCCCTACCAATTGTGCCCTAAATGAGTTATTTTTCTTTTTGGTATAACTTGGGCATACGATGTTGGAATTTTATGAGCAATATATCACCAAAATATGGTTCTACATAATTTCCATTGGTATAGGTCTCATCATCATATTTAATTGTTAGTACAACTTATCACCTATTAAATTTAGATCATCATTTTCTACTTTTGAGATGATAAATTTTTTGTGTATGTCCAATTTTCATGATTCTTATGGTATTAGAAAGGTATTTTATAGATTTTGAGATCTATCCATGAACTTTTTCTAGAATATACCTCAAGTATTTTTTATTTAGTTTATTGTAGTTTCATATTTGGCTAATTACTTAGACATCTTGGCATCGAAAAATGTTTTGTTTAGATGAGATGAATTCATTTAATTTTTTTTATATGCATTCACATTAGTGGTATGCAATTTTTTTCATTTGAGGAGGTATCATGGTTTTTTTGTTATCCTTCTATGGTATACTTGGAAAAGGATAATTATGAGTCTTGGAAAAATGACATCCTGACATATCTTAGGTGGCTTAATATTTTTCCTTAGCTATGGAATCATACCTAAATCATACACACTAAGGAGTAGATCAATATGGAGTAACATCATTGATCATGTCGTAGGCTTGATTTATTCTAGTGTTGATCACGAAATTATGTGTATTATATTAGACATGGATTATCCCCACACACTTTAGACTAGAATTTGAGAAATCCATGAAGACCCTCATATCTCTCCATTTTTAGAGAATCCTACTAGAAATTGTCTCATTCCCCTTGATGATATATCCTGCATACCCTTTAATGATGATTATTTATCTAGGATCTTGAGTATATCATAGGTCTTGCATGTTTTGATGGTTCAAATACTTGTCTTCTTGTTTCCACTCTTCATATTGAGACCTAATCTCCATCTTATGTTGTTCTTGATCATATTAGTATAGCCACATCCATTGCCCCTATTGATTTAGTGCAATAGGACATTCATCCTCTTCTTGACACAACTACTTGGGATTAATATTTATTAGACATATCATCCTTGGTTCTAGAGTCTAATGTTACATATTTAGAGGATTCTATTAATAAAATTCATCTCCCCTCTCATGAAAATAACATCATCATTGCCTTTGGGTCTTGTTCTACATTAGTCTTCATGGGATTTTTGATTAACATAATCTTATTCTAACTGAACCAAAGGAAATAGGGTGCTCCAACTTTTAGGAGATGGAACACACAGAGAGCGGGTGGGTATCCTCTTCCTATTTTGATCTTAGTTCATTCAAGAAAACCCTAGAGATCTCAAACTAATGATTCAAATAGGAAAAGAGATGGCTACAAGGTCTCCTTGGATGTGATTAACAAGGGTGGTTCACCACTAAGAAAAGGATTAGAAAGAAGGAAATGAATGCCATATGTAAATCTAGCTATGCAACCAAGAAAATGAAACTTAAAATCAAAATAATAAACTAAGAATGAATAGGAAATTACCTAGAAGACTAAAGATGCCTGAAACAAGTTCTGCAATCCTGAAATTATGACTTTTGATGTGAATTGGGACTCATACACCAAGCTGGGTGATTTAGTCCTAGTTTAGGGTTTCTGCTTGAATTTGGAATCTACAACTGGTAAATTAGGATCTACAAAAAAATGCTAAAAAGTGCTATACTAGGACTCATATGCCCAAGGTGGTGATTTAGTCCCATTATTAGGGTTTTTCCAAAACTCTGGTATTCTTAAGTAATCTTCTATAGCTTCTCTCCTTTATGATCTCTCAGTTTGAAAGTTTGAGTTCTGGCTTGTAGGTGACTTTCTGTGAAGATGACAACTTCTTGACAATTTTGACAACTTTCTTCAATCTTGAAACTTTGTCTTCAAAGGATCTTCAAGATCAAAACACCTAGATTTGCAATCACACATGTAGAGGGAAAAAATGTTGATTTGTTAGTGGATAGGGGCTTGCCTTGGTCAAACCCGGTAATCAAACCTTGAAATGAAACAGGAAAGCATGAAGGAATGATAAACATGAACAATATGTAATGTTGCAACTCACCAAACCCTTGATATGAAGGTTTCAATCTTATGTGAAATGGCTAGCATGAATGTAAATCTTGAAACTTGATTGTATGTTATGGATCTTGACTTGAATTCTTGCTTGAATCATGAAAATCTACATCACAAATGTTAGCTCAAAAACACACATGATGCATGATGACTTTGCACATGATGCTCAAGAATCTTGAATGTAGCTCCAAAATTATTGATAATAAACTCTTGAATGCTCTTGAATGCTCTTGATCTCATAAAATTTCTATAGGAATGATTGCATAAAACTTCTAGGATTACTTGAATACTTGAATTGCTAGGAGAAACTATGTGAAATAACCTTGTATTTATAATTGTTTATGCCAAATTTCCTAAAATTACAACACTACAAGCTAACATTAGATCTAGGAGAATAAAATTCCACCAAGAATTGAATTAAAAATAGGTCCAAGCTAAAGTGAGACTCATATGCCAATTGGGGTGTATGAGTCCTAGTAGCCTAGGCTTGGGACACAAATTTTAAGAAATGTTAAGTTCTATGCCAGATTTAGGATCAAGCCCCAACACTTAGGTGGGAAACATATGCCTAAGGTGGCATATGAGTTCCAAATCACTAAATATATGACACATAACCCCAAAAAATGAATTATGATTGGTCATTAGATAAGTGTTAGGATTATCCTCAAAAAGATGCATTAAATAAGCACTGTGGATGCAAAATAGGACCAAATAAGGCATAAAGAAGCCCAGTTTTAGTAGGGAGGGCCCAAACAAGTGTAAAAATGTAAAGGGATACATTTTCATACACTACATTTAGCCCTCACTTTAGTGAGAGGAGGGAATTTCTTCAAACTCACACTAAAGTAGACAAACTCACATCAAGAGGGGTCCAAGTGTACCAATGCTAGTGAGATAGGATGACAATGATCAAGAGGGTTACACAAGCCCCTAGGATCAAAATCCTCTGACAAACCAACATAGGAACAAAAGAACATGCATGTGAATAGTGTAAGGAGCAACAACAAGGTACAAGCATACACTGACAAGGACAAAAAAACAAAGAAAAAGGGGTGGATCAAGCCTTGACCGTTTATCCAATGTGATGTGGATCAAATCTAAGTTGTTTTTCCAAAAAAATGTTTACAAGTGGAATATGATGTCCACTATGCAAACCAAATGCACACTCACAAGGGCTAGTGAAACCTTAGGTTGTCCACTAGGTGAGCCCCCAAAGACACATACGCACACGACTGGTATGTGCTCACACAGACAAGAAAGTGGCTCTAGGAAAGTCATACCTAAGTTTGGATCCCATACACTAACCATACCAAAGCTATACCTCCTGATAACTTTGATAAGGAACTACACAACATGAACAACAAGATTCATGAGGTTGATCAAAACTTCGTATGCTTGACACTCATGAACAAATATGATGGCTCCATAGGCAAGCAAAGTGTGTTATGCAAGGTGGCCATCTAATAGTAATTGCAAATGTAAGGTACGTCCAAAGGAGTTTTGCTTAATTCATGTAAGTTCTTAACTTAGGGAACATTGTGCCTAATGTCTCCAAGAGAGGACCAATCAAAGAATAGAAGATTCACAACTTAGGGGATGCAATGTGTCGTATCATGCCACTAAGAGGAATATAATATGCTATGAGAGATCACACTCTTGAAGGACATCACACCCAATGTCACCACAAAGAGGACACATCACATGAAGTAAGAAGACTACACAATGAAACATGATTTACAAAAGAATAATGCCAATGTATGCCCCCACTTTAAAGAAATTTCTAAACACTAGATGTTGTGAGCAATTACTTTAAAGTAGTAAATGATAAATGCTAACAATTAAGAGGACATGAGAGCTTATTCAGAAAGCCCTATTCCAAGTCATATGTCTCCAAATTTAGCTACATCATGAAAAGGGGTTTCCCCCAAAATGAAATCCCAAAATCACATAAGGGATCCATGGATTCGGGGTCAATATGTCTTTGCTACAAAGGTAAATGCAAGAAGATGAGTTCATGAAATGTGAAAGTTTTTTCCTTAGGCAAAAAAACAAAATCAGCTTGCAAAAAATAGGATCCTACTTTCTAATAAATAGGATCTCGAACCTAAATTAAAAAAAATGAGATCCCGTTTTGAAATTTTTTTGTTTTTGGAAAATTTTCAAAACAGGATTTTGTTTTGAAAATTTTCCAAAAACAAAAATTTTAAAAAGTTTTCAAAGCGGAATCCTTTTGAAAACCTTCTATTTAATGGAACTTTCAATTTTTGAAAAATTTCCATTTTATAAAAGTTTCAAAGCGGGATCCCGTTTTGAAAACTTTCAAATTTTTCAAAGAAGATCCCCTTTACAAAATGGGATTCTTGTTTCATAGGACCATAAATAAAAAATTTATGAGCGGGATCTTGTTTTAAAATGGGATCCCGTTTTTTAAAATATGAATTTTTGGTCGGGTTTTTGGCTTTTTTTTGGTTTGAGGGAAATGGCTTGGGGACCCAAACCTAAGCTTTGGACCTGGTTTGACCTGCAACTTGAAGGTCATGTTAATGCCACAAGAAAATATAGACTTTGAACATATGTCTTAAGACCTATTTTGCAAAAAAAAATTACGAAATTAAAACCCATTATAGATGAGATAGTGTAGATTCTAAATATGTAATTTTTTTTTACACTTTGATTATTTTTTCTATTTTTCAATTAATTTCTAATGAAACTGGTCCATAAACTTGAATTATCAAGGCTTTTTAGTATTTTAATAACTTTTTATTAAAATAATTTTTTGTAAAACGAATTGCACCAAAACGTACTTTAGACAATTCTTTTCAATTTGAAAAAAAAAACAAAAAATGATAATTTTAGGTCATCTTATGCAGGACGTATACGATGATTTTTCAAACCAACAAATATGGCCACTAAAAATTAACAAAAAAAAATTCAATAAAAAATTACAAAAATTATTGAAAACGTGCTTCAGTGAGTTACAAATCTTTTCCCAAAAGGATTTAGAAAAATATGATTGTTTAGGTCAAAATATGGATGACGTACACATGCATGGTATGGTAAAAAAAAGTGACTTTTAAATAGTGGTTTTTAGAAATTCCTATTGAAATCAAATTTTTATTATCTGGGTAAAATAAATTACATATTTGGAAACTAGACTCCAAGTACTACATTTTATGATTAGTGACTTTTTTAAGATTTCATCTCTAAGTGTTTCAAATTTTAAGGTCAAATGTGACAAATTCTAAAAATCAGGGAAAACACTTCCACTTTTTGGCCAAAAAGTGGACTCTACTTCTTGCACACACCCACAACGTTTTTAGAGAGCTCGAAACTTTCATCATTCCCCAAATACTTATGGAACAGGAAGAATGTCACAAAGAGAGTGAAAACAAAGAAAAAATATTGGGTCAACATGGAAGAGACCTAAATGTCTCGACACCTTGCGTCATCCCCAAAAGGAAAACACAAGACAAAGAAAAGATATAGGGAAAGCTTTATGACATATAGAAGAATGTAGATACAAATAGAGGAATGTCACAAAGAGAGAGATACATCAAATAGAAGAATGTCACCAAGTTCAATTTCCAAGTTGTGTATTTGTAGGAGTGGGTTTATTAACCATAGGTTTCTTTTCTTCCCTAAGGGGAGGAATGAAAGGAATCATAGGAGGTTGTTTAACCACTTTCTCTTTAGCTTTGTAAAAAAAAATTATCTTAAGGGCATGATGAAATTGTTTTGGTTGTCTCTTGGTAATTTGTAGGGTATAGGCAAAGGATCTGTCTTGGTTTGCGGGTGTTGGCTCAATCATGGATTGAGGCATGTTTCAAAGGGATAAATCTACTATTTGTTTTGCCTTAAAATTTTGATAGGATTTGAAAAAGAAGTCCTCATGAGGTTTAATAGGTTCCATAGGCTCGAGCCGAAAGAAATCCAATAAAAAATTTCCATGAGAAGACACATGATTAAAGCCACTATGGTGCACAATAAAGATCTCATTGTTAAAGGGAAACTTTGAACATTTATGTATGGCCAATGGGATGACTTCCATGGAGCATCGCCATGGATAACCAAGCTTCACACAAAATTGATCTGACATCGGGATGATGGAGAATGAGACATCCAATTGCTTCGGTCCAATTTTTAAAGGAAGGATGATCAAACCCATCATAGAGTGAGCAAAACCATTATGTGTTTTTATCCATGCTTTCGGTCTATCATATGTTTCTTGGTAAATTTCATGCACAATTAAGAATTCTTCTGTGATCACGTTCTCTCCATAGACAGGATCAATTAATATCCCATTAGTGGGCTTATCATTGATTTGACCGACTATGTAAAGAGGACCATTAGGTGTGTTTCTAATGATATCTTTAGATGAGAAAGCAATGTCAAGAGGATTTTTAGTTCAACCCTTATGAGGTATAATTTTGATCAATCCAACCATATCATCAAGAAGACTTTATTCAATAGTATCCATAGGACCTTGTTCAATAGTATCCATGTTTTCATCATTTGTGTCAACATTCATCACATCATTCTTCTTAGTTTCACTAGCTTTGACAAATGAAATATTATGATTTGGCATGGGGTTGGTAAATATTTGAAAATTTTGGTTGGGAGGGGCAACAAACTTATTTCCTTGATCATTAACACATCCAATTTGAAGTCGACTAGAATCAATGAGGTCTTACACAAGATGTTTAAGATGCTTACAATGTTCTATATCATGTCCATTTTGTCGGTGATAATGACAATAGGAATTTGATCTAAAGTTCAAAGGTAAAGGCTTATTAGGATCAGGTGTTTTAATGAGAGTTAAGGAGATCATTTTCTATTCTAGAAGTTGTAACATTGTGTTATGGAGGGTATCGGGTAAGGGAGTAAATTGTCTAGCTAGATCCCCAAATGTAAAAGAACTTGTCTTCTTTATAGTAGCCACTTGGGTATTGACATGTTGAGTTGGTTGAGGAGGATTTAGCTGAAGGAAGCCTTTATTCTGTTTCCTAAAAGGTTGGTAATTGTTTTGATTTGTGGCTTCAGACTTCTCAAGACGGCTAGAGGTGGGTTTTGTTTCATGACTACTAACCGAGTTTTGATAATCACGAAGGATGGTACACAAGTGTATGAAGGAAGGAAACTTCATCATGCCAAGCTTATCTTGTATATTATTTTGCAAGTTTTTAATAAACATTCATTGAAGGTGAGGATCACGAATATTTACGTCAATTTGGGAATAAAGCATTTGGTAGAATGAAATAAAATCAGTAACCTTTTCCTCATCCTTTTGCTTACATCTCATCAAATCAGCTAATGTCATCTTAATAGTCATGTGCACTTGGAAATGGTTGATAAAGGCCTCAACAAGTTCAATAAATGAATGAATTGAGTTATTTAGTAACGAGGAAAACCATTCTAAAGCAGTATTTTTCAAGGACCTAGGGAAAATCTTAGCCAAGAGCTTATCCTCAAGGATGAAATCACTACATAAGTTGGTGTAAGCGTAAACATGGTTAGAAGTGTTGGAATGTGTTGTTGTTGATTATTGTCATTAATGGTTGTCATTGATGTCAACATATCTTGGTTGATTGATTATGATGCTTTGGTGATTTGGATTGGCATGCTCCAAATGTTGTGTTGTGATGATCTATCTTTGGTCGTGGTTGTCCTGGTCCCATTCAATTTACAAACATAATGAGATACACTCTTATGGGTCTAGACTAATCTAGAAATTGTCCCTAGAACATTGTTTGAATTGTAATGTGTATATCTCATTCTTTGGTCTTGGATATCATGGTTAATATGTAGCATGTTGATTTGAGTGAGGAGGTTTTGATTGGTCCATGTTTCATTCCTTTCGAATGCGAAAATGTTTTATGGTGACCTAATTCAAATTGTGTTTGGCCAACTTAGGGGATTATGAAGACATTGTGTTTGGCTGACTTAAGAGATTATGAAGGCATGGAATGTATAAGTAAAATTTGATTATGTTCCATGAAATTAATTGTGATGAATGTGAATCTAAAAATTCAGACATTGTCAAGTATGTGAAATTATATGACTAGAGGCAACAGAAAGTGAGATTCTATCCGATGTCATTTTTGGTGACAATTATTTCAGTAGTGGATTCCCTTTCATCATTCTTCTAGTAGTGAGTCATTTTCTACATTAGCAGCGAGCCTTTCTCTTTTGGCAGTAATAGCCAAGCAATGAGCCCACCAAAAGTGAGCCGTACCTGTAGTGAGAAATTTGGTAGCGAGCCCTTGTAAAAATCACCTTAACTGGTGTCACCTTAACTAGTGTTTTACAATTGAGAATTAACATTATTCATGTTTTTCCCCTTCTTGGGTTTCCATGTAAATTTTGGTGTTCATTGTGCATGGTGTTGTTGTGTGCTTTCATGTTCATATCTGTTAGATTATTATCTAATTTATTTAAGTTTGCTCTGGATTAATTAAAGTCAAGAATTTTTTTTTATAATAACTGATTCACCCCCCCTCTCAGTTATCCAAATTGTTCAACAATTGGTATCAGAGCTTTGGTTCTTCAAAGAAGAGCTTAACTGCTTGGGGTAGATCTGATGGTGCAAAAATTGACAATTCATGTGTTTGATGGATTTGACTACAATTTTTGGAAAGTGTAGATGAGAGGTTACCTAATCTCTCTAGGCTACAAGACGTGGAAAGCTATTGAGACAAAATATGTTAAACCGGCAAGTGGTCCTACTTCTACAGATGAGATTTCAGCCTATGAAGGGAATGAAAAGGCAAGGTATGCAATCGTTAGTGCTTTATCTAAGACTGGGTTAACAAAAGTTATTTCATTGGGCACCACTTATGAAGTTTGGGAAAAGTTGAAATAAATCTATGAAGGAAACGATAGAGTCAAATTATAAAAGAAGTTGAAAACTAAGCACAAATATGAAAACTTGAGGATGGAAGAAGGTGAATATATAGCAAGCTACTTTCAGAGAGTTGACAATGTAGTAATTGAATTCAAAAATCAAGGAGGCACTTTGATAGATGAAGATGTAATGGAGAAGATTCTGATGACCCTACCAAAGAGCTATAGTGACAAGATCTCAGCTATTGAGGAATTTTATGATCCGAAGAAATTCACCAGAGAGCAACTATTTAGCACCTTGACCATGTTTGGGATGAGGAAATTTGGAAAAGAAAAGGAAAAATATAAAACAACCTTCAAAGCCACAAAGAAAAAAGAAGATCCGGATAGTGAAAGTTCAAATGAGTTGGAAGCAAACTTCACAAGGAAACTAAATAAAGGTACTAGCAAGTACAAATGTATGTTACCTCTTAAATATTTTAGATGTGGAAAGATTGGTCATTTAGTAACTAAGTGTCCTAAAAAGGGAACAAGGAAAATATTTAAAAAGATCAATAAGAAGGCCTATTATGTTAATAAGAATGCCAATATTTTAGATGATGAATCAAATCATGATGATTGTTTGTTTTTTGTCGAAAAGGATGAACCTAATTTTGATATCTCTAATATTTTTCCAAAATCTAATGATAACATTGAAGTTGTATTATTTGTTAAAAGAAAAAAAGATGAATGGATGATTGGTAGTGGATGTTTGAATCATATGACTAGTGATAAAAGTAAGTTTATGAGGCTTGAGAAATATGATGGAGGTTCTATTAGATTTGGAGATGATAAAACAACACAGATTGTTGTAATTGGTTCTATTACCTTTGATGGAAAGCATAACATTGACAATGTTTACTATGTGAAGGGTTTATATCATAATCTTCTGAGTGTTGGACATATGTGCGAAAATGGCTATAATGTGGTGTTTTAGGATGATGGAACTTGTGAGATCTAGAAGAAATCCAAAACTATTATTGTAGCTAGAAAAAGAACAAGTGGGAATATGTATCAACTAGAAGGAGCTACAAAGAGATGATTATTATCTCAATCCAATGATATTTGGCTCTAGCACCGGAGGATGTGTCACATCAACTTCGACAATTTGGTAAGGATAAGTTCAACAAGAGCAGTTAGAGATTTTCCAAGACTGACCAAACCAAACAACACTATCTTCAAGGGATGTCAAGAAGGAAAGTAGACCAAAGAAATATTTTGAAGAAAAGAAGAATCATCTACCAATTTGTTGGACCTTGTACACATTGACCTATGTGGTCCTACCAAAACAAGAAGCTTACAAGGTGAGAGATATTTCATGTTTTTAATAGATGATTATTCTAGATTAACCTAGGTTACATTTTTAAGAGAAAAATCAGAGGCTTTAGAAAAATTCAATATTTTCAAGGAAAGAGTTGAGAATGAAGTTGACAGGAGAATCAAGTGTTTAAGATTTGATAGAGGAGGAGAGTTTACTTCTGATGAATTCAACAAATTCTATGAAAAACATGGCATTAAAAGATAGCTATATGCCCCTCGAACACCACATTAGAATGGTGTAGTGGAAAGAATGAACTGGACAATTCAAGAAGCAGCTAGAACAATGATCAATGAAGCAGGTTTACCACAAGTCTACTAGAGAGAAGTGATACACACAATAGTATACACTCTTAACATAATACTATTTTTGAGGAAATATGGAAAGACATTATATGAGCTATGGCATGGAAGAGCTCTCACATTAAAGTAGTTCAAAATTTTTGGAAGCAAATGCTACATCCAGAGAGATGAGGACAATCTTGGAAATTTCGATAGTAGAACTGATGAAGGCATATTTCTAAGTTACTCTACAAGAAGCAAAGTGTACCAGTGTTACAACAGTAGATTGAACAAGATAGTTGAAAGTGCGAATGTGAAAGTAGATGAAGATGTTCAAAGAAATCCTGACAGGCATATTGAATATGAATCAGATGACTTAGATGACAAAGAAGAAAAGGATAAGAAAGGAGAAGAAGAGACAAAGGAGACTCAGACACTACAACTAAAACCCCAAAGTATGTACAAACAAATCACTTAGAAAAATAGATTATTAGAGATAAGAATAAGGGAATCATCACAAGAAGAAAATCAGCTCAAGAGCAAGTATTATTGTGTCTACTCTCAGAAACTAAGCCAAAGACTATGGAAGAAGCATGCAATGATCAAAACTTGGTGAAGGAAATGAAAGAAGAGCATGATTAGATAGAGAAAAATCAGACTTGGGAACTTGTGCCTAGACTAATAGACAAAAATGTAATAACAACAAAGTGGGTATTCTGGAACAAGCTAGATGAAAACAAGAAGGTAATGAGAAACAAGGAAAGATTGGTTTGCAAAGGTTACACTTAGATAAAAGTTATTGATTTTGAAGAGACATATGCCCTTATTGCTCGAATGGAAGTGATCCAAATATTCTTAGCTTTTACAGCTTTTAAGGATTTCAAAGTCTATCAAATGGATGTAAAATCAACATTCTTGAATGGAGAATTGAAGGAAGAAGTATACATTGAGAAATAGAAGGGATTTAATTCTAGAAGTGACTCGGATGCTATTTGCAGGTTGAAGAAAGCTTTATATAGATTGAAGTAGGCACCTAGAGCCTGGTATGGCAGATTAGACAAGTACTTGATTGGACAAGGGTTTCAAAAGGGATCTGCTAACATGTTGTGCAGTTTTTGCACACACACCCCACTGAAAGCAGGGACTCTCTTTTGCTTTCTCTCTTGTTGTGTTGGCCCTTTGATTTTGAAGATTTGCATTGCCTTGGCATGAGCTTAAGTGTTCATCTTGCTTGCCTATGTGACCCCCCTAAGTTGCATATTGAAAATCTTAAGTTTTGGGCCAAGTTCAGGTTTTTGCACCATTTAGGGATTTTCTGCCCCATCCGGATTTTGCTGGATTTCATTTAGACTCCAACTAAATGCGATGGTTTGGGAATTTCTAGTCTTCACACAATTATGCTTAGGCCAGATTTTTTTGGGAGTCTGTTGTCTCGTCAGGTTTTCAAACTTCTCCAACTTGTTTTGTTGGCTTCATTATCGCACCTTGGTTCAATCTTTGCGGTGAGTGTGGTTAGGTTTAAGCAAATTTTGCACTATTTTCTCCCATCTTTCATTGTGTATTGCTTTTGCATTTGGGATTTGGTGATTTGGGCATTTGGATTCATTGATTTGCTTGCTCGAGTGTTCAGATTGCTGTCTATTGTTGCCATGATCAATTTCCACTTCATCAAATGGTATGTACATGTTTCCTTGCTTTTGATTGATGAATGCGAGTAGTGCTTTGACATTATAGTTTATCTTGGAGTTTGAATTCTTGTATGTTTGGGCATTTCGTGGTTTTCTCTATGCATTCATGGTCAAAATTTAGGGTTTCATGCCTAGGGCATCCCCATTGCATCTTAATTTTCTTTTGAATGAACCTAGAATTCAAAAGAAGATCTGTAGGAGGTTCAGGTTAGGTTGGTTTTGTGCCTAGGGTCCTCAAATTTGTGATCATTTGATCAATTTGAGTGAAATCGTGAGAGGATGTCGATATTCGGGTTTTTTTGTCAACCTTGGGATTTTCCTGCGCTGGTAGATTTCTCTGGTTTCCTTCCCCTCTCAATTTTCACAAAATATGTCAAAACTTCGAAACTTTGCCCTTCTCGCAGAATTCCAGTCCAGCCGGATTTTTTTGGATTTTCTGGGAAGCGCTGTGGAATTTTGAAATTGGATGAAATGGATAATTTTAATGATAAATTCTTATTATTCCATACTTTTAATTGTTAAATTACATAAGGTTATTTGCATCTTTTATGCATTTTAATATCTATGGTTGATTTTGTGCCTTCGGGAAAATCTGCCTGGCCCGAATTTTTATGAAATTCCCCTCTGGCTTGGATTCTGCAGAGGACTTGAAATCCTGAACTATGTTGAAGATGATTTAACAATGTTTTTGGGATTGATTTCGATCCTTGCTTAGATTTGTTTGAATGATGAATATGTTATTGATGATGGGCTAATCTTGATCTTCATGCTATAATGGATATTGATGCTGGTTTTTGTTGAGTGCAGGCTGAGTCTAGCATGGATGCGCGCTCAAGATAAGGATGGAGGCAGTTAATGCAAGGCTACATCAAATTTTGTGCTTCCCTATTATTTTCCATGCCTTGGTCCGAATTGCATTGAAGATCCCAGGCCAACATGTATTGAGTTCAAGCATTTAATACTAATTCATTTTATTTTGAATTCTCCTTGGGCCAACCTGTTTTATGGCCATTTATTATTGTAAACATTAGTTGGGACGACATGCTTTGGAGGTTCCTATAAATTTGGCATTTTTCCTCATTTGTAACATATAGAATAGAGAATATAGAATAAAAAGACAGATAGTTCTTAAAGTGAATTAAGCAGTAGAGCAGAGGTAGAAATTAGGTCATTCTGAGCAAGTGTTATAATAGAACATTGGAATTGTTGCTAAAATTCGGTGATTCAATACAATTGAAGACATTGTTATTTTCTAGTGGTCTCTTTTGTGTTGACTTATCTTGCATGGTTCTTATGATTTTATCTTTCAAATTGCTCAAGGTTATTCGATGTATGTTAGATCTGATTCAATGATGTTTATGATTTGATGCTTGAAGTGTTTGCAGTAGTCCTTGGTCCATACTTTTTATAGCTAGTTGATTGTTAGTTGCTTCGCAAAGTTAGCCCAGACCTTTATATTTATTGTGCTTAGTTCAATTGTGAAGTTTATCCATTTCAATTGCAATTGGGTTGTCTTGGATGAATGTTCATGATCTGAAAATCTTAATACCTTAGAAGATTGCACTATTTCTATGATATTGCAGGTTCATCTAGGTTAAGCAAGAATTAGTTTATGAGAGATTGGTCCATTTCGAGTATTTCATCATTTGCATTGTTAATCTTAGGAGTAATTAAATTTAGGAATGTCTCTGAAACCCTAATCTTTTGTTATTTCCTTATCATTTGAGTTAGATTTAGGATTGAAGTATCATTACATTGCTAGATCTGATAAGTTCAAGATTCAGTATTTGCTTGTAGTAGGGTCCCATTGTGATTACCGACATTTTCACATTTATCACTGAGTTGTTTATGCATTGTCAAGACCTAGCATTAGAGACCTTGGGGTTATCTCTCGAGGATTTCTGATAGAGATTTACCTTTCAAGAGAGATAGGATTTCATATTTTGTCTGAGTTGTTGCTGTGTAGAAAACATCATCAACACATTGGCGGTAGGAGGGCCTAAATAATCAAGCTAGATTGATTTATGTCTGCCATTTCTCTCGAAAGATTCAGAAGAAGAACCAGATCTACTCTAGGAGAGGAGGAATTTCAAGAATTACCAGCCCCTACTAGGTCAAGAAGGACCAGTAAAAGGGGAGAATCATCATCCACCCAACCACCTCCATCATCTCCATCATTCTCATCTTCATCAAGTTCATCTGAGTCTGAGTCTGAGGAGATTCCCATTCCACAACCTCAGCCAGCCATAAATTAGCCATTACTACCCCCACCTCCACCAATGGCTTTCCTAGCTAATAACCCATCTCCATTGACCTTCACCAATTATAATGTCATGCCCAAGAACCCTAAGCACTTTTGTTCAAAGTTCCATGTTAATGATCCCAATAGAACTGCTGAGGAACACATCAGGATCTTTCAGACTAGCCTTAAGGATAGGGGAATCAATCATGAGGATGTAGCATGTGGGCTCTTTCCTTATTCCTTAGGAGAAGAAGCATTCTATTGGTATAATCACTTACATGTCGAGTCTATCCAGCATTGGACTAAACTAGAGACTGCATTCCTGCAAAAGTTTAGGATTCCCATTAGTCCCAATGAGCTCTATCTTCAGTTCACTAATGTTAAAAGAGAAGTCCATGAGCCTATAGGGTCCTTTAACAATAGGTTTCATCGTGCCTATGCCTGACTATAGGCTCCCTATGCTGTTTGATGAAGCTACTGCTTTAGAAGTCTATTATGAGGGGTTTGACAGTCTGACAGCTACCTTCATGAAATGGAGAAATAATCCTCCTAATACCCTACTTGATCCATATGCAGAGGCTATAAAGATTGGCACTTCCTTAAGACAACATTTGTCTGGACCTTTACCATCATTAGGACCTATTGTTCACCCTGGACAGATCCCAGCTCTCAATTAGGCTCTCACTAGTCATACTCCAATCATGAATCTGATTCCTCAGTTGCCTATGGTTCCTCACCCAGGGCCTCTAGTGAGTCAAATGCCACCTACAGTTAGTTATCCCCAGCAAAGTGCGAATCAGCCTCTACATCCACAATCTCATGCTAACTATCCCCCATATCTGCAGAATTTTGAATTTTTGAACTAGTCATTAAATACCAACACTGTAGCAGGATATCCCCAAAATAATGTGAGCCAGCCTCCATATAGAAATTCTAACCAAGAGAGACTAGATGAATTGTCTGAACAAGTGAATAAGCTGAATATGGAGGTGACTTACCTGAGGAACCAGAATAGTCAGTTGCAAGCTGCTCAGAGAAATATGTAGTCTAATTATAGCAGATAAAATCAACAAGGACAACATTTTGATAGGGGGAAACATCCCGATGGAAGATACAACAATGACAGAGGATATAGTAATGATAGAGGATAGAATTATGGTAGAGGACAATCCTCAGGCCAGAACTTTGATAGAGGTCAGGCTAGTGGACAAGGTTTTGATAGGAGACAACCACCTAGATAGAAAAAGACTTGGAATACAAGGCCTAACAATGGAAGAGTCCTCACCCCATTGGATCAGCTAGTCAATTGGCCAATTAGCCAAGAGAAACCTCGTAATGGTGTATATTTAGTCGAGGTTGCATTATCAAGATGGTGTAGGCTCCATAAAACAAGTTAGCATTCTAAATTGGATTGTCAAGAGTTCTAGACAGTAGCCTCAATCTTCCAGTATGAAGTGGAGAACAATTTGAGTAGTCAGGAGATGGTACCATCTACTCCCTATGATTCATCAGTATTGGTCCTAAATCATGCTCCTTTTCCACAGAGCAAAGACAATGTGCCTGAAGAAGAACCAGACCAGCTCAAGGAAGAGGTACATCAAGTGTGCAATGGAGATGAGATTTCATGGTTGTTTGATGAAAATCCAATAAATGACAATGGCCCCTTGGATGAAGAAGAATGATGCAGGAGCATCCAGTGGTGTGAGGGCAACCCTGCATCACCCAAAAAAGGAAAGATTTTAATTTTCTGTTGGTTGTTTCTTAGATGTTTTTGCATTTCTGGATACCCCTTTAGCTATTAAAATATTTGAAGCCAAATTTGAGGCCCTTAGAGGCTCCAGATGGGCCTAAAAATTTGTGAAAACCCAAATTAGTTGGCCATAGGCCATACTTTGTGCCACATCATCTTTTCGAGAGCTTTCCAAAAAGTTATTATCATTGAAAATCCGATAGTCAGATTAAAAGTTATGGCTTCCGGAAGTTGGTGCATTTTTAGAAATGTGCTAATTTACGAATGTGAATTTCAAATTGTAATTTGGGCGCCAAACTACCAAAACTCAAATTTGAATGTTGTTTTGGCTCCAAATTGGGAAGGATCTCTATTTATGGATGAGATTTCTGATTTTTGGTAGCTTTTTGGGGAAAAGAGTTCGTATGTTGCGAAAGGGGGTCTTTTGTAATTTATGTAATTTGCATGTATTGCAAAGCTTGAGGATTTGTGATCCTCTACATGTAAGAAGTTCCATTCTAAATAATAATCAAAGTTCTCTAGTTGTTGGCATCATTTTCTGTGTCTTGGGTTTGCTCCCTTGTTGAGTGGTATCAGAGTGGGTTTTTCTTGAGCGTGTGGACAGATCGCCGATCGTGAGGTAGTTTGCACCAAGACCGTGGTTTTAGGTTCAAGATATTCAAGATGCCTCCAAGAGTGATTCCTGGTAGGCATGGCGGTGCCAGAGGTGGCAGAGGTGGCAGAAATGCTGGTGGAAGAGATCCATTGGCGGCTGAGGGTTTTAGAGCCCTCCAGAGACAAATTGATGCATTGCAGAAACAAATGAGAAGAGGGTTAAACCTGGGAAGGAGAGGAGAAAGTGAAGATGAAGAAGAGGTGGAAGATTCAGACATAGAAGAGGAAGAAGAAGTAATTGATCAAGATTATATACGGCTAATAAGGGCCATTTCGAAGATCGAAAAAAGACCTAGAATAGAAGTCCCCAGTTATTCCAGAAGTTTGAACCCAAAAGAGTTGATCGACTGGATCAACGAGCTAGAAGAGTATTTTGAGTATGAAGAAGTAGAGGACCCAGATCGGGTTAAGTTTGCAAAAATGAAGCTAAAGGGCCATGCCAATATTTGGTGGAAAGAGGTCCAGTTGGAGAGAAATCAAAGAGGAAAAGGAAAGATCAACAGTTGGGATTGCATGGTGCAGAAACTAAAGAAACAATTCATACCAGTGAACTACGAGTTAGATCTGCTGAAGAAATTGCAAGGGTTGAAGCAAGGAAGTAGATCTATGAAAGAATACACAGAAGATTTTCATAAGATGATGATTAGAATGGGCCATGCAGAGGCCAACAAGGAGAAGGTAGCCCGTTATCTTAATGGGTTATGACCGAGCATTCAATAGGAGCTAAGCCTGGTCATAATGACCACCATTGAGGATGCGTACTAGTTTTCTCTGAAAGTTGAGGAGAATTTGAACAAAAGATTTGACAACAAGCAAAAAGGACGAGGAGGTCAAAGAAGAAGGGGTAGTCGAAGATATTTTGGAAGCCAAAATGAGGATGAAAGGAAAAATGAAGATGTGGGTACCAGTCGAAGCCAGAAGAATGATAACTTCTACTACCCTCGTGATCAAAATAGTGGTGATCAAAGAGGTAGAGGATGAGGAAGATCTGGGCCAGGACCTGGAAGAGGTGGTTTCAGAGGAACTTGTTTCCATTGTGGTGAAGAAAGGCATCGAGCCTATGAATGTCCACAACACCAAGGAAGGATAGACAGAAGGCCAGAATGTCATGGAAGGGTTGCACATGCATATGAGGAGACTCAATCTGAGCATTCAGATGATGCGAAAAGGGGAGAATCCCTAGTGGTTAAAAGAGCCCTAGTGACTAAAGAGAAGAAACCAAGAGAGAGGAAAAATCTATTTCGCACAAGGTGCAAGTGTGAAGACAAATGTTGTGATGTCATTATTGACAGTGGGAGCACCGATAATCTAGTGTCAGAAGAGATGGTTACGAAGTTGAAGTTGAAAAGGGAAAGGCATCCACATCCATATCGGATTGTCTAGTTGCAGAAAGACCACAAAGTTCTAGTCAATGAACAGTGCTTGTTGAAGTTCAAAATCCGAAGCAATCGTGATGAGGTACTATGTGATATCATCCCCATGGATGCGTGTCATATGTTGTTGGGGAGGCTATGGTAGTTTGATAGGCGTGTTGTACATGATGGCCATGCAAACACTTATTCCTTGATGAAGGATGGAGTCTACCATAAGTTGAAACCCCTGAAGAAGGACGAAGAAAAGGTATGCAGTAGTGCTAGAATTTTTTTTGTCGATGGAAGGAAATTTTTAGAAGGCATGAAGCATGAGCATATGTGTTATGCATTGATTCCTAGAATGGAAAAGGAAGATAGTGAGAAGGTGCCAGTAGAAGTTTCTGGACTATTGGATGAGTTTCAAGAGATTATTTCTGATAACATACCTGAGGGTTTACCACCAATGAGGAAGATCAGTCACCAAATTGACTTGGTCCCTGGAGCTAGTTTTCCAAAAAAGGCAGCTCATAGAATGACTCCTGTAGAAAATGAGTTGAACAAACAAGTTCAGGAGTTGTTGAGAAAGGTTTTGATTCAAGAGAGTCTGAGCCCATGTGTAGTACCTGCAGTACTAGCACCGAAGAAGGATGGGGAGTGGAGGATGTGTATAGATGCTCGAGCCATAAATACGATAATGTTTAAGTACAAATTTCCCCTACCAAGGATGGATGACCTGATGGATTGTTTGAGTGGAGCGCAGTACTTCACAAAGATTGATCTGAAGAGTGGATATCACCAGATCTGGATTCGTGAGAAAGATGAATGGAAGACTTCCTTCAAGACCAAAAAGGGCCTGTATGAGTGGTTAGTCATGCCCTTTGGGCTAACCAATGTACCAAGCACATTCATGCGCCTCATGAACGAGGTACTAAAATATTTTTTAGGGAGTTTTGTTATTGTGTACTTAGATGATATCTTGATATTCAGTAAGTCCCTGCGTGAGCATTTGATGCATATTCGTAGAGTCTTTGAAAAGTTGAGAGAAGAGAAATTGTTGATTAATCTGAAGAAGTGTAGTTTTGTGAAGAAGGATTTAGTGTACTTGGGGTTTGTTGTCTTGCGAAAGGTCTCAAGATGGACCCAGAGAAGGTGAAGGCTATTCTAGAATGGCCTACCCCAAGAACTGCTACTGAGGTGAGATATTTCCATGGTTTGGTCAGTTTTTATAGAAAGTTCATTAGAAACTTCAGTAGTATTTGTGCACCCCTGACTGAAACAATGAGAGGGGATAGAAAAGAGTTCAAGTGGAGCACTGGAGCAGCGAAGAGTTTTGATCTGTTGAAGCAGAAGGTGACAAAGCAACCAGTTTTATCCCTCTTAGATTTCAATAAGGTGTTTCAAGTGGATTTTAATGCTAGTGGTTGTGCCATTGGAGCAGTGATGAGTCAAGAAGGTAAGCTCATTGCCTATTTCAGTGAAAAGTTAAATGATGCAAAGAGAAAGTACTCTATATATGATCAGGAATTTTATGCAATAGTTCAAGCATTAAATAAATGGAGACATTATCAGTTTTCGAAGGAATTTTTTTTGTATACTGATCATCAAGCATTATAGTACTTGAGTAGTCATGGAAAATTAAATCAAAGGCATATGAAATGGGTAGAATTTTTGCAGAGTTATACCTTTGTTTTAAAGCATAGGAGTGGAAAGTTGAATAGGGTTGCAGATGCCTTAAGTAGGAGGCAAATATTGTTGACAGAGATGCATATTGAAGTGGTTGGGTTCAATGAACTCAAGACATTGTACTTTGAAGATCCTAATTTTGCAGAGGCTTGGAAAGCTTGCAAGGAGCCTGATACAGTTGACAGGACGAAGTGGCTGGATTTCATAATCCAGGATGGCATGTTGTTTAAGGGAAGCCAATTGTGTATTCTGAGTTCTATGAGGGAGAACCTGATAAAGGAGAAGCACAATGGAGGAATGGTAGGACATTTTGGTCAGGATAAGACCATTGCCATTATCAGTGAGCATTATTATTGGCCTCAGTTATCACAAGATGTGAAGAAGTTTGTGTAGAGTTGCAAGGTATGTCAAATGGCTAAAGGAGTGAGCCAGAATACTGGGTTGTATTAGCCCTTACCTGTACCAGAGAGGTTGTGGGAGGATATAAGTATGGAATTTGTTCTTGGTTTTCCAAGGACACAAAGAGGGAATGATTCAGTATTTGTAGTAGTTGATAGGTTTTCAAAGATGGCACATTTAATCCCATGCCAGAAGACCCATGATGCAATCCACATTGCTGACTTGTTCTTCAGAGAGGTGGTGAGGCTACATGGTTTTCCAAAGAGTATAGTCTCAGATCGTGACACAAAATTTGTTGGGTACTTTTGGAGGACCTTGTGCAAGAAGTTGAAAACAGAGTTGAAGTTCAGTTTTGCACACCATCCACAAACTGATGGGTAGACTGAGGTCGTGAATAGAAGTTTGGGTAACCTACTGAGATGCTTGGTAGGAGATAAACCTAAGGGATAGGACTTGATCTTGCCCCAGGCAGAATTTTCTTACAACAATTTTGTCAACAGAAGCACTAGTAGATCAACATTCCAGATTGTGTATGGAGGCAGTCCCAAGACTGCTCCAGAATTGAGAAAGATGGACCATGAGAAGAAGACAAGTGCTGAAGTCGGAGACTTTGTAGAGCACATCAGGAATATACATGAGAAGGTAAGAGAACATATTAACAAGATGAATATGCAGTATAAGGCTAAGGCAGATCAGAAGAGGAGGTATACGGAGTTCCAGATTGGTGATGAAGTGATGGTCCACTTGAAGAAAGCAAGGTTTCCAATGTGAACTTATAACAAATTGAAGATGAAGAAGTTTGGTCCCTATAAATTTTTTAAGAGGCATGATTCAGGGAACACATATGAGGTAAAGTTTCTGGATGGAGTCAACATTTCCCATGTGTTCAATATTACAGATTTGATAGAGTATCATGAAGGTGGCACAGAGAATGGTCCAACAATAGAACAGTGTAACATTCCCGCACCTACTTCATAGAAGGAGGAGATTGAAACAATCTTGGATAGTCGTGTGGGAAGGAGTACTAGAAACAGGCAGTATGAAGAATATCTGGTGAAGTAGAGAGGAAGGACTGTGGAAGATTCATCCTGGCTATCTAAGACAAAGGTTGACCATTTGGGTTCTCCTCAACCATCTGAGATGTGACGGGGTCACTTCTCAAATTACCCTGGCTGTCTGATGCAGGAGCATCTAGTGGTGTGAGGGAAATCCTACATCACCCAAAAAAAGAAAGATATTAATTTTCTGTTGGTTGTTTCTTAGATGTTTTTGCATTTCTAGATACCCCTTTAGCTATTAAAATATTCAAAGCCAAATTTGAGGCCCTTAGAGGCTTTGGATGGGCCCGAAAATTTGCGAAAAATCCAAAGTAGTCGGCCATAGGCCGTACTTTGTGCCACATCGTCTTTTCAAGAGCTTTCTGAAAAGGTATTATCATTGAAAATCCAATTGTCGAATTAAAAGTTATGGCTTCCAGAAGTTGGTGCATTTTTAGAAATGTGCTAATTTTTGAATGTGAATTTCAAATTGTAATTTGGGCGCCAAATTGCCAAAACTCAAATTTGAATGTTGTTTTGGCTCCAAATTGGAAAGGAGCTCTATTTATGGGCGAGATTTTTGATTTTTGGTAGCATTTTGGGGAAAAGAGTTTGTATGCTGCGAAAGGGGGTCTTTTGTAATTTCTGTAATTTATGTAATTTGCATGTATTGTAGAGCTTGAGGATTTGTGATCTTCTGCATGTAAGAAGTTCCATTCTAAATAATAATCAAAGTTCTTTGGTTGTTGGCATCATTTTTTGTGTCTCGGGTTTGCTCCCTTGTCAAAGAAGCTTATGTTGAAGAGGTACAAAATTTCCAAAGCCCTGTTAAGAAGTATGATTTGAGAGACATGCCACATAGACATCCACATGCTAGAGGTCCCTTCACCACCTCCATTCCATCGAACAACTTCACCACTCCTCTGGATCCTAATGCCAGAAATAATCCGTTGTATCCTCATGTGTCTAAACAATATTTGTCAAAGGAAGGACAAGCACAGATGGACATGTCAAAAGGAAGGAGTGTTGAAGCAAGCAAAGACAGGATGGTGGAATATCCAAAAGATATTCCTGCTGATCTAAGTGAAGAAAAAATGGCTATATATGTTGTAGAAGAACTCAAGAAGATAAAGGTAAGTCTATTTGCATTTGAATTATTGAGAGTTCCAACCATTAGGAATACAGTTCTAGGAGCTTATAATGCAAATTCTATATCACAAGATAGATCAATTAGTGAGAGTGTCAATAGAGTATCTAGTTCTCAAACAGTAGGAAGGAAAAATCAGACTCATAATCAAGTTCATGTGCCTCCTGGAGATAAGGGAAAGAGAAAGATAGGACTCAGGTTGCTCAAGTAGATACTCCCTTAACTCTGTTTCAAGGGAAAACAAAGACTCCTCCATTCTTGATCTCGGTCCGTATATTTGGTAAACACTTGCACAACTGTTTGTTGGATTCAGGTGCTTCCACCAATGTAATGCCCTTTGGTGTTTGTCGAGCTTTGGGTATTACTCCTGTTGATTCCCAAAAGAAATTACACAATTGGATAGAACTGAAGTTAATGTCGTAGGGGAATTAAACATGATTCATATGCAGGTTGCTTCTGACCCTAGAATTTAGTAGGTTATTGATATATAAGTGGCTGATATACTTGATGCTTATGGCCTGATTCTGGGAAGAGACTTTACCAGGGCCTTGAATGGATATGTATCAATTGATAACTCTCATACATGGCTTCCCTGGAAGGGAGTACCAAACCAGATTAGAATTGAAAGAGAACCTAGGATGAGGTACATGATTACAGAATATCAGAACACCTCCAATGAAATTTTGATATCTAAAGTAAGTATGGGTAACTATGTGCTTGCAACCCCTTTTGAGGAATCAGATGTAGAGAAAGTCCTTATGTTCCACATAGTGCTTGTTGATCTCATAGCAGAGTCCAGCAGTACTGAAGCCTCGGTGGAACCAGTTGAAAATGAAGATGATCTTGAAGACAACCAGCTCAGTTTACTAGATAATTTCAAGGAATTCATTCAGAAGTGCATTGAGGATCATATTCAGTTGGGTAGGGAAGTGAATTTCAGAGATTTTCCTTTGCTAAAAAGGTGCAGAGTTCATAATGCATCCCATTCAAAATTCACTTGTTGCTCATGTGTGGATACCATCATTAAAGTTGGAAGATATTTGGAGTGGAATGAAAAGTTAGACAAAGAATGCACTACAGAGAGGTCAACAAATTTTGAATCTGGAGATGATGTTGTAGCTGATGTTGAGGTAGCTTTTGAAGGGACTGAGTGTAAGGAATGAAAATCTGAGTCATTAGAGTTAACAGAGGAACATTTAAGTGAAGAGTTACCTATGGAGATCAAGGAGGATGTTCTTATTGGGGTTAGTTAGATTCCTGAAAATACAGTAGAGGATGAGGTGCAAGAAGAAGGAGTTACCATGCAAGTTCCTCCCATTTAGAATAAGGATCCAATACAGATTAGATATGAAGAATTTGTGGCTACGATTATAAAAGATTGGTCAAGATTGAGTTATAGAATTGACCTAGAGGACTTGTTGTTACCAGCTTGGTGCAGGATACATGAGGGAGAGCATTCATAATTCACATGCTTCCAGTGTTAGGAAGCCATAAAAGAGGTGGAAGAACAAATACAACTGCCACAACATGCGAGGGATACACAAAAAGCTCCAATGGGAGAATTTCAACAAGTTGTTGATGAATGTCTTGAAAAACATGAGGAAGCACTTAATGGAGTGGTCAACATTCCTGATGATTGTGATCAAGAATTTGAACCAACGCTTCTTCATGAGCGTCCTATTGAGAAATTTATTGTACAAGACAATGTTTCTACATTCTCATGATTGATTCCTCATGAAAACACTCCAACAAGCGAAAGGTTCCATGTTGATAATTTTGGACTTGTTCAATCTAAATTTTAGTTTGTACTGTATAGTGATGCCTCCAGTTCTGTATTGCATGTTTCCAACACAAGGGGATTGTTGTACCATCAGTGGAGACCTCCTGCTGACATAGATATCAACTCTTTACAATTGAAGAATGATGAATACCAAATCTAGTCTACTACAGTACAAAATCAGGTTGTTTCTTTCTTTACTAAAAATTCTGAAGCTTATCAATTCAATTATGAAAGTTTAGGAAAGATAGCTTGCATACAGATTGATCATGGTTTCAATGAGTTGCCTCAATTGCTGATTATTCCTATCAATAAGGTTAAGTTTGAATGCTGCAATTTGGTGATTTACTTTGCTAAGTATAAGGATAAGTTTTCATTCTTAAGGATTGTTACTTTCACCTTATTGCTTGTTCATGCATTGAAAAGTCAAGTACGTGTAGGTCTCAGTTTATCATGTCTGGTGATGAGTAATTTTGGTGTTTCTTTGTATATAGTTTGATTTGAATAAATGCAGATTGCTTTGCTCTCTTTAAGTTTTCTTTTCTACTCTTGCTTTCTTTAGATTAGGTTGCATTGGTGTATGTTTGCTTTCAGTTTGGTGTGTTTTTGCTCTACTTGGATTTGGAGGTTTTCTTGTTTTCTTTTGGATGTGTTGCACCTGCATGGCAATTATATTATTGTTTGGGATTGTTTTGAGTATTTCCTTGATGGGCTTTATTCCTATGTCTTGAAAGGATGGTTGAAGTCTTTGTTATCGTCAGGTTGTCTAAATGTTTGATTTGAAGAAGATGGGTCACTGGTTTGATTTGAATTTGAATTATTTTGAAATCTTATATCTCTCATACATCTTAAGAATCTTGAAGTTGCAGTAGGATCCTTGTGAGGTCTTGTCAGGTGAAAAATCTTATTTCTACTTCAACGCCACTGTGGTTCTCAGCCCTGAGTGTGAACTTCATTGTTCACAGGTTGAAATAAAAATGAAAAGAAAAGAATATCAAAAGAAGAAAAGAGAAAATATTGAAAATCAAATGAATTCAACTTATTAGGGGTATCCGAATATCTCTATCGGGGCTATAGATGCCTAGCTAGCAATAGAGCTATGTTCAGGAGAGTCACAACGATAACCTCGTCGGGGCTCTAGACACCTGACTAGCAGTGGGGCTCTATCCAGGCTGCCTTTGGAGTTAGAATCTTTATGTAGCCTAACCTGATTGAACCTAGTTTTCTGCAGTAGCTCATGGAGGGAAATGAACTCATGTGCACACACTTGGATTTTCAGCTTATGGAAGGTTCAGTTTAACTTTGGTTCTAATTCTTTAATCTTGCATTTTGATTTGTTTTTTTGATATTGAGATTGAATCCAAAGATTCTGGGTTCATGATTCTTGTCTATCATCAAATGCTCTAGAGCATTTCCCCAGCAGAGTCACCATTTGTTGTGCAGTTTTTACACACACGCCCCACTGAAAGCAGGGACCCTCTTTTGCTTTCACTCTTGTTGTGTTGGCCCTTTGATTTTGAAGATTTGCATTGCCTTGGCATGAGCTTAAGTGTTCATCTTTCTTGGCTATGTGACCCCCATAAGTTGCATATTGAAAATCTTAAGTTTTGGGCCAAGTTTGGGTTTTTGCACTGTTTTGAGATTTTCTGCCCCGTCTGGATTTTCCTAGATTTCATTCAGACTCTGGCTAAATGCAATGGTTTGGGAATTTTTGGTCTTCGCGAAATTCCACATGGGCTAGATTTTTCTGGGAGTCTGTTGTCTCGTTGGGTTTCTGAACTTCTCCAACTTGTTTTGTTGGATTCATTATCACACCTTGGTTCGATCTCCATGGCGAGTGTGGTTAGGTTTAAGCGAATTTCGCACCATTTTCTCCCATCTTTCATTGTGTATTGCTTTTGCATTTGGGATTTGGTGATTTGGGCGTTTGGATTCATTGATTTGCTTGCTCGGGCGTTCAGATTGTTGTTTTTTGTTGCCATGATCAATTTCCACTTCATCAAATGGTGTGTACATGTTGCCTTGCTTGTGATTGATGAATGTGAGTAGTGCTTTGATGTTATAGTTTTTCTTGGAGTTTGAATTCTTATATGTTTGGGAATTTTGTGGTTTGCTCTATGCATTCATGGTCAAAAGCTAGGGTTTCATGCCTAGGGCGTCCCCATTGCATCTTAATTTGCTTTCAAATGAACCTAGAATTCAAAAGAATATTTGTAGAGGTTTAGGTTAGGCTGGTTCCATGCCCAGGGTCCTCAAATTTGTGATTATTCGATCAATTTGAGTGAAATCGTGAGAGGATGTCGATATTCGGGTTTTCTGTCAACCTCAGGATTTTCCTATGCTGGCAGATTTCTCCAGTTTCCTTCCCCTCTCAATTTTCCCAAAATATATCGAAACTCCAAAACTTTTCCCTTCTCACGGAATTCTGGTCTAGCCGGATTTTTCCTGATTTTTTGGGAAGCACTGTGGAATTTTGAAATTGGATGAAATGGATGATTTTAATGATAAATTCTTATTATTCCATGCTTTTAATTGATAAATTACACAAGGCTATCTACATATTTTATGCATTTTAATGATCGTTTGTGCCTTCTTTGGGAAAATCCGCCTGGCCCAAATTTTTCAAAATTTCCCTTTGGCTTGGATTCCGTAGAGGGCTTGAAATCCTAAACTGTGTAGAAGATGATTTAACAATGTTTCTGGGATTGATTTTGATCCTTGCTCGGATTTGTTTGAATGATGAATATGTTATTCATGATGGGCTAATCTTGATCTTCATGTTATAATAGATATTGATGCTGGTTTTTGTTGAGTGCAGGCTGAGTCTAGAATGGAGGCACACTTAGGATAAGGATGGAGGCAGTTAATGCAAGGCTACATCAAAAAAATTTGTGCTTCCTTATTATTTTCCATGCATTGGTCTGAATTGCATTGAAGATCCCAGCCCGACTTGGATTGAATTCAAGGATTTAATACTAATTCATTTTATTTTGAATTCTCCTTGGGTTGACTTGTTTTGTGGCCATTTATTATTGTAAACATTAGTTGGGCTGACATGCTTTGGAGGTTCCTATAAATTTGGCATTTCACCTCATTTGTAACATATAGAATAAAAAGATATATAGTTCTTAGAACGAATTAAGTAGTAGAGCAGAGGTAGAAATTAGGTCATTCTAGCAAGTGTTGTAACAAAATATTGGAATTGTTGTTGAAATTCAGCGATTCAATACAATTGAAGACATTGTGATTTTCTGGCGATCTCTTTTGTGTTGACTTATCTTGCATGGTTCTTATGATTCTATCTTTCAAATTGCTCAAGGTTATTAGATGTATGTTAGATCTGATTCAATGGTGTTTATGATTTGATGCTTGAAGTGTTTGTAGAAGTCCCTAGTCCATACTTTTTGTAGCTAGCTGATTGTTAGTTGCTTTGCAAAGTTAGCCTGGACCTTTATATTCATTGTGCTTAGTTCAATTGTGAAGTTTATCCATTTCAATTGCAATTGGGTTGTCTTGGATGAATGTTCATGATCTGAAAATCTTAATACCTTAGAAGATTGCACTATTTCTGTGAGATTGCAGGTTCATCTAGGTTAAGAAGGAATTAGTTTATGAGAGATTGGTCCATTTCAGGTATTTCATTATTTGCATTGTTAATCTTAGGAGTAATTAAATTTAGGAATATCTTTGAAACCCTAATCTTTTGTTATTTCTTTATCATTTGAGTTAGATTTAGGATTGAAGTATCATTACATTGCTAGATCTGATAAGTTCAAGATTCAGTATTTGCTTGTAGTAGGGTCCCATTGTGATTACCAACATTTTCACATTTATCATTGAGTTGTTTATGCATTGTCAAGACCTGAAATTAGAGACCTTGGGGTTATCTCTTGAGGCTTGCTAATAGAGATTTACCTTTCAAGAGAGATAGGATTTCATGTTCTGTATGAGTTGTTGCTATGCAAAAAACATCATCAACATGATAGTAAATTATACTACATAATTTTCTTAGATCAAATTTTGATTGTTGTGGTTTATGTTCATGACATAATTTTTTGGAGGAAATGATGATATGTGTAGAAAATTTGTAGATGAAATGCAGAAGGAATTCGAAATGTCTATGATAGGTGAGTTAAATTTCTTCCTTGGACTACAAGTAAATCAAAATAGAAAAGGAATTTTCATTTCTCAGTCCAAGTATACCAAAGAATTATTGAAGAAGTTTGGATTGGATAATTCCAAATTGGATTGTACACCTATTGTTACCAGATGTAAGTTGAAAAAAGAAGATGATTCGCCTAAATTTGATGCAAGTATGTACAGGTCAGTGATTGGAGGATTATTATATTTGACTGCTACTAGACCAAACATTATGTATACTATTTGTTTAGCAGCTAGATTTCAACAAGAACCAAAGGAATCACATGTAGTAAAAAGGATCTTTAGATATTTGAAGGGTAGAAAAGATATGGGGTTATGGTATCCAAAGGACTCATATTTCACTTTGACAACCTATACTGATGTTGATTGGGATGGATATGTTGATAACAAATGGAGCACAAGTGGTGGAGCTTATTTCCTTGGATCCCAGTTGGTTGCTTGGTCAAGTAAGAAACAAGATTTTGTATCTTTATCTATTATTGAATATGAATACATTGCAACATCCTCATGTTACACTCAGGTATTGTGGATGAAACTAACATTGAAGGACATTGGCATATCATTTGATGAATCAATCTCAATTATGTGTGATAGTACCAGTGCAATAAACATTTCCAAGAATCTAGTACAACACTCCAAAATGAAACATATATCCATTAGATATCATTTCTTGCGAGAGAAATTATTGGACAATGAGGTAAGACTTGAATATGTACCTACAAAAGAGAAGATTGCAAATATTTTCACAAAACCATTGAGCAAAGATACTTTTGAGTATCTTTGATAGAAGTTAGGGGTTATGCCCCCTACTAGTCTACAATAATTTGTACTAGGGTGTGCATTGGTCTAGGGAATTGTATGCTCACTATTGTCTGGATCAATGCTAGGTGGCTTCCTCATAGGGGGAGCAGAGTAAGTTTTTTAGGGGTAGTTTTTCCCCTTTTTCCTTGATGTCAAAGGGGGAAAAGAAAACAAGGTCCTTGATGTTGTTGATGTTTGCATTGAGTTGTTTGGCTTGTTGTTGAAGGATGTTTCCATCAATGACAAAGAGGGATATTGTTGGAATGTGTTGTTGTTGATTGTTGTCATTAATTGTTGTCATTGATGTCAACATATCTTGGTTGATTGATTATGATTCTTTGGTGTTCCGGATTTGTGTGCTCTAGATGTATTGCTATGATGATCTATCTTTGGTCATGCTTGTTCTGGTCCCATTCATTTTACAAACATAATGAGATACACTCTTATGGGTCCAGACCGATCTGGAAATTGGTCTTAGAACATTGTTTGCATTATAACATGTATATCCTATTCTTTGGTCTCAGATATCATGGTTAATATGTAGCATGTTGATTTGAGTGAGGAGGTTCTGATTGGTTCGTGCTCCATTCCTTTCCACCATAGGAATGTTTTGTAGTGACCTAATTCAAATTTTGTTTGGTTGACTTAGGAGATTATGAAGACATTGTGTCTGGCTGACTTAAGAGATTTTGAAGGCATGGAATGGTATAAGTAAAAGTTGATTTTGTTCGATGAAAGCAAGTGTGATGAATGCAAATCTAAAAATTTAGACATTGTGGAGTATGTGAAAGTATATCACCAAAGGAAACAAACAATGAGATTCTATCCGGTTGTACCATAGAAAAATGGATCATTAACATTTTCATGGTCTTTTAGGTCTTTCTCTGATGATGCTTGACCCATTTTTCTCTGATTTAATTTTGCAATGTAAATTTTGCATTCACATTAGGTCCTGAATATTCAAATTATGATGTCTTGTGAAGGTGTTGTGAAGTGTTGTAACACATTTCTACACTTTTCTAGATTCTTCTCATTACAATTCACCTAAAAATCACCTTTTCATCCCTTATCAAGTTCTATTCTAAAGTTTTGTAAAGTCTTGTAACAATATTTCATGCTTTTCTGGGCTTGATTTCACTATTTACACCTTTCTTATGCTTTATTTGACCCCTTTATGCACTCATAAAACTTAATTAAGTGTATTTTTGAATGTAAACCCGACAAATAATATTAAATGCAACTTAATTCCCAACACCCACTTACAAGCCTAAAGTGGGAGCCATTTTCCATGGGTGGTGAATGAGTCCCTCTTGAGTCCAAATTCAAAATAATTCAAATTTTCTTTTGGGTTTTTATTCAAAAATACCTTATGTCGGCATGTGATGTATTATTAGGTTATTAGGGCATAAGTGTGTATAAATAAGTATTTTTACATCCATTTTAACCCCCATTCATCACATTCACTTATTCATCTCATACACTTAAGTATTCAAGAACTTTGCATCATTCAATCAAGCAATCATCAAGCATCTTGGAGCAACCATTAACATATCTTCATATTTCTTTAACAAGGTTTTTGACTTTTGTATGCAGATTTTCCAAGTAAGTAGGTGTTGAAAGGTGGTCAACAAATCAAAAAAGTGTTTCAAGTCAACTACACCCTAATTCAAGCTTGGAGACAACCTATAGTCCATTTTCTGCAAATTTGACTCCATCAACTCGACAAGAAGACAAGTGAAAATTTGGATCTACATAATTGACCTTTGAATTTGCAGAATTCTAGAGGAGGATTGATTTTCCATTAGTGGTGAATGAGTCCCAATTGAAGATTGGAAAAGGTGATTTTTTCAAAATCTAGTTCCCAACAATCGAAAAGCAGTTTCAAGTGTTTTTACTAGTAGGAGGACTGATTCACCATTAGTGGCGAATGAGTCCCACTGGTGATTTACAGTGATTTCTGCCAGTTTTGAGAATCTTCCAAGATCAGCAATTAACTTCTAGGTGCACTTTGTTAGACCTTGTTCAATTCAATTTGCATTATTTTATGTTTTCAATTCATTCTTGCATTCCTCACTATGTTTTCAAACATTGCACATTTCATTAGTTTTGCATTCATAATCAGTCAATTACACAACCTATTTGCATTTACTTTATTGCATTTAGTCCTAATCACATCATGCATTCCTTTATTTGAGTGAACCACCTCAATTTTGGTTTTCTATCTCTCTCCTTTTAGGTGAAAAACCCTAAGAGTGCAAGAGAAGTCCATAGACACCTTAAAATTGTTGGTTCACCAGTGTCATTGTTGATGACAATTATTTTAGCAGTGGGTTCCCTTTCATCATTCTTCTAGCAGTGAACCATTTTCTATTGGCAGTGAGCCTTTCTCTTTTGGTAGTGATCCTTTTTATCTTTGGTTGTAATAGCCAGGCAGTGAGCCCACTAGCAGTGAACCTTAACTATAGTGAGCAATTTGGTAGTGAGCCCTTGTAAAAATCACCTTAACTAGTGTCGCCTTAACCAGTGTTTGATAATTGAGAATTAGCATTCTCTGTGGTTTTTCCCTTCTTGGGTTTCCACGTTAATTTTGGTGTTCATTGTGTATGGTGTTGTTGTGTGCTTTCATGTTCATATTTGTTAGATTATTATCTAATTTATTTAAGTTTACTCTGGATTAATTAAAGTCAAGAAAATTGTTTTATAATAGTTGATTCACCCCCCTTCTCAGTTATCTGAATTGTTTAACAAGAAGGATCTCCTTTCCCTCCATATTTGTCAAACCTAGGAATCTCTATACCTTGTGGTATCGGTGTTCTTAGTAGATTATCTCCAAGGATAAGGGATTAATTTTGACATAGTATGATGGTTGGCAATTTTTATTTTGGTTTATGGTGGAATTTTTCTTTTGAAGGGATGTATTTTTTTGAAAGAGTTGATTAAGGATGGCGTCATTGGTTGTATTATGAGATGGAGGTGTATATGTGTTTGAGGGGGAAGTGAATGGAATTCTTATGGGAGGTAAAGTGGTAGGAGATATGGTGTGAGATTCCAAAAAGGTACAAGGATTGCTAGTGGAAATATCCAAGGTAGGGAAGACATTACTAGTAGGTTGTATCATTGTGGTAACTTGACGGTTGGTATAGGTGGGAATAGAGGCAATGGTTGTAGGGGGGGGGGAATTTTGGTTCCTCCTTGAATTTGGAAATTGTTCGAAGGTTGAGCACAACTAGTGGTTGAGGTAAGGTGTTTGCCAAAAAATTGAGCTAAGTTATGCTCAAGTTCTATTTCATGTTCACTTTCAAAAATGTAATGTTATCTATGGTAGGAATCACAGTGTTGGAAATGTTTTTCAGTACTCACTTGATGTTGTAGGTTTGCTAACTCTTCATGGATTTGGATTATGTTTTCTTGAGGGATACTAGCAACCATAGTTTCAAAACTTTTCATGCTACTTGAAGGTAAAGAGTTGTTAAAGGTATGGTCCATACCTAGGGAACTAGTGTCAACACTATGAGTGAAAGAGCTAGATAACCTAAGATCTATGATGAGTGTGCTATCGCAAGATGACATGAGTCTCAAACTACGTCTCACTATAGTATTAACAATAGGACACCAAGTTGTAAAGCTCATGCAAGGGACAATCAATGAATGCAAGATAAATGTAATGAACACAAGATAAATGATATGCTTTTAATTCCAATTCTTATGTTTACAAATGCACTTGAAACAAAACTAAATTAAGCTAGATGCAATGAAATGAATGAAAGAGAAACTCAGTAATCTGAAACAAAGATCTAACAAAAATAAATAGAAGCACAAAAATAAGGTTAAATTAATGTTGTAAAATGCAGTTTTAGGTCTGATATGGGACTAAATCACCTAGAGGGGTGTATGAGTCCTAGTTAGGGTTTTTGAAAGGTTCAAATGTTGAAAAACACACAACATAGAATTCTCGAAATCAGGTAAAACAACCTGTATCGGGACTAAATTTCCCAAAGGGGTGAATGAGTCCCAAATTAGGATTTTGACACTAAATTTAGCAAATTCCAAGTGAATTTTAAGGTTTTTAAGTTTTATGTTGACTAGACTATGTGCAATGATAGATTTCAAATATAAATCAATGATGCAAGATGCAAAAAATGCAACCTATATGCACTTTCACTAATTCAAGATTTAGAAGCCCTAAATGCAAATTAACTAATGCAAGATATAATGCAAAGCTAATGTAAGCTAGATCTAGGAATTTAATGCACTCCAAATAAAAAATAAAGGGTTTGAAGGTTAGGTTCACCAAAATGAACTGAAGGAAATAGGGTGCTCCACCTTTTAGGAGATGGAACACACAAAGACAGGGTGGGTATCCTCTTCCTATTTCACTCTTAGTTCATTCAAGGAAACCCTAGAGATCTCAACCTAATGTTCCAATTAGGAAAATAGATGGCTACAATGTCTCCTTGGCTATGATTAACAAGGGGGGTTCACCACTAAGCAAAGGCTTAGAAAGAAGGAAATGAATGCAATATGCAAATCTAGCTATGTAACCTAGAAAATGAAACTTAAAATAATAATAATAAACTAAGAATGAATAGTGAAGTACCTAGAAGAATAAAGATGCCTAAAACAAGGTTTGTAATCCTAAAATTATGACTTTGGATGTGAACTAGGACTCATATGCCAAGCTGGGAATTTTTTTCCTAGTTTAGGGTTTCTGGCTGAATCTAGAATCTACAACTAGTAAACCGAGATCTACAAAAAATGTTGAAAAGTGGTATACTAGGACTCATGTGCCCAAGGTGCTGATTTAGTCCTAGTATTAGGTTTTGTCTAAAACTCTAGTATCCTTGAGTGATCTTCTGTAGCTTCTCTCCCTTTTGATCTTCGAGTCTGAAAGTTTGAATTTTGGCTTGTAGGTGACTTTTCGTGAAGATGACAACTTTGACAACTTTCTTCAATCTTGCATCTTTGTCTTCAAAGGATCTTCAAGCTCAAAACACCTAGATCTACAATCACACATGTAGAGGGAGAAAAATGTTGATTTGTTAGTGGATAGAGGCTTTCCTTGGTCAAACCTCATTTTGGTAATCAAACCTTGAAATGAAATAGGAAAGCATGAAGGAATGATGAATGAACAATGTGCAATGTTGCAACTCACCAAACCCTTGATATGAAGGCTACAATCTTATATGAAATGTCTAGCATGAATGTATATCTTGACACTTGATTGTATGTTATGGATCTTGACTTGAATGCTTGCTTGAATCATGAAAACCTACATCATAAATGTTAGCTCAAAAACACACATGATGCATGATGACTTTGACATGATGCTTGAATCTTGAATGTAGCTCCAACATACTTGATAATCAACTCTTGAATGCTCTTGAATTCTTTCGATCTCATAAAATTTCTATAGGAATGCTTGCATAAAACTTCTAGGATTGCTTGAATACTTGAATTTCTAGGAGAAAATATGTGAAATAACCTTGTATTTATACTTTTTTATGCCAAATTTGTTGAAATTACAACACTACAAGCCAACATTAGGTCTAGGAGAATAAAATCTTGTCAAGAATTGAATTCAAAATAGGTCCAAGCTAAAGTAGGACTCATACACCAGTTGGGGCATATGAGTCCTAGTAGCCTAGGCTTGGGACACAAATTTCAAGAAATGTTAAGTTATATGCTAGATTCAGGATTAGGCCCTGAGACTTAGGTGGGACCCATATGCCTAAGGTAGAGTATGAGTCCCAAATCACTAAATCTAGGACACATAACCCAAAAAAATGAATTATGATTGGTCATTAGATAAGTGTCGGGATTATCCTCGAAAGATGCATTAAATAAGGCTTGTGGATGCAAAATAGGACAAAATAAGGCATAAAGAAGCCCAATTTTAGCAGGGAGGGCCCAAACAAGTGTGAAAATATAAAGGGACTCATTTTCCTACACTAAACTAACATGTGGATATTTGAGTAGTTTTTAGAGACATACATCATTTGGATTTAGATTCCCGATTCATATAACTTATGTGAATGGATTCTCCAATCATCGGTGCATGTATTTCTTCCTAAGGGGAGAAAAAATGTTTGTAGGAAATGATCTTGTTCTATCTTTAGGATTTCATCATTGGTACAAGAGCTACTTATTTATGGGGGGATTCATAGCCTCATATTCTTTTTTCTCCTAGGAAGACATTCAATGTACTTATGTGACATAAGAAGCCTTTGGGGGGGTCATATTAAGTCCTTATTTCCCTCTTTCAATAGTGTATTTATTTCATTTTCTGTCTTTTTGAGAGGATTTTTTCCCATGTGGTTTTCTCCTTTTCTCTAGTTATGAAAGATTCATCTATTTATATACAGGCACCTCATCAGACCTTGTATTTGAGACCCATAAATATACATCCATCCTTGCATTCACCATTAGGTTTTAGATTCTCCCTAAGTTGTACTTAAAAGGGGTTGTTAGAGTAAATATGATAATAATATAATAACTAATTAATCATTAATTAACTAATAGACCCCCTTTTACTTTATTTCACTTTAACTAAACTTAGGAGTGTTATTTATATTTTTAGGTCATGTTGTCTCATAGCATATGATGAGAACACATGTCATTACCTTGCACTTATATAGTTATTTCTTTATTCTAATTCATTTGTGAACATATTAATACTATCATATTGTTTATATAGAGGTTCTTTACAAAGGTGCTTAAGAGAGTACATGTATATATTAGATATAGAATAGTTTCATTGTTGATACTAGCAAATAAAAAATCAATATATAATTTGAAGGTGCAACTATACAAAACAAATGCCTCCATATAAAGAATCAATATGTAGTCCATTAATATAATAATTTGGGGAAGGTAATAATTCAATGGAACAATAATTACCAATACAAAATTAAAAGGAAGACAATTTTCTAAATAATTAATCAAAGCAATCGATTAAGAAATTATCAGATATATGCACATCAATACATAGACACATATCTTGATTTAGAATTAAAATATAAATTTTGTAATGAAAATATAAGTGTATCTTAATCTCAAAGAAAATGATCCTAATTTGACTACAATAGAAGCTTGATAGATGGAATTTGATTCTAGGTTTAAAGATAGACAACTATGATAAATCTACACTAAGAAATCTAGAACTATGTGAAGACATGGATCAAGGTCATAAGTTTGGGATTGAACCTCCTAAATGCAACCTTGAATGTCAAAATGTACCCTTGAAACTTTTGAGTACTCCTAACCTTTGAAAATATTAGTTATCCACTATTTTGATCATATTTTTTAATCATAGATCAAAATTACTTAAAATTGGATGTGCTAGAAGTAGAATGATGAAATATAAGTTGAGTTGTTCTTGTTTTTTGTAAGGTAAAAGTGTTGCAAGGTGTGTGCCCTTGGTCTCCTTGTGTTGTGTAGTGCAGTGCTCAATTTTGTGACATGGCTTAACCACCTCCCGTGGATTCATTAACTTTGGCGCTTATATCGAGCATTAACAGGTTGATCTTTTGGTGCAACGACAACCGTTTGTGCAGCAATTGGTATATGAGCCTAGGTCACAGGTTTAAACCCCTCACTTATGCTGGGGGATTGTTGCAAGGTGTGTGGCCTTGGTCTCCTTATGTTGTGCAACGCAACACTCGGGTTTGTGACATGGCTTAACTGCCTCTCATGGATTCATTAACTCTAGTAGTTGAGTCAAGCATTAACAGGTCAATATTTTGGTGCAACAACAATTGTCTATGCAACACAAAGTTCTAACTGAGACCTTGATCTTAATAATTTTGGTCTTGAAATTTTTCATGGCCTCAATCTTTGGATCTTTAGGTCTTTTAATGCCTTTCTCAAAACATAAATATGTGTGCACATTAGTTAATTCTTGAAAGTTGATCTTAAGAAGATATACATGTATATTCAAATTAACTAATTTTAAAAAACCTTTTAAAATCATAAACATATATCCAAAATAATGTAAAACAAAAAATAAAAGTATTTGAATATACACTTTTCATTTCTACAATAGTTAACTCATTTTTCTCTAGTTAAACATAACCAACCCTATATGTATTATAGTAACTTAAATTCAATATCATTCTTTCTCAATACACTTAATGACAACAAGAGATGAACTATATTGACTTGAACATTTTAACAAATACTATTAGAAAATCATCATATATAAATTAAAGTTCTTAAACTTAAATATATTAATTCAATATTGATATCTCTAAACATAACCAACTCTTAAACTTAAATATATTAATTATGCTAAGAGATGTGACTATAATGACAACAAAAGATGAACTATATTGACTTGAACATTTTAACAAATACTATTAAAAAAACATCATATATAAATTAACTCTTAAATAAATATAATAATTCAAGATTGATATCTCTAAACATTTTAAAATTAAAAGTATTTAATATGTCCTTGACAATTTAAATATATAAATATTAAATTTTTTATTTGTATAATCATATATTTAAAAGGTTGATTCCCCATAATTTTCTTAACTACTTAACTTATTATTCAATACCCAAAAATTTATATATTTTAAAATATTAAATGTGCATTTTTTTTTCAAAATATAGTCAAAGTTAACATTCTCTAATGGTTGTCAATTTCATACAATTGTTTTTCTCAAAGCTTAGAAATCCTCAAGATTGGAAAATCATGCCATATCTCATCCTCTTGGAATTTCAGCAAATCATTGAAAGCTTCGTTCCAACAAAGATATTTTTTTATGCATTCATTAAAATATTTAAATAAAAATGATATGAATAAATGACAACCCTTAGTTATAGTCTAACTTAGGTATGTATGATAAATTAAAAATGGGGACACAAGCTATTTTTCTATATTTAGAAGCTTCACAAGTTTTTTTTTTTTAAAAGTATCTATTAACATAGTTTCACACGTGTCTTATAAAATTAATATAATTATTTTATCACAAATATCTAATCACAAAGTACAAATTTTGTAATTTTTTAAATTTTATTTATTAATAGTGGAAGTACAAGTTTAGGTTAGTATTTTTTGGTTGAGAATTAATACGTGTATGAGTTTGAGTTAATTTTTTTTTTAATTAGAATAGAATTGAAAGATATTTATTTTCTCAAAGTCATCCAATACACTATTTTGACCTTATTCCTTATAATATAAAAGCCTTAAATTCAATAAGACTTGATTCCTTATAGATTTGCTAAAAATTATTCAACTTTATCAATAAAACAAAAACCCTTTAACTTTACTAAATAATTGTATTGATTTTTTTTTTTCAAAACTATATAGACATTTAAGTTGAAAGGATTTTAATGAAATATTTGTTAAGACATTGATTGTGATATATACTTTTGAAAACTTCACATACAATGAAACCCTTTATTTCTTTGAAATATTTTTTAGTAAAGATTTTTTTTGTTAATGCAAATAGTTGAATACATTATTAAAATGCAATGTACTATTTAGAAAATAATTAAATTATTTATACCTAATAGTATTGGGATGAAATTTAGTTAGTATAATAACAATCAACATATCAAAATTATTTAAATAACAAAATAATAGTGGTATAATAATACAAACAAATTAACCTAAAGATTATAACAATACTTAGCACCCAACTTCAAATTTTGAATTCAAGTAATAAAGAGAAAACTGAGCATATGGTCTAGTTTGGGTTCAAGAGTGTGAGATTATGATGGGTTGAATAGTGACAATGTAAGAAAACCCTTTTGGATAAAAAACTGCTAGCATTTAGACTTAAATTTAGATTTGGATGGAAAAATTATTAAAATTTCTAGCTCAAAATATGGAATCTCTGAAAAATACCTTGGGATTAGCTCGGATTTAAGCAAGTCAAAGTCCTTAAATATGCCTAAGAAACTTTCAAAACCACCTATTTAGTGCTATCTGAAATTTTCATGATTTTGTTCTTGAAGTTGATAGATTTTTTTACAATCAAATATAATATATATATTTTTAGAAGAAATTATAAGGATTTTTAAAAACTAACATGTCTTAGTGATAATTCTAATAATTAACTCTAAATATATTATGTTTGAATTCCTAATAGATATACATATTGGAAAGCATGAATAATTTTTAGACCATTTATCTTTTTTCAAATCCAAAAGATGCATTACATTCTAGGTTTCATTGGCTATATGTTTAAAAAAAATGAATTTAATTATTTTTTATAAAGTTGGGAAAATTTTCTTTAAATATTTTTAAAAGTCATGGTAAAAAATTCATAAATAATTATTTTGTTGTTATTTTTAAAAAAATGTTATATTTTCTCTTACATTGTCCTTTACTTAAATCTAAAGTTTGGAGGAATTTTTTTTCATATTTAGTTTGGACTGAATGACACCCGATTTCTATGTTTTTCTAAGAATTTTAGTAGCACCTCACTTAAATGTCCATTTTTTGTCAAATTATTTTTATTTTATTTTTAAAAAGTAATAGCCCATAAACTACATTTAATTTACAGCAACTTTAGCACTACCTTATTTTCAAATTCAATAACACATTCACTTTTTGACATGAATTTATTTAACCCCATTTTTGGCATTTTCATCTCCACTTTGGGGTATTATTTGGATCATCGGGGTGTCACACTCACCTTTAGATGACATAAACCTTCAATACAAATTAATTTTCTAAAGGTTGAATAAAGATCATAATTCCTAGATATTTCTTTAATTTTATTAGTCAAATTGCCCTAAATGTTTTTGTAATAACACTCAATTGATCCAAAATTTCATAAATTTAATTTTATTGAGCTTTGTGCTAGACTATAGGGTATCATGCAAAATATTGGTAAGATTATCAACTCAAAAATAAATTGATATAATAGATAAATAACTACAAGTCCAAGAGGCGTGATATTGTTAGAAAAAAAAATGAACTTCTAAATGAAAGCAAGGATCATTTGACATGGTTTAGAGATGACACATGGTGACAAGTATTGACCCCTAATAATAAATATTTCTAGGTTAGTTTCTTAGCAAAGGTGATTGATAGAGAAATAAATAGATTACCATGAGGACTAGAAATAAATACAAAAATAGATAGATTTTTTGTATTTTATTTTCACTTAGAAAAATAGACAACAAAATGACTAGTATAATGAAGCAAAGGTGATCATGAGTAGGCAACTAGTAATGAATATTTTTCTTGGAAAAAAAATGTGTTTTTGCAATTACCTTTAATTTTCATAGATCATTGCTAGCTTAACCTGTTGGTGGTAAAGAAGGAGCATCTCTATTTAGAGTCTAAAGAATCTATAATCTAGATGATATAAGTAACTTATTTTACATAGATAGATCATTGAAAAATGTATGATTTTCTAGGTAGTATGCCAATTCTGATGTTTAAAAAAATTGCATCTAGTACTAGTACAAAGCTTAATTTTTAGAAGAAAAGGAACACATAATTGCATAGTGTGGATTTTGTAGTTGAGTCTTAGATTAAATTAAATATTGAGAGTATGATCATCCTTCTAGTTCATTTTTTAAATTTTCACATATATTTATAGATGTTTGACACCTTTCTTGAACTATATTAAATTCTCATTGATTAATGAGAAAATAGTTTATCATCAAACTCAACCAATTAATTCCACCACACTATAGAAGTTAGTCAAAGCAAACTAATGTAGGAGCATCCTAGGGTGTAAGATTAATCTTGCATCAATAAAAAATACTTTCTTTCCTTTTTCTTGTTTCTAGGTTTTCTTTCACATTGAATAACCAATTTTTCTATTGTATTTCACTATAACTACATATTTTATTATTTGTTTCAAAACATGTGAAATCTTCTTGGATTATTCAACAACATATCCAAATATTGGGGAATTCTAATCACCAAAAATGAATATATTAATTTTTAATCCATTATCAAATATAATAGAATAGAAAATGGAAATTTATTTTGCCAGTTCAAGGTTCCTACCAACTTCTCAAAACATGCAATAACTAAGGGATGCATTGGGTAAAAGTACAAATTTGTGTCACACTTTTGGCCAAATAAATAGTTTCAAGTGAAATATTTTTGGCTAGAAAATTTTTGGCTGAATAGGTTTCGACTGAAACCACATGGCCTATACATGACACATAGGGTTTCGGCTGAATAAGTTTCGCCCAAATCCCAAAAAATTAAAATTTTCCTTTTCCCACTTTAAAATTGGCTTTGAAATTGGATTTTTTAATGTGTGAGGTTTCTATAGAAACGGTTTCGAGTGAAACCCTTTCTATTGAAATTGTCTATGTGGCATTCTAATTGGCAGCCAACTCAGTTTTTTCAAAAAAAATTGAAACTTTCAACTTCAACTAAGTATTTCTTCAGTTAGAATGATTTTTCTGTAAAAAAAGAAAAATTCCCTTTTGTAGAGTTTTGAGTGGTGAATCCAAATATGTAATTTTTTTAATATTTTGTTTAGTTTTGATATATTTTATTTTGAAAATAATACAAATAGGTTGTTAAAGTTAAAAAAGAGACTGATTAGAAATTTTAAAAAATAGTAAAACATTTTTTTTTAAAGTATATGGGGCACAAGAGGAGAGAGTCTTCTTCAAAAGGGTATATTTTTTTTTTGAAAATGATTAAAAAAATAGACAATAGTTGATGGCCCATGAAAACTGTTGAATTTTGACAAGTTTGATTTTAAAACATCATTACAAGAAAAATATACATCAAAATTAGATTTTTTTTTCCATGCACAAGATATTGAAGTTACCTATTTGGAAAAAAAAATTAGGGAGAAATGAAGTTTTTTTCAATTTATTTCTTGACAGCTCGTGAAGTCACTTTTTTTCTAAAATTTTCAGCATTCCAAAATTTGCTCTTAAATTGATGAAAAAGTAATGATTTTTTTTGAAAAAATCTAAAAAATTACAGGAATAAACTTCATCAAAAGTTCTATATTTCATTAGTTTACATCATTTTTAAATTCAAAACATAAATACCACTTTTATGTGGTCGAAGTTTAAAATTTTTGTTGATGTTGATCGATTCCTTTATAAAGTATGACACAGGTTTGTGCTTTTACCCCATTACAAGTTACATTAGGCCCAAGATACCTTATGGTATGGATTTTACCAAGATGTATTGATTGATTATTATCACATTTATCCTAGAATATGCACCTTCACATTTCATAAGTCATTAGGCATTGCTCCACCTTTTGGCTAATTGAGAATTTCCTCTATGACTATAAGCTAATATAAAACACTTTCAAATATCATTAGAGAGTAGAATAGAGTTGGGAATGACCTTGTATAGAATCAACTTTCAAAATTTGTAAGTTACACATTTTAATCAAATAGATGAGGCCTATAATACTAGAAGCCCATTATGGAAACTCGTAATGTTGTGATTGTAATGAAGAAAGGACATACTATTTTATTGTTTCATTGAATTTTTATGAGTTTTTTTGGTTTGGTCACATGATTAGATAATCCTTTATAGCACCATCTACCCATGATTACATAAAGTGGTGTTAGATCTTAGTTGATGCAGTTTTTTTGAATTATGAGTAAGAGTAATAGGTGAAGTTTGGCCTAGTGTTGGATTCATGAATAATGATACGAGGTTGGTAAATTAAGGTGTGTAAAGAAGATGAAATATGCCATAGAATACGTGTGTTCTTTTTACTTTGAGATAATCAAATAATAATATATTAGAGTAGGAAAGTGTTAGGTAGAAAAGTTGTTAATAAACCACTAAACTGACTAAGTCTAAAAATAATAATTGTAAATAGAGTGCCATCTATGAGATAATTTACAAGGGTTATTGTGGACAAAACAATGAAATATTCCACCAAAAAGAGCACATGGTATTGTTAATGTTGCTAGGAAAATGTAAGAGATGCTCAAAATTATGAAAGTTATGAAATCAAAATGGATGCTTCTAAAGAAGAGCATAGTATAAAACCTAACCCTAAAAATGATGAAAGTAATGAAGAAAAAGATTCATCCTTTCCAAGTAGAGTGAAAGTGAATAGGAGAAAAAGGAAGAAACAATGTTGAAAGTTATGTCAAGTATTTATAAGAAAACTAGAGTAGATGCTCCCAATTATTCTAGCAGTTTAAATTTTCAAGAATTGATAGATTTTATAACTTTAGAATACTATATGTATGAAGATATTGGAAAAATGGGTAGAAAAAAATTACTATGACTAAGTTCAAGGGTCATGCTACCATTTGGTGGATGGAAGTATAGCTAAAAATGAAATAGAAAATGTAAACAGGTAATATTTGGAAATGAGACATCATAGTGAAGAAAATTAAATATAAGGTTATTTCTTTAAATTATTAACTAAAGTTACTAAAGGAGTTACACAATCTATAAAAAAGTGATATAATTATGGAGGATTACATCAAAGAGTACTATAGACTAGTTCCATCCATTCAAGACACTATGGTGAGGAAGAAAAGAAAGTGGCTAGATACATGAATGATTTGAGAGAATTAATACATGAATAATTATGTTCAACATATAGACAATGGGGAAGCATATCAAATGGCCTTGACCAAATAGAAGAATTTGAATGGAATATTTTGTGATTGGTGAATGTAAAAAAAATTATAGAAGGAAGATTCCTAGAGGATAGATCTCATTGTGGTGATAAACCATTTGCAAAGAATCATATTAAGAGTAATAATCCATACCACAAGGAGGAAATATTCAAAAATTTCAACCACAACAATATGGAAGAAAAAAAAATTACTACAAAGAGAGGGATGAAAAATCACTATTAAATGATAGGTTTGATGTGTATCATAGAGGTAGAGAGAGACATGGTGGAGGTAATGAGAGGTTCTTAAGGGGAAAATGTTTCTAATGTGGGAAAGGACACACTAGGTGTCTAAATTCCACCAAGGTCAATGAATCCCTAACAAGATGCTAGGTGGGATAGAATGAGTTGCACATATTGATGAGGAGATTAAGTGATCTTAAAAATCCAAGGATGAAGTAGAACAAGGTGAATCAATTGCTAAAAGGATTTTTTTATTGAACCATGAATATGGGGAAGAACCAAGATTAAGAAATAATATTTTTAAAGTAATATATAAATCTTGAGAGGTAAGTGTTGTAAATTTGTCATAAATATTGGAAATATAAGTAACTTAGAATTTGAAGAGATGCATAGTAAGATAAAATTGGAAAGGCTTGAAAATCCTAAACCATGTAGGATTGTTTGGTTATAAAAAGAACATTAAGTATTAGTAAAGGAGTAATGTTGGATCAAGTTCAATATGTGAACCCATGATGAAGTTTTGTGTGACATGATACTAATGATTGTGTGTCATTTGATGTTACAAAGATGATGGAAGTTTGACAAAAGTGTTCTACATGATGGAATAGAAAATACTTATAGTATAGCAATGAAAGTTGAGAGGCATAGTTTAATTCATTTGAAAGAGAGGGAATGCTAAGTTTATAGTAATTAGAATATATTTGGTTAATAGAAGAATATTTTTGGATGGCATAAGAAAATTAAATATGTTCTTTACATTGATCTCTAAGGTGTGTGGAATTGTAAGAATTATAGGCACCATTGTAGATACAAATGAGGCACCAAAAAAGGAAATTTCAAAATCATTTAGCAAAATACCAAGATATCATATTAGACAACATTCTTGATGGATTATCACTATTAATGAATATTTATCATTGTATTTATCTATTTCTAGGGGAAATTTTTCCAAATAATGAAATGCGTATGATGACACTAGTAGAGAATGAAGAGTTGAACTAGCAAGTGAAATAGTTTTTGAGGAAATAATTGGTTATCAAACTTTTGAGCCCATGTATGATACACATGATACTAGCACTCAAGAAGGATGTAAAATAAATAATATACATTAATTTTTATAAATTAATAAGATCAATATAGGCTATATGTTCCCATTGTTGAGGATGGATGAAATAATTGATTGTTTGAGTAGGAAAAAATATTTTACTAAGGTTGATTTGAAGAATAGTTAACATCAAATAAGAACCAATTTAGGAGATGAATGGAAGACAGCATTTAAGATAATGAAAATGAAGGGATGCATGTGTGGCTTGTTGTGTCATTTGAGTTGAATAATGAGCTAAACCCATTTATGAAATTTATGAATAAAGTATTGAAGAAATATTTGCATAATTTTAAAGTTATTTTTATTTGAATGAAATTTTGATAAGAATTAGGAGGAACAAAAGAATCATATAAGACTAGTATTGTAAATTTTGAGGGAAAAAGGTTATTGATAAACATCAAGAAGTGTAGTTTCATGAAGATATAATTGATGTACTTGGGATTTATAATTTCTTAGTTGAAGGACTAATCATGGATTTGAAGAAGGTAACCATAATTGCATAATTTCCTACACTAAAAAGTATAAAGTATTGGATAGGTAAGATATTTCCAGGGATTGACAAGTTTCTATTGGAAATTTATCCAAAAATTTAGTGATATTGCAAGACAATGAGGGAAGATAAAAATTAGTTCAAATGGACATCAAGAGTACAAATAGAATCTTTGAGTTTTTAAAGATGAAGGTGACATAATAGTCAATGTTGGCATGCCATATTTTAGCAAGGCATTCCAAGTTGATTGTGAGACAAGTGCAAATACAATAGGAGAAACATTAAGTTAAGAAGGAAGATTGATAACTTATTTTTTAAGAAAATGAATAATCCAAAATAATATACTTAGTCTATGATAAATAACTTTATATTTTAATTCAAGTATTGAAGAAATGGAGGCATCAGTTATTTCCAAAATTGTGTGTATTTTACATTGATCATTAGGTATTTGATTATTTATAAAACCAAGGTAAGTTGAACCAAAAACATGTATGAGGCTATTTTTTTTTTTGAAGCCTGGGAGTGGAAAATTAAACAAGTTTTCAAATACACTAAGTAGGAGAAAATTTTTCTACTAAAAATGAGAGTAGAGGTAGATGGATTTTGAAGAATTGAAGAAATTATAGGAGACTGATTTGAATCCTTGGAGGCATGGAGAGCATGTAAGGAACTATTGAATGTTAATAGAAGTGGCTTGTCTGTTTGATCCAAAATGAGATATTGTTCAAAGGTAGTCAAATCTAGAAGCTCAATGAAAAAAAATGATTAAGAAAAAGTACATCAACAATTTAGTAGGATATTTTGGGATACACAAGATAATTGCATTGCTAGGTGAGAGATATAGTTTTCCTCAAATATATAGGAATGTGAAGAAATTTTTCTAAGATTGTAGGACTTGTCAAATTATAAAGGGGAATAGATAGAATACAGGTTTTTACCAATCATTACCATTTTCAAAGTAACATTAGGAGGACACATGTATGGATTTTTGTTTAGGGTTTCCAAGAAACCAAAGAGGTATTTATTTTATATTTATATTTGTTGATAGATTTTCTAAGATGGTGTAACTCATCCCATTTAAGAAGAACAACAATGTGATACATATAGTTAATTTATTTTTTAAATAACTTGTGAGGTACATGGTTTTCCAAGGAGTATTATTTCAGATAAGGATATATAGTTTTTCAAAAAAAAAATGAAAACATTATGGAAGAAGATGAAGGAAGATTTGAAATTCTAAGTTTAGTTCATATCATCCATAAATTGATGGTAGATAAAATTTGTAAAATAGAGTATAGAAAATACACCATTTTTAGTATGATAGTATTATAAGGAATGTATTTGAGCAATGGGATGTCATCGAAGAAGAAGGGAGTGTAAAGGTACAAAAGAATTTCTAGAATGCATGAGAAGATAAAATAAATGGTTATTACAAGGAGAAATTTGATGAGAAGAGAAGAAATACCAAGTTTGCAGTTGGAAAAGAAGTGGTTATATATCTTAGGAAGGAAATATTTCACATTGAAATATACAATAAGATAAAAATGAAGAAGTTTGGTTCTTATAAAATTGTAAAAAATATGACTCAAGAAATGCATATGAAGTAGTGCTACCAGAAGGATTTGGTATCTCACTCATGTATTCAACATTACATATTTTCATCATTACCATGAAGAAGAGTTAGGAGATTGTGACATAGAATTAAAATGGAAAAATTAGATCCCACCTCAATAAAAAGAGAAAATTGAGGGGATTTTATATTATATAATTCGAAGGAGCACTAGGAATGGGTGGTATGAAGAATACATATTAAAGTATGGATCTTGAAGGCTGAGGTATACCATCTTGATTTCCCTCTATCCTATAGAAAGTGAGGGACTCAATTTTTCATCAACCTTTAGTGTCTAATGTAGGAGCATCCCAAAAAATATTTTCTTTACTTGTTTTTTTTCTTTATAGGTTTTATTTCACATCATATAGTCACTAAATTTCCCTTCACATTTCATTGCAACAACATATTTCACCTTGTGATTGAAAATATGAGTTCATCTTAGATCCTTCAATGATATATCCAAATATCAAGAGATTATAATGACCACAAAGGAATCTATTGATTTTTGGCCCTTTCCTAGGTACAACTAAATAACAAGTTAAAATTTAGATTCATTGTTTAAGGTTTTCACCAACTTCTCAAAGCTTGTGATAAATAAGAAATATATTGCAAGGTATATTCCTTACTCCACCTTTAGAGAGAAGCCAATTAATAGTAAAAAATGAATAGACTAGAAAAAAATATTTTATTTCACAAGTTGGAACAAGTTTCATGATTTATTTAAAAATAATAAAGTTTTGAAATTTGATTCTAACAGTCTTTTTCAAAAATAAGAAAAGAAAAATCATATTCACATCTATAAGTTAAGGAGTTTATATCATACCAATTACTTTATAAATTATAGATATTAGATTCTAATTAAGATTATTTTTTAATTATTGAATTTGAACTAAGTGCCTTTTGAAAAGGATAAAAAGAATTATTCTCCAAGAGTTTTGGGAGATAATCAATTTTGATCTTCTTAATGTAGTCTAGGAGTCACAAGGTAATAAGTAGATGCTTCAAGGTCTAAATGCCAATTTTCTAGTTCTTATTCCTAAAAAAGAAGGAGCTAATAGTCTAGATCAATTTTGACCCATTGCTTTTTGTAATGTGGTGTATAAAATTATTACTAAGTTGATTGCAGAAAGGCTGAAGCCTTGGCTTAATGATTTGATTTTAGAAGAACACAGGGAGGATTTATTGCTGGTAGGCAGATTCTTGATGAGGTGGTGATTGCGACAGAGGTTTTTCACTCCATGGCTATGTCAAAGAAAAGGCTATGTTTGTTAAACTTGACATGGCTAAAGCTTATGATAGGGTTAAGTGGTAGTTCTTGCAAAAAAATATTTTGGCCTTTGGATTTGATCAGGATTGGGTGAATTGGGTCAAGAGTTGTGTTACTTCTTCCTCTTTCTTAGTTATTATTAATGGTGAACCTTAGGATTTGTTTATGGCTCATAAGGGTCTTCGCCAGTGGGATCCTTTATCACCATATTTGTTTATTATTATGGCCAAAGGTTTAGGAAGATTTCTCAAGGCTTAGGTTTCTCAAAATGTTATTCATGGGCAGAGCTGGGGTTTTGGTTTGCCTCCCCTTTCTCATTTGTAGGTTTTTGATGATATAGTTTTAATGGGGCTTGCCCGTATTCAAGAAGTTGAGAATTTTAGGACTTTGGACATTTATTTGGTTGCTTCAGGTTAGAAAATCAATGATCATAAATTCTCTATTAATTTTTTTAACACTTGTGTGTATTCAAACAAGGATTGTTGAGATTCTAATGTTTCAAATTGGTTCCTTCCCTATGGTTTATCTCAGAGTTCCTCTTGGGGTGAGCACTCAGCTTAGGGATTCTTGGAAGGAGTTGTTGGATAAGTTGAGGTGGAGGGTTAATCATTGGGTGCATAGATGGTTGTCTCCTGCTGCTCGTGTGACTCTTTTGTGTTATGTGATTCAGGATCTTCCCATTTATAGGTGCTTTGTTCATGTAGCCCCTTCAAAGTTTCTTAAAGAGTTTGATGCTCTTTCCCACAAATTTCTTTGGAGTGGTAATTTTCTTGCCTCTAAGTGGAGTTTAGTTAATTGGGAGTTTGTTTGCAGGCCTCAGCATGAGGGTGGGCTTGGTCTTCGTTCAACAGCTTTGAATGGGAAAGTGCTTGTTGCTAAATTGTATTGGTGTTGGTGTACGAGTCAAAATGATATTTGGGCTCGTATTCTCACTTATAAATACCTTGGAGGGATTGATGGTATTGATGTTCCCAGATGCAGTCTAGAAGGGAAAGGCTTTGCAATTTGGAATACTCTTAAATCTGGGGCTCACCTTGTTAAGCAGGGGATTTTTTGAATTTATCATAGGTGTTTTGAAGCTTTGTTCTGGGGGGATTCTTGGGATGGTCACCCTCCTCTTCTTTCGATATACCCTCATTTACAGGCTCTTAGTGGTATTTTTATTGGTGTTGGTTAGTGTAGGGTGGCTAATTATAAGTCAATTCAACACTTGGGATAGGGTTTTGTGTGTAATTGGAAAGATCCTCAGGAATGGCCTCTAGGGGGGATTGAGGAGGAGCTACGAGATTTAGCTAGGATTCTTGCTAATAGGGAATGCTCGTCTCTTTTGGACAAGGACATTCTGGCTTGGGGACCAGATTCGATAGGTAATTTTTCAGTGGCCTCTGGGTATCTTCAGTTGGACAGGAAATTTTTTGGGAGGATTGGTGTTCCTTGGTGGAAACGAGTGTGGCACAAGTTTTCTTAGCCCAAATGAAACTTTTTTCTTTGGTTGCTAACTAAGAATAGATGTCTCACTTGGGATAATTTGTAGACAAGAGGTTTTCATGGCCCATCTATTTGTGTTATGTGCCATAATAGTGAGGAGTTCTCTTCTCACTTTTCTTTCAGTGTTATTTTGCTAGGGAGTTGTGGCATCTCTGGTGGGGGGTTTGGAATCAGCCATGTTTGTATGTCTCTTTGTTGGTTGAGTTTTGGACTTGCTTAGGTTTTTCGCCAGTTAAGACTTCCTTTCTTTAGGTTGCTTGGGATATTGGGCCTTCCTTTATTCTTTGGCATCTTTGGATGGAACATAATCGATGGATATTCTAGCGGGCATAATTGGTTGTCAAGCATCTATGGAAAAGAATTATTAGCTCTCTCCAAGAGACTATCATGGCTAAGTGTGATCTTGCTAGTCCAGTTGATTTTGTTGATTTGGAGGTTTATAGAACGTTGAGATTCCTTGGTCAAGAGAATGGTATTCCTGTCAGACAGAGGTGTAGACGAGTTAAGGAGAATTTTGTTAGGGAAGGCAGATGGCATCCTCCCCCTCCTAGGATTTTGTAGATTAATACGAATGGCTCTTCTAGGTAGAATCCTGGTCCTACTAAAGAGTTGTGGCATCTCTAGTGGGGGGTTTGGAATCAGCCATGTTTGCATGTCTCTTTGTTGGTTGAGTTTTGGACTTGCTTGGGTTTGTCGCCAGTTAAGACTTCCTTTCTTCAGGTTGCTTGGGATATTGGGCCTTCCTTTATTCTTTGGCATCTTTGGATGGAACAGAATTGGTGGATATTTCAGGGGGCACAATTGGTTGTCAAGCATCTATGGAAAATAATTATTAGCACTCTCCAAGAGGCTGTCATGGCTAAGTTTGATCTTGCTAGTCCAGTTGATTATGTTGATTTGGAGGTTTATAGAAGGTTGAGATTCCTTGCTCAAGAGAATAGTATTCCTATTAGACAGAGGTGTAGACAGGTTTAGGGGAAAGTTGTTAGGGAAGGCAGATGGCATCCTCCCCCTCCTAGAATTTTCAAGATTAATATGGATGGCTCTTCTAGATAGAATCCTGGTCTTGCGGGGATAGGTGGTATTGGTAGAGATAGTTATGAAGCTATCCAATTTTTCTTTTCTACTTATGAAGGGTTTCATATTAATGATTTTATTGAAGCCCTTGCTATTTTGTATGCGTTGGAGAGATATTTTTGTTTTGATTGGAGTGTTGGTACTCTCAAATATCCTAAATTTGAAGTGCCCATTTCAAAATTTTACCTTTGCACTTTCAGAATAGCACTTGATGAATCTGCCTGACTGACCTACTTTGGAGGGCCATATCTCAGACCCTGTTGAATTTCATGAAAAACCCCTTTGCAAGATCACTCATGTGTCCTATGTGAGTGTACATGTCAATTTTTAGCTTCCCACAAATGAGTTTTTTCAGGGTTTCAAAAAGCAAAGCTGGAGGGTTTTGACACTTTTTTGCTGTTTGCAAACCTTCATTTCTCCAAAGTAGCCTCCTGTTTGAGCTTGCATTTTGCAACCAGTTGATCGTCAAGAGATTTTTTTTTTTTTTTCATTCTCCATATCAAGTTGAGCTCACATGTCCATTTTCAGAGCTTTATGATTTGATTTGCTATTTTTAGTAGATCAAAACCAAATGAAATTTCTCTTGTTTTGTATCTGCATTGCTGACAATGTTTTTGAGGTCTACGTTGAACGTCAATATCTTTTGATGGGAGATGATTCAAGAAAATCTATTGTGCACACATTTTCTCTGTACCAAAATGATCCACTGTGTCTAGTGGCAACTCGCCAAGAGTTGATTTGGTATTTTTCCAACGAGATGATCTCTAGAGTTTTAATTGGTTCAAAACAGTTGATTGTTGCAAAAAGTTTGAGTGAGAAACTTTGAGGTTGAATAAATTTCACCTTGGGATCCCTTTCTCTGATTCATCTATTGCATTCAAATCTTGGGTTAGATTTCTACATGCTTGCAAGTTTTCATTGCTCTAGGAGGTTGTTTGACCAGTTTCCTAGGTCAATTCTGGAGCCAACTTGGCCAGTTTTGCCCATTTTTCAAATGTGCCAGAAAGTAGATTCTAATTGCAACCTACTTCATTTTTCAACTTAAGGAGCACTCAAAAGCTGTGTCTGATCATTTCAGGGTAAAACTTTTTAAAAAAAAAAAAAATAGTCGGGCCCACAGTGGACCCATCATGTTTCACATAATCACAAGGTTGTGAACATTGCATTGCAATATGCTGAAGGATACTCTGATTATGAAAGGCATGAAGTTCGAAGCCATGTCCCAATAGTGGATTTTCATATGTCATCATCACAAGTCCTCCCACAACGAGTTGAAGGTGGTGTTTTATTTGAGTTCCCATAGGTAAAGTCATTACACCATTCAAATCGTCCAGTTACATGATATAAAAAAGGGAAAATATTTTTTAGTGAAATTTGCTTCTAGTTAAATTCTGGTGACTGTGGAAGCATGGACATATGGCAAGACTTTTGATCAATGCCTAAGAGCAATGTCATCTTATGAATGAATATTCCTCTGTGTTTGGATGAATGAAGTTCTTCCATTGATTTGAATGGAGGTGTTGTACTTTACTCATCCCAGTTAAAGTCACAATACCATTTAATCTTTGCTAAGTTGTCAAACAGTTGCATAACACTAAGAAAGAAAATCATTCTACAAGCCAATATTGTTCAAAATTCTTGATATGTGGCTACATATTTCAAGATTATTGATGAGAATAATTGTGCAAATGATTGATCCTCCAAAAGCCCAAAGAGAATATTGTTGATTATTGTAACAAAATGATTGTAAATGGAGGTCAAAAACTAAAGAGGAGGTGGCTCTGGTTGTATGAGAGGCACGCCATGATGGTATCCTGCGCACATGAAGGAATAGTTGAAAAACTTTAAAATCTTTCAAGCAAATACATAAAATGATGACATCCACTGTGCTGGAGGAGACTGAGACAATGTATCAAGCTAAGAGGGCTTATGCATCATGATCCCTATATATCAAACATCAAATAAAAGGGCACCATTGTTTCATTGAAAATACTTTAGGAAATTTGTAGCAAAGTAACACCATGGCTTAAAGTAGGGAGATGTAAGAAATGGCGCAGTAGTAAGACATAGTTCCCACGTAGAAAAACTAAATGAAGAGAGGGAACCAAAGGGCACACCTGGCTGCACACTAAATAGGTACATTGAAAAGGGATTAAAATTTTTAAGCATATGCAATTTGTAGGTTGATACCACCATGGCCTAAGGTGAGAGGCATGCGAACTAGTTTATAGAATGCCTCCTTAAGTGCGGTCTAAAGGAATGGCTAGAGATGGCCCGCACCCAGCTTGGTGCACAAAATAAATTTGTTGAAATGCTTTTGAAACCTTCTAGCAAATGTATGTTGGTAGGTATCCAACAAGGTATACTCATCCATCAAACCATATCAGAGGGTGTCGCCATGAATAGAGGAAGCTGTAGAGCAAGCCAAGCACAAGAACAAACACCAAAGAAGGAGATTAGGGTAATTGAAAGAGGAAACAAAAATCAATGGTCAAACAAAATGGCAGATCAAATCTACACCCTACCTCGCTGATTTGCTAAAATAAGGTGCTCGCCCTTTAACCCTAGGATTAGCGAAATGAGGACACATGGCAGTGGTGGGTCTGGGAGAAAGTATTGCATGGGTTAGGAATTTTAAAGGGGGTCACAATTTGATTTTGAAAAGCTCTCATTTAAATGGACAAACATTTAATATTAAATGTTGCCAAAGAATAAATTGATGAGGGAGTGGGCCCATTATTCATTTAGGTGCATAGGTAAAGAATGTTAAAGAGGGCCAATAGAAGTATTAAATCCAGGACTCATTTGATTTTAAAAAGGAAAATATTTTAAAATCAAAACATTGCAAAGGCATTTTATTGGCCAGACATAGTATGATAATTATTTTGGTTTGAGGTGAAATCTAAAAGCGAAATTGTAATGTGTTGGAATAAAGATATAAAGTGAAATATTTTGTGCTGGAAAATAAGATGAGGAAAAATATTTTAGATGGAGCGAGGGGAAAAGTGAATTAATTATTCACTTTATAAACAAATATAACGTGTTGGGCAATAAAATAAAGTTTGAGCTCAAATGTTAAAGTTATAAAAATTTAATGTTTGTTGGGTGATAAAATTAAAAATGCAGCTCAAGTATTAATAAAAGAACATAAAGAGTTTTTCATGGGCAAGAAGACATTTTACATAGCAGAGTAAAATGGTGAAATTTCATCACACGGGCATATTTTTTGTTGAAGAACAACACACAACAAAGGCAGATTTGGAGGCAAAGTCTATTGCAGAGAGAGGAGAGATGCTTTGCATTTTGTTGATCAACAGTGAAGAGGTTTCCAGATGGCATCTCTGGATCAGCTTTAGGGCTTTTTTCTGGAGCCTTCTCTTCTTCTTTATTCTCTTCTCTTCTCATTTGTGAAGGATTTTGAGGTTTTGTATGGGGCTAGGTAGATAGAGAAATGTTTAATTCTGAGTTATAGTTTAACTCTGTAAGCTTCAATTTCTGATTTCATGAGCAAATACAACCAGTTTATGCAAATAAATCATGAAAGTGTTTGTACATTCATGAATATCTTCAAATTGTCTCCATACTTGTATAGTTAAAGGATTATGAGGTTTTTTATGGGGCTAGGTAGATAGAGAAATGTTTAATTTTGAGTTATAGTCTGAGTCTGTAAGCTTCAATTTCTGATTTCATGAGCAAATACAACCAGTTTATGCAAATAAATCATGAAAGTGTTTGCACATTCATGAATATCTTCAAATTGTCTCCATACTTGTACAGTTAAATCATATGAATTCAATAATACCAAGTATGTTTGAGTTTGTCATCTCAAATTTCTTGAGATTGTGTTATTTCTTTATGGATCTATTTCAAAGAAATGGTTAAATACTTTGAGTAGATAATAGTGATTTCAAGTGTGTAAGTTGAATTTGGTAAGCAAAATTTGATTGATAACAGTGGGATTGTTGGTGTAAGACAGTAATAGTTGATGCAAGGCATTAACAATTTTAAATCCACTAGTTGAATGCCATTTGTTGATGAATTCTCTTTATGTGTTTGACTCCATGGCCCAAACTTGGCACTGATCTATTATTCATTTTTATGCATCTCAAAAACAATTCTTAAATTCTAAATCATTTTAAATCATATTTTTGGTTGTGGTTTGGTGTTGTCCTGCTTCCCAATTGCTGAGTGAGTGTTGAGTTACTGAGAATTTAGCCAGATTTGAAGTTGTTGGTACTTTCTTGGTGTATTTGCATTGGGAATCATCTACTATAATAAGCAATGTAAGTGTGTATGGTTGAATTAAGTTTTAGGCATTGTGTAGGTTGGCCCACCTTGGTCCTATAGAGCCAGAAGTGTAGAAGATCTCAGTCTTTGATTGAATCTTGTCAGTTGGCCAAATTCCCTATTGAATTTGATCATTAGAAAATAGCTAGTCTATAGGATTCAATTGGTCTGGTTTGATTTGGAGCACCAACATAATGGCGAATCTGTTGGGGAATGCACTTAGAAGTCTAGTTGCAAATTGTCTTATCAAAGATTCATTCCACTGTTGAACTATTATTTGTAATTAGAGGTTGAAAAATTAATGTGACATCTGATTTTCCGATCCGAGTCACCTACAAAATGGTGACTCTGCTGGGGAGAATTTGAGAAAATTCTCATTGAAGAATCTAGAAACAAAGTCATATCATTTGCATTGAGTCATATTATTGTTTTCCATTTTGAATTTAGTTCAAATATTGAAGGATTCAAGCCTGGAGAAAATATTTGTTGTAGTGAACCTAAAGATTTCATAATTTGTGGTGCTCTATTGGTGAAAGGAACTCAAAAATATACTTATATGTGAAAGAACTTCCTATTGTTTGAAGTCTAGTCTTCTAAAAAGAGAGGTGGTGACTCTATTACAAGAACCTGATAAGAGGTGAAATTTTTTCCAGATCTACAACATTTCCAGAATAATTTGCAACAGTTGCAATGTTTCTAGGTATTCTTCACCTTTGGTTTTCAAGAAACTCTTGTGTGAACACCATATTTGAACATTTTAGGAGAAAATTTTGGTTCCTTCTTAAGTGATTAGCACTACCAAAGGGAAAGGATAGTAAATTTAAGTTTGCACACTTCCATTTGTTGGATCTGTTGAATGTAATTGTAGTTCCATTGAAATATTTTTGTCTAGTGCTCAAATATTTGATTATATGGATGGTTAGAATGCATTTGTGCATCTTAGGGGTTTCCATCCATTTGTATTGTCATATGATTCAAGCCCAAGTCACTAGCATGTCAACAATTGTCATTGTAATATTCCATTTGGTGATTCTTGTAATTATGCACAATTAGTGAGCCTTAATTTGCATATACCCATGGACCATCAAGGTAAAGTAGCCATACCGGTGAACACCTTGATTCAACTTGTCAAGAAGTGTCAAAAGGATAATAATCTTTAAGCATCTAACACCCCAAAGTGTGAGAACCCAAAAGTTAATAAGTCTAGGATCAGTCTGGAATGGAATGATATATTTGAAAGAAGGCTTAAAGAAATGGATGAAAGGCACGAGCTGTTTCAGCAAGTCTGGTTAAGAGACCATCAAACTGTGTCTACTTGTCAAGTTTTTGCACCTTATGTCAATTCCTTTGACCCATTGTATACTCAATTATATTTGTCATGGGTTGATTATAAAACTCAAAGTATGATAGCTCAAGTCTATAAGGAGATGCCTAGATTTCATGGATATAATGTTTGTAAAGGAGATGCACATGTTGAAAGTTTTTCCAACTTCATGGAGAAACATTCATTTGTATGTTAGGATATGTGGATGAGATTCTTTGTCAGATCCCTTGAAGTTAGACCTTAGGATTGGTATTTTATTTTTCCTGAGAAGTCATTTCCTTGCTGGGATAAATTAGTGGTTGCTTATAGAGAAGAATTTGCAAGAGACCCCACTGACCTTGTCATAAGGTTAAAGGAGATTAGAAAGCAAGATGAAGATTCAAGTGTTGATTTCAGTCATAGGTTTTCTGCTGCCATGTCACTAATCCTAGAGAATTTTAGACCTAGTACTCCAGATTGTATCCATATGTATTTTGAAGCTTATGAAGAAGGATCTAGTGCATTGTTAATTTTTTTGAAATAATGAGTATGCAGATGGCTTACACAGTTTTAGATAATTTGGAGAAATAAAGGAATGAATATGTGCGAAGATTGTTGTCTTCAATCATGGACAAACATGTTGATGAAATCAACAGCTATGTGAATACAAATGATCAGAGCTCTTCAGACAAGTGCATAGTTAAGAAGGCAGAAGATAAGAGGAATGCATCATCAAGTGATGAGAAAGTTGTCTATGAACAAATTACAAAAGAAGTATACCCAACTGCAAATCAACAATTGATTCTTCTGAGCCAAGAACATGATGAAGAATATCAATTGGACTTAATCTTTGAAGAAGAGACATGCAATCAACAATGTCATGATACAGTTGACCATGTCAATCCTACATGTGATGAATGTAGTTTTGATACAAGTCTTCATGATAAGACAAAAGGATTTGTTGACTTAGAAAGCTCATGAGAATGTTGGTTTATTAGTTGTGAGTGATGAAGAATGCAATGAATTTCAGTTTGAAAGGTCAATCACAAGCAGCTACAATGAATGAACCACTGATGGTTTTCACTTTGACAATGCTTGTGCCTACCCTCAAGATGTTACAAACGACAAGCTCAGTGAAGACACCCTATTCAATGTTGAGATACAAAATGATGTGGATTGTTGTTATGACAGCCTAGAAGCAAGTAAGAATGAACAAGTAGACAACCTATTCTCTATGACGGGTGGTGACCATGTCTTTGACAAGGTTGTTGGCAATTCAATCTCTTATGATTGGGAAGATCCAATTTATGATCATCTCATTGAGTTTTCAAACTTTGAAAATGATGACATCATGGGGTATCCTAATTTGCAATTTGATAATACATTCAATTCAAGTGAGGGTCAAGAAGAGGAAGTGGTTGAGAGAATAGATCAGAGCAATGAACAAATTTCAGACCTATTGACCATAGAATATCAGAAATGTACACATGAAGATAACTCTCAGTTGTTGAGTGTTGTTCATATTAACTTTGACAGTGATGATGACCTTCAAGATGCAAGGTATGATGCAAGTGAATTTGATTCTCTTTCCAATGATGAACCAATTGATCATGATGATGATAATGTGGATGAAGACAAGCAACCATTTGATGGTAATAATTTGGTGTATGATCAATATGACAGTGTGCATGCTGATGCAAACTCATAAATCTGTTTTGATGAGTTTGAAGTAGCAGATAATGATGAGGATCATATATTCAATGAGCCAAGTCTTGAGAATCCAAATGCAGATTTAGACAAGTATTTGTTTGTTGACTTGAAGGAGCCTAGGCATGAGTCTTTTCATGTGGATGAGGATGTTGATTTCAATGAGAAATTAAATTAAGCTTCTAAACTAGAGTTGCTTGTTGTTGAGCAAGCTTGTGATATTGAAGATGTTGATATGTCGTGTTCAAAAGATGAAAATATAACTATAGATGATGACAAGTCAGAATTCTCTGATGATTCTTTGTACCAGCATGATGGGCAAGTGTTCACAAAGTGTGGCAATGTATAAAGCATTGAAGGATGTTGTTTTTAGCTTGAGAATGCTTTCTTTGATGAATATGATCAGTTGTTGCCACATGACAATCAAAATTTTGAAAGTATGCTTGACTTTCATATGCATAGTGATTATGAGCATGTTGATTATGTTGTATATGATGGCCTATTGGGAGGTACCAACATTAAACAGGTTGATAGCTATGATCAGACGATGCTTTCATATGGTCTTGATCACCATTTGCAAATGTTGCCGCTTGATACGAAATCAGAGAATGAAGAGAGTGGAAATGATGAAACCTATTTGATTTGGCTGCCATATAATGAAGCCAAATAGAGAGCAAGTTTCCACTTGCACAAAGGCAGTCTAGTACTTGTGTTTGCAAGGGTGCAGTCACCTATATTATCGTGGTTTGACAGAGGAAAACATGAGTTGAGGGAGATCAACTCTTTTTACAAAATTGTGTTTGAAAGAGGTAAATGTTGATCTTCCTTTTTCATTTGGTGGCCTGGTGTCACCAATCACCAGATGAATTTGAAAAATAAGAATGAATAAAGGAACAATTTCAGAGCACCTGATGGACTTAGTTTTTGGTCAACTCCCCAGAGATCTAGAATATTGTTATGCCCATAGGGGGCATACATACCCAATTGGAGCTACTGTTGGCACTATTAAATTTCCTAACTTTGAAGTGCCCATTTCAAAAAAATTCCTATGCACTTTTAGAAGTGCACCTAATGAATTTTCTTGAATGACCTACTTTAGAGGGTCATATCTCAGAGCCTGTTAATTTTCGTGCAAAACCCGTTTGCAAGCTCACTTGTGTGTCCTATGTGAGTGTACATGTCAATTTTTAGCTTCCCATGATGAGTTTTTTCAAGGTTTTGAAAAGCGAAGCTGGAGGGTTTTGACACTTTTTTGATGTTTGCAAACCTTCATTTATGCAAAGTAGCCTCCCGTTTGAGCTTGCATTTTGCAACTAGTTCATCTTCAAGAGAAAAAAAAAATTGTTCTACATTCTCCATACCAAGTTGAGCTCACATGTTAGTTTTCAGAGCTTTATGATTTGATTTACTTTTTTTAGCAGATCAAAACCAAATGAAATTTCTCCTGTTTTGTATCTGCATTGTTGACAATGTTTCTGAGAGGTCTACTTTGACCGTCAATATCTTTTGATGGCAGATGATTCAAGAAAATCCATTTTGCACACGTGTTATCTATACCAAAATGATCCACTATGTCCAGTGGTAGCTTGCTAGGAGTTGATTTGGTATTTTTCCAATGAGGTGATCTCTTGAGTTTTAATTGGTTCAAAACAGTTAGATTGTTGCAGAAAGTTTGAGTGAGCAACTTTGAGGTTGAATAAATTTCACCTCAAGATCTCTTTCTCTGAGCTGTCTATTGCATTAAAATCTTAGGTCAGATTTTTGCATGCCTACAAGTTTTCATTGCTCTAGGAGGTCTTTTGACCAATTTCCCAAGTCAATTCCAGAGGCAACTTGGCCAGTTTTTCCCATTTTTTAAATGTGCCAAAAAATAGATTCTAATTGTAACCTAGTTCATTTTTCAACTTCAGGAGCATTCAAAAGTTGTGTCTGATCATTTCAGGGTAAATTTTTTTTTATCATTTCAAGGTAAAAGTTGTTTAAAAACAAAAAAAATTAGTCGAACCCACATCGAACTTGACATGTTTCACATAATCACAAAGTTGTGAACATTGCATTGCAGTCTACTGAAGGATACTCTGATTATGAAAGGCATGAAGTTCGAAGCCATGTCCCAATAGTGTATTTTCATATGTCATCATTAGAAGTCCTCCCACAGCTAGTTGAAGGTGGTGTTTTATTTGGGTTCCCATGGGTAAAGTCATTACACCATTCAAATCTTGCAGTTACATGGTATAAAAAAGGGAAAATATTTTTAGTGAAACTTGCTTCTAGTTAAATTTTGATGACTATGTGGAAGCATGGACATATGGCAAGACTTTTAATCAATGCCTGAGAGTGATGTCATCTTATGAATGAATATTCCTTTGTGTTTGGACGAATGAAGTTCTTCCATTGATTTGAAAGGAGGTGTTGTACTTTACTCATCCCAGTTAAAGTCACAATACCATTTAATCTTTGCTAATTTTTTAGACAGTTGCATAACACTAAGAAAGAAAATCATTCTACAAGCCAATATTGTTCAAACTTCTTGATATGTAGTTGCATATTTCAATATTATTGATGAGAACAATTGTGCAAATGATTGATCCTCCAAAAGCCCAAAGAGCATATTGTTGATTATTGTAACAAAATGATTGTAAATGGAGGTCAAAAACTAAAGAGGAGGTGGCTCTGGTTGTATGAGAGGCACGCCATGATGGTATCTTGGGCACAAGAAGGAATAGTTGAAAAAAATTTAAATCTTTCAAGCAAATATAGAAAATGATGACATCCACTGTGCCAAAGGAGACTGAGACAATGTATCAAGCTGAGAGGGATCATGCATCATGAGTCCTATATATCAAACATTAAATAAAGGGGTGTCAATGTTTCATTGAAAATACTTTAGAAACTTTCTAGCAAAGTAATGCCATAGCTTGAAGTAGGGAGATGTAAGAAATGGCGCAGTAGTAAGACAGAGTTCCCACATAGCGAAGCTAAATGAAGAGAGGGAACCAAAGGGCACACCTAGATGCACACTAAATAGGTACATTGAAAAGGGCTTAAAAATTTTAAGCAGATGCAATTTGCATATTGATACCACCATGGCCTAAGGTGAGAGGCACACGAACTAGTTTGTACAATGTCTCCTTAAGTGTGGTATGAAGGAATGCCTAGAGATGGCTCTCGCCCAACTTGGTGCATATAATAAATTTGTTGAAATTCTTTTGAAACCTTCTAGAAAATGTATGTTGGTAGGTATCCAACAAGGTATACTCATCCATCAAACCATATCAGAGGGTGCCACCATGAATAGAGGGAGCTACAGAGTAAGCCGAGCATGAGAACAAACTCCAAAGAAGGAGATTAGGGTAATTGGAAGAGGAAACAAAAATCAATGGTAAAAAAAAAAAGGTAGATCAAATCTACACCCTACCTCGTTGATTTGCTAAAATAAGGTGTTTGCCCTTTAACCCCAGTGGGATTAATGAGATGAGGACACATGGCAATGGTGGGCCCAGGAGAAAGCATTGCACGGGTTAGGAATTTTAAAGGGGTCGACAATTCAACTTTTAAAAGATCTCATTTAAATGGCCAAACATTTAATATTAAATGTTTCCAAAGAATAAATTGATGAGGGAGTGGGCCCATTATTCATTTAGGCGCACAGGTAGAGAATGTTAAAGAGGGCCGATAGAAGTATTAAATGGGACTCATTTGATTTTAAAAGGGAAAATAATTAAAAATAAAAACATTGCAAAGGAATTTTATTGGCCAGACATAGTATGGAAACTAAAAGGGAAATTGTAATGTGTTGGCGTAAAGATATAAAGTGAATTGCAAATTTAAAATGTCCATAAAATATTTTGTGCTGGAAAATAAGATGAGGCAAATATTTTAAATGGCACAAGGGGAAAAGTGAATTCATTATTCACTTTATAAACAAATATAATGTGTTGGGCAATAAAATAAAGTTTGAGCCCAAATGTTAAAGTTATAAAACTTTAATGTTTGTTGGGTGATAAAATTAAAAATGCAGCTCCAGTATTAATAAAAGAACAGAAAGAGTTTTTCACGGGCAAGAAGACATTTTGCACATCAGAGTAAAATGGTGAAATTTCATCACATGGGCATATTTTTTATTGAAGAACAACACACAACAAAGGAAAATTTAGAGGAAAATTCTGTTGCAGAGAGAGGAGAGATGCTTTGCATTCTGTTGATCAATGGTGAAGAGGTTTCCAGATGGCATCTTCGGATCAGCTTTAGGACTTTTTCTGAAGCCTTCTCTTCTTCTTCTTTTATTCTCTTCTCTTCTCATTTGTAAAGGATTTTGAGGTTTTGTATGGGGCTGGGTAGATAGAGAAATGTTTAATTCTGAGTCTGTAAGCTTCAATTTCTGATTTCATGAGCAAATACAACTAGTTTATGCAAATAAATCATGAAAGTGTTTGCACATTCATGAATATCTTCAAATTGTCTCCATACTTGTATAGTTAAATCATATGAATTCAATAATACCAAGTATGTTTGAGTTTTTCATCTCAAATTTCTTGAGATTGTGTTATTTCTTTATGGGTATATTTCAAAGAAATGGTTAAATACTTTGAGCAGATAACATGATTTCAAGTGTGCAGGTTGGATTTGGTAAGTAGAATTTGATTGATAATAGGAGTAGGATTGTTGGTGTAAGACACTAATAGTTGATGCAAGACATTAACACTTTTAAATCAACTGGTTGAATGTCATTTGCTGATGAAATTCTCTTTATGTGTTTGACTCCATGGCCTAGAATTGGCACTGATCCATTATTCGGTTTTATGCATCTCAAAAACAATTCTTAAATTATAAATCATTTTAAATCTTGTTGTTGGTTGTGTTTTTGTTTTGTCATGCTTCCCAATTGTTGATTTTGTGTTGAGTCACTGATAATTTAGCTAGATTTGAAGTTGTCAGTACTTTCTTTGTGTATTTGCATTGGGAATCATTTGCTATAAAAAGAAATGTTAGTGTGTATGGTTGAATTAAGTTTTAGGCATTGTGTAGGTTGGCCCACCTTGGTCCCATAGATCCAGAAGTGTAGAAGATCTCATTCTTTGTCTTAATCTTGTCAGTTGGCCAAATCCCCCATTAAATTTGATCATTAGAAAATGGCTAGTCTATAGGATTCAATTGGTTTGGTTTGATTTGGAGCACCAACATGGAGAAGGGTCCTTTGTGAACCTGATTCATAGGCAGTGGTTTCTATGTTGACTGAGAGGTGGTTGGATGGGGATAATTGGCAGGTGGCCCTGGTTATTCATCAAATTCTTAGTTTGAGCAGGTCTTTTGACTTAGCTTCTTTTGTCCATATTCCCCAAGAGTGGAATGGGGTGGTGGATTGCTTAGCTAAATGGGCGTCTGATCAATTGGAAGGTTGGAATATTGTTGACAGGAGCTCTTTACCTTTGTATATTTCTTGTATGTTAGATCAATTAATTGATAAGGATAAGGTTGGTTAGTGGTTGGCTTTGTTTTGGGCAGGTTTCCCTTCTGCTTTGTTTTTCCTCTTTGTGATTAATAAATTTTTACCCCTTCTTTAAAAAAGAAAAGTTACATCTATTAATAAAAAGACAATTAATGCAATGTTTCAGTCATGCAATTCCACTCCTTTAGGAGTAATTAGTAGTTGGTATTTAGTTTGGGTGACAAGAATAGTCAAGGATCTCCAAATAAGTCTTGTTGGAACCACCACATAATTTTTCCCTTGATTTCTACTAGATCATTTTTGAGAAATTTGATGCCATATGATTCATTAGCCAAAATTATAAAGGGTGCATAGAGATTAGGAGGTTCTTCTACAAATTAAAAAAATATTCTTGAAATACTATAAACTCCACATGGGAATCTTTGTAGCCCTATTTTGAACAAAAAATTGTGTCTTCTTCAAAATCAAAGGTTAGTCTAGCCTATAATTTGCACTCTTAATCTAAAATTTTCTTAAGACATTAAACTTGTAATTTGATTTAATTAAACATGAATTCATAAAAAAAAATCACAAAACTTTGGAGAAGGTGGGATTAAGGAAAAAAAAAGAAAAGAAAAGAGGTACTTTGTCTGAAATTGGAGTAGTCTCTCTTGGCTCTCATTAATGAGGATCATTTAGAATAAATAGATGGCTAGGATTTTATTCTAAGATTTCAAGGTTAAGTAATTAATTATAATCATCTTTTAAAAATGTGTAAGGATTAATTAGTTAATTAATGTTTTTAAATCAAATAATTAGTTTAAGGTGGAAAATAAATAATTTAATAAATAGTTTGTATTTATTTAGTTCTTGGAGTGCAGGGATATGAAGGTAAATTTAATTAAATAAATGCTAGATCTATTTAATTAAGGGTGAAATTTAGAGAGAAGGGAGATAAATGAAAAATTAATTAAATAAATATTTAAAATTTACTTAATTAATGGTTGAACAATGTTAAGATAGGATAAACTTGAGTGTAGTCATGAGTGGATGATTTTAGGTGTCTATAAAAATAAATTCTAAATCTAAAGTATTCATATACAAGTTCAAAATAATATTCACATCTAGATTTGTTTTTACACCCAATTTTTTTATTTTTTTAAATTTCCTCTAAGATCAAAATGGATTTAAATTCATTTTATACTAGGGTTTATTTATTATAAATACAAGGTAAATTAGAGGTTGACATGGGGTAAGCAACAAAAACTATAGTTCTTTTGGTACCATGCCATGTAGTTTATCTAGGGTTTCTAGTTGGATATTTTACATGAGTCAAATATAAAGGCCTCAAATATAGACCCAAAGGGTTTCATACATCAAGATTTAATGTAGTTTCACAACCAAACCCTCTTCAAAAATTAAAATGGTCAAATTAAAATGTTTTTAGATCCAAGGATGATTGAAGGATCTAAGATTTGGGTAAGTGCAGAAATATGTGACAAAAAAATAGGTCAATTTTGTTTTTTACCCAAAATGAGCATTTTGCAAGCACCAAATTTGGCATTCATCAAATGGCTCAAATGACCAAGCCAAAGGGTTGGTATTTCCCAACACAACCCATTTGGTGAGTGCAAAATGAAAGTGCATCCTTTGGTGAGTGCCAAATTTGGGGCTTGCCAAATGTGAATGATGACTTATTAAAATGCATTTTGTTGAACTCTTTCTTTTTTTCTTTTTCTTTTTATTTGTATTTATTTGTTAGTAAAACTATATACATGAAATAAACATTTAAGTATAAGTCAACATTTACATATGTACATTTACTTTCTTATACTTTAAGTTATACTTCATGTATATAGTTTTAGGATATTTGAGAGTGGTTTTGGATCTCTTGGAGTTAAATTTTTTTGGAAGATATTATAATTTTTTTGACTTAGTCAAATTTTAGTAATCAACATGTCAAATTTTAGTAATTAAGAGGTCAAATTTTAGTAATAAAAAATTGGTATCATCTTTCTCTCTCTATCTCACTCATTATTTATCTCTTATGCTTTAGACCTCTCTCTCTCACTATCTCCATCCTTTTATCCAACTCTCTCTCCCTTGAGTTGAAGAACTACCTCTCTCTCTCTCTCTTCATCTCTCTCTCTCTCTCTCTCTCTATATATATATATATATATCTCTTTGTTTGTATCTATCTCTATCTTTTTCTCTGCCTCTCTTTGTATTTGTCTCTCTATCTCTCACTATATGTTTGTTTGTTGTTTTTGTATCTCTCTCTCTCTCCATCCCTCCTTCCCTCTCTAATTTTCTCTATATCCCCTATCTATCTCTCTTTATCTCACCTCTCTCTCCCTACCTATCTATCCCTCCCTCCTCTCTCTTTCTCTATCTTACCTCTATCTTGTTGCAAGGTGTGTGCCCTTGGTATCTTGTGTTGTGCAACACAATGCTTGGGTTTGTGACATGGCCTAACCACCTCTTCTGGATTCACTAACTCTGGTGGTTGTATCAGGAATTAATAGGTTGATATTTTGGTGCAATGGAAACTATATTTGCAACAATTGGTATCATAGCTTGGATCATGGTTTCAAACCACTTTCTTGCACTAGGGTGGATTGTTGCAAGGTGTGCACCATTGGTCTCCTTTTCTATGTATTGTAGGACTTGGGTTCGTAACATCACTTAACTACCTCTTGTGGATTCATTAACTCTAGTGGTTGTATCAAGAATTAACATGTTGATATTTTTGTGCAATGACAACCATCTTTGTAACATATCTCACCTCTCTCCTTCCCTCCTCACCTCTCCATCCATCTCTCCTTCCCTCTCTACTTCTCTCTATCTCCCCTCCCTCTCTCTACCTACCTCTCTCTCTATTACTCTCTCTCCATGAATACATCTCCCTCCACCTTCCTCCTTTCCTCTCTACTTCTCTCTATCACATCTCTCTATCACCTATCTATCTATCTATCTATCTATCTATCTATCTATCTATCTATCTATCTATCTATATATATATCTCTCAGTATCTCTCTATCTTTGTGTCTCTATCTCTATCTCTATCTCTCTATGTCTCTCTTTGTCTCTCTCTATCTCTATCTGTTTGTCTGTCTCTCTATCTATCTATATATGTGTCTGTCTGTATGTCTATTTTTCTATTTGTTTGTTTGTCTATCTCTCTCTCATTCCCTCTCTACTTCTCTCTATCTCACCATTCTCTCTCTCTCTCTCTCTCTCTCTATGTCTCTCTCCCTCCTTTCTTTGCTCTCTAATTTTCTCTATCTTCCCCCCTCTCAAGGGAGATAAAGTTAGATAAAGAGATGGAGATAATAAGAGAGAGAGGTCTAGAGCATAAGAGATGAATAATGAGTGAGATAGAGAGAGAGAAAGGTGATACAACTTGCTAAATACTAAAATTTGACCTACCGATTACTAAAATTTGACTTACTGATTACTAAAATTTGACTAAGTCTGAAAAATTATAAGATCTTCCAAAAATAAGAATTTGTATTATAACTCCAAGAGATCCAAAACCACTCTCAAACATCTTGAAACAATATACATATTAAATATAACTTAAATTATAAGAAAGTAATTTTTCATATGTAAATGTCAAAGAAATAGAAAGACAAAGAAAAAAGAAAGAGTTCAACAAAATGCATTTTATAAACTCTTCTTTCACATTTGGTGAGTAGCAAATTTGATGCTCGTCAAATGAGTTGCATTGTGAAATAGCAACCCTTTGGGTTGGATTTTCCTTGGGAATCCAACCCAAAGGGTTGGACGAACATTTCATTCCAAAGACATGATGTTTTGAAAGGTTGACAAATTTTCACATAGTTTTAGTCATGCTCTCAATCAAGTTTGCACATGTTTCAATGAAAATTTATAAAAATACCATGATGATGTTAAGCTCTCTCTTCGCTATCTAACCATATAATTTTTTTAATATTTTTATTATGTTAATGTTTTCATCTTTAACTTATTTTATTTTTTTAGATAGGTGAATGCTTTTGGCAGGAGCTATGAGCTAGTGAGGCCACATTCAGGGGACCTCATCCCCGACATTCTCTCCATGTCTCCTTCTATCTCCGTTCTTCTTGCCTCCTACTTTCATCCCACCTCCTTATCTCCTCTTTTCCTTTCGTCTCCTCCTTCACATATGCACACCCCCTCCTCTCCCACCTCCTCCTTTCTTCCTCCTTTACTTCCTTCTTCCTTCTTCCTACTTCCCACACAACTTCATGGGATTCAAACACCTATGGTAATGCCTCAACTGCTTTGCAACTTACCATTGCACTCTGGGGTCATCCCCCATCTTTAACTTCTTTTGTTAGTGTCTCTATTTTTTGTCAAAACCCAACATGTGTCCACTTCAAAAATTAGTAAAATATTATATATTAATTAAAAATTTAGCTAAAAAAACTAGTATAAACTACATGGTGTTAGCTAATTTCTCACCGAAGCAAAATTTGAAATTATAAAAAAAATTAACATTTTAGGGGGAGCACAACAAACACTATGCTAATTTTTGTTAAAAACAAGACCACTTTGTGTGCTCCCCATTTTTCAAACCCTTAATCTTCACTATTTTCAAAAAACATTAGTTTAGAAAGTAGATTTAGAGCACTCCAACTCATGTTCTTTTTGTATCTTCAAATTTTGACCATAACTATCTTCATTTTCTTGTCAAACATCATACTTTGCAAATTTTAGAAAAAGTGGCATCTAAGGGCCATTTTTGTGTCACAACTTTGTTCACTTACCCATTTTAATTTATATAGTTTTACAAGAATTTTTATATTTGATTGCATATTATTGATAATTTCAAAACATGAGTAGGTTGAAAATGATAGTCATGTAATACCTTTACACTTGGTACACATGGACTCAATATTTTTATATTTTGGGACTTAAGTCAAATAAGATTCAAATAAGTGAAATATTATATATCTAGGTTGATAGAGATTTTCACATCTGTCTATATTCATCAAATATAAAATGGAGAATAAATAATGTATACCTTGGAATTTATCCTACTCAATGTGCAAACTAACTAAGAAATGTGAATGACAAAATACCAAGGACACCTCAAGATTAGCCAAAAGAGTGATAAACAATAAGGAAAATGGACAAAATAAGACACAAACGATTTCACCTTCCTTGCTGTTGATTTCTCCTTGATTGGCCCTTGATTGGAATGATTTGTGTGCTCCTTAGATGATAGATTGAGTGACTAAAATGCAAGATTAGATGTGCAAAATGACTAAATGAGATGGCTAAATGATGGCAAAGGATTGAGGATGCAAATTGGCAGCATGTAATTATGAAAATTATAAGTGTTGAAAATGAAAATTGGCAGTATAAGGTTGCCCAGATGAAAAGTGTTGAAAATGCCCTTGAGGAGGGGGTATTTATAGGAGATTTTGAATTCTCTAGAGAATTCAACGGTCAAGATTGATCCAACAAAGCCAAGATGAAGGGCTATGGTGGGTTGAAAACCCACAAGCCCTCACATCTTGACATGTGGATGGTGAAGTGGCCAAGAGAAGATGAGGTGTAAGTGAGGTGTCAAGAAGGTACATAAGGTGGAGGAAGGACATGCACCTTGGGGAGTGAGGAGATTTCCTCAAAAAGGGATTCCTTGTCCCCAAGTGGGAGTGAAAGAGATATTTGAGGAATTTTGGAATTCCTCAAAAATTTACATGAGAAAATGAAAGGTGGTTGGGGAAATAAGTGTGAATTAAAAATTCACATTCCTAGGAAAGTCTAAAAGATAAAAGATGGGCTCCAAAAAGGTGGGACTTGGTCACATGTGGAGATTGTGACAAGTCCAAGGTTCTAGAAGCTTTGGAAGGATGGAATGTGAATTAAAAATTCACATATAAAAGAGGGGAATCTAGGAAAGAATAAAATGAATTAAAATTCCTTGTGAAGAATTGTGAAGCAGTGTCAGTAATTAGAGAGGATAGTGGGGCTAATTGGGATTAAAACCAACTTGCAAAAGTTGGAGGATGTGACCACATCCTAACCAAGGATTAGGGCATGTGCACATCCTTAATGAAAAAGATAGGAAATGGATTAGGATTAGATGAAAATGACATGTGAGGAATTAAATAAATGTAATATTTATTTAATTTATTTGATGAAAAGAGGATTAAGGAGGGTAAGGTATTTAGTGTTAATTATCTTAGGGATTTGGCAGAATTAAAGATATTAATTAAATAATAGTAATATTACTTAATTAACTCAGATAAGAGGATGTTTAGACGAAAAGTGATAAATTTGGATAAATTAATTGTCCAAATTTGGATGTCTACATTTTGCCCCTCTTTGAGATGGTGCTATGAAGTAGCATCATTTCAAAGAATATTAAAATATAGAAACTAGAAGACGATGGTTAGATTGGAAAAGATGCCCCAGTCATTCAAAGAAGTGACTAGGAAGGAAGATGATGGGGGTAAAGATGAAAGTAGGGATTAAGGATGCCCCCTCGAGAGGACATGCGGGTTGAAGAGAACACGTGTGTGCTCTTGAAATAGATGATGTGATGCAAGAGGAGATGAGGAAGATGATGCAAGGTGATGGGTAAGAGAGAAGGAGAAGCGATAGGAGATGGATGAAGCTCAAATGGATTTCAAAAGGTGATGTTGCCCCAGTCAAGGTACAAGCCAATGGTTTGATAATGGATGGAGTGTTGTCAATGAGGGAATTAAGGATCCCAAAACAACATGAGGATAGGGAAGGATACATCCCACTGAGTGGTATTGATGAGGGAAGGATACATCCCAAAACACCACTAAAGGATAGGGAAGAATACCTCCCGATGATGATGATCAAAGTGTTGTTGATGAGGGAAGAATACATCTCAAAACAACACCAAAGGGATAGGGAAGAATACCTCCTGATGATGATGATGAAAGTGTTGTTGATGAGGGAAGGATACATCCCAAAACAACACCAAAGGGATAGGGAAGGATACTAATGGATGATGATGATGATGATGGGTCAAGGCTGGTAACAAGACTGAGAACAAGACCAAGGATATGATTAGATGATTCGGGCTAAGTGGAATGGATGGAGATTGGATAGAGATAAGGATGAAGGATGAATGGATGGGGGGATACATGAAAGATGATAGAATGAAAAATGAAATGCAATCTTAATACAATTTGCCATCTTCGGAGCACTGATTTTTGCTATAGCATAAGACACCCAGTGCTAGGGTATGTGGAACCAAGGTGAATCAATGTCTAATGCATAAAACAAACACAACAGACAAGAAGGCTACCCCAACACCCCAAAGTCACAAAGACCTTGGTCAGGCCAGGTATTGAGATAACCACAAGCACAAAAGGATGCCCCAGCATAACACAAGACCTCGGGGATCTTGGTGGGTACTACGTGGAACAACCAAGAAGACAGTCAAACAAAAAAGCAAGATATGCCTCTATGTTGACTAATCAAAACACACCATAATATGATGGATCATGGCGGCCTTGACAAGTGATGATAGGGATAAACAAAATCCAAAGTATCAAAATATCACAATCAATTTCAAACGTCCTTTGCCATAGGATCAAGGGGAGGGATGAGATTGATGAGGTCTGTTAGGAAGAATGCATCCTGTTGAGACCAAAGATGATGGATACTAAACTAAAAGATTGTTATGATGTGGGATGTTCAATATCAATTAGATCTCATGATACAAGTGGATCTCGTTTGTTAAGAACTAGCTAGATAAGGGCATAGCTTGATGGCACGACACAAGGAAGATAAGACATGGGACTGACACACCCTAAGGACCTAGGGGCTCGAGGGCCGATCAAAGATTAGCCTTGCCTACGTGAAAGCGTAGAGCCCTCGTAGTTCGATAAAAGACTGACGATTGACCAAGATGGAGACCTTGATGGATGGTAAAGATAGGATGGACAAAAGGAGAAAGACCAATGATAGATGATAGAGGACCAAAGTGGACAATGAAGATCGATGATGGAACCCCGGGGGTGGATCAAATGATCGACCTTGCCTACGTGAAAGCTCAGGGGCAACGTAGTTCGATAAGACCAAAGGAAAAAAATGGATAAAGGATGATAAGATGATAGGATAAGTGGATGAAAAGATGGGACTAATATGACAAGATAGGATAGACCTGTTGGATTGGATAGGATGATAATGATCACATAAAGCTCAGGGATGGGATAGTTATCCAAAACAGTAAAATGACTTGGGAGGATGATATGATAGATAGATGAGTGATGAAAAGTGATAGGGGATTGGAAAGATGTGTAAGAGAAGCAGGGGTGATGACGATGAGATAAATGGCATTGGGTTGCATGGGGGGGAGGCCTATAGCTAGATACCAATGAAAAGAGATTGTGAGATGGGATGAGATGGGATGAGGATAAAGATGGCAGATTGAATAAAGATATAGGGATGGGGGAGGGGAGGGATTGTTTGGATGGGTGGGAATATAAGGATTGGGAGATGAAAGGGATGCTAGGATAGTTGGATATGAAGAGAAGGATGGGGAGATGGAAGGGACGCTGTGATAGATGGATAGGGACAGAAGGATTGGGAGATGAAAGGGATGCTAGGATAGATGGATACGAAGATATAGATGGGGAGATGGAAGGGATGCTATGATAGATGGATAGGGAGATGAAGGGATGTTGTGATAGATGGATAGGGACAAAAGGTTGGGAGATGAAAGGGGTGCCAGGATAGATGGATACGAAGATATAGATGGAGAGATGGAAGGGATGCTATGATAGATGGATAGGGAGATGAAGGGATGTTGTGATAGATGATGTCTCCAAGGACTATGTCACAAATGAAGCAAATGCCCCCACTCTAGATATGTCATATATGAGGAGGCATGAGGGACAAAAGACAAGTGGATGGGAAGATAAAGGAGATAACTAGATGAGAATAGGATGGGTGACTAAGAAATATGATAGAGCATGGATGAAGGGGATGTATACCAATAGGTGTCCAAAGCATGCATAGATAGGTGCCCCTATTTTGATCAAGATCACAAGAAAGGATGGAGGGAATGGGAGATAAATGGGATATGATGGTAGGATCACTTGAAGATAGGTGGGATGAAGTTATGAAAGGGCAGGATAAGGAAAGCAGATTACATAAGCTGGGAAACATACGGATGGAGAGCATATATGAAGTTACCCCCAAAGTGTAGATGGGGATTTATGCATGGCGCCTATTTTACAGGTTTTCATCATGGTACTTATCAAAGGCACTGGTTTTGTCAAGTTTTTCACCATTGGAAGAATTATTTCTCTTTACTATTTTTTTTTTTGAATTTTTTTGAATTTTTGTGGATTGTTGGACTTTTTTTTTTGGATTTTTGTGGACTTTTGGACTTTTTTTTGGATTTTTGTGGATAGCAAGGGGATGAAAATGGGTAAGGATAGGGATGTTGATAAGGGGATTTAAAAGACAAGCGATAAGGATATGGATGAAGGACTCAAGCATCAAGTTCTATACTAGGTAGTAAGAGCCCATGTTTGAAGTGATTGTTGGATGTTGGTACAACCGTATTAGGCTAAATGGATTATGCATGAGGGTGAATTAGAGGGGTTTGATAGGGTTGATACATGGAATAATGGATGGGATGCTGGAAAGGGTATGGATGGAATGATGGGGTGGATATGTGATGGGGAGATGCGTTTAGGACCAACATTGGCACATGTGGTGGTGGATGTGAAAAGATAAGAGGATTAAGGGATGGAGAATGTGGGGATAATGGAGGAGATGGAATGGTGAATTTTGGGACATAGGGACCCAAAACAGACGTAGGAGATGAAAGGGGGGTATGATTAGCTTGTGGATTAGCGACTTTGGATGCTCTTATTGATTTTTCATGTGATGGCATTGCATCTTTTTTCTTTGGGATCCACATGGTTTTGATCTTTTCTTTGGTGGGCCTTTGTGGCCTATAGATTTTATTTAGATTTAGACTTTTCTTCTCTTCACCATGTCTTTTAGAGGGGACATGAGGAGCCTTAGATTTATGTGGATGTTTGGATTTATGCATTTTTTCTTTAACAACCAAAGTGCTTTTAGTAGTAGTGGGATGGGTGTGAGGAGATGGATGATGTGGAGTGATGGAGGTAGGAGTATGGGGATTATGTGTAGATGGAGGATGTTTAGGTAAGTGCCCTTGTTGATCCTGACTATGGGGTATGTGAGAGGGATGTTTATGATGGATGAGATGGATAGGTGATGAATGGATGAGGATGGATAGGGAATGAGATGGAGGGAGGAAGTTTGGGATATAGGGACTACAAAATAGATGTAGAACTGGAGGATATGAGATAGAGGGATGAGGACATAAGGACCCAATATGGATGGAGTGGATGAAGGAGGAAGATGGACAGTTGTTTTGAGGTGATATGACAGAGGAGGAGGGATGGCGACATATGATCTGGTAGGGCGATGGGAAGAGCTGACATTTCTTTGGGAAAAGGCTTGTTAGCGAGGGGCATCTAGAAGGTTGTACCAACATCTTTAGATTGCGAGTCAGGAGTAGTACATCCAAGACCTTGCAGATACAAATGTTCTTTAGCTTGGATGGGCTCTATAATACCTTACTCATGAAGGCCTAAACCTTTTCCTTGATAGTTCATTCTCTTGAGCATTCGATCTAGGACAAGATTTTTGTTATTCTGGAAGAATGATGTGAGTTCATTATTAGGTGGAAGAGGAGGTTGAGGTGTATATGCTTTTGTTTTTCTTTTAGAGGGAGACATGTGGAGGAATATGAGAGGACCAAGAGGATATGCAGAGTGAGGAATTGTGGGGAGGATAGCATTTTTAAGAAGTGATGATGGGGATCATGAGGAAAGGAGATGATGGGATAGCAACATTAGGAGAGGGAGTAGGGGCCATGATAGGATCTGGATTTGTGGTAGTAGGCTCATGCGATGGAGATGGAGATAGAGCAGTGGAAGCTTGAATGACAAGGGGATCATGGGATGAAATGGATGGGAGACTGTGATCTTGAGGTGAATTAGATGGGATGGTAGGATCTTGATCTGGAGAAGGGGATATGCTGGCATGCTTTGGATTAGACTCTTGGCATGAATCATCATGTGTGGAAGGCATGGTAATGGAGTCTTGTTGGGACTCTTCAAGTGGGGAAGATGGAGGGATGGAAGATTCATGAGGTTCATTGGAATGGGTTTTGGTGCTACTAGGAGTGGGAGGAGTGGATTGGATTTGGGTGGATCTAGGAGTAGAGGGAGTGGATTGGGCTTGGGTGTCTTCGATGGATTCGGTGGTTCTTGGAGTAGGAGATGGGGTTCAATGGATTTAGTGGGTTCAATGGTTTCAATGGTTTGAGTCGCTAGGGGTGGTAACATCAATAATAGGTGTGGTATGGAGAAGGGTCTCATCACTAGTGACCGTGGATGATGGATCTAGATGGCATGGTTCCACGACTTCAAGATGTGGAGTTGGGGATGGCTTCTTTGTAATGAGTCCTTGGAGAACTTCTGAAATGAGAGACTTGCATATGGTTGGCTTGGCCAGAGTGGTAGAAATGGATGAGGGATTATGGAATGGTGGACTAGGGTTAGATGGAGGAATGGGATTGAATGTAGGACTATGAGTAGATGGGGGATTAGGATTGGATGGAGGACTAGGAGTAGATGGATGAATGAGATTGGATGGAGGACTAGGAGTGGATGGAGGACTAGGATTGGATGGAGGGTTAAGGTAAGGATATTGGAGTGGTGAATTAAAATAGGGGGACATGGATTGTGGATTAAGACAAGAGGATATAGGTGGTGTAGTGGGACAAGAGGATGTGGGGGATGGATTATAATAAGGGTATTGGGATGGTGGATTATGATTAGGATATGTGGATGTAGGATTAAGGTAAAAGGGTGTGGATGTAAGATTTGTATGGATAGACTGGGAAAGAGGATTATGATAGGGGGTCATGTATGGGGAATTGTAATAGGAATATTGTGATGGAAGATGAGGATAAGAAGATGTGGATGTTGAATAAGAGGATGGTGTAGATGGGGAAGGGGAAGGTACTGGATACCCCTTGTCAAAGGTAGCATAAGGAACATGATTAGGCATGGATGAAGACATAACGGGATAACTGGAAGGGGTGATTGGATTGTGGAAATTGGGTGGAGAAAGCTTACTAGTGACGATAGCATCAAGGGGATCTATGTCATATTCTTCTTGATCGACAAGACTTTCGTTATCATCATCCACATAGTTAGGGTTTCCCTTGACTACTATTGATGGAGGATGAGAATTCATGATGGTGAAAGGATAAAAAGGATGGATAAAATATTTTGGATGGGAACAGATTAAAGCTCAAATCAAGATTTTGGTCAAGCTCAGATCAGGATTGGACAAAAGCTCAGATTATGATGATTGGATGGGATTACTTTTGATTTTGATGGGATTTGGTATACAGATGATTGGATCGGGTAGATGATTTGATGAATTTGATTCAAGTACTAGATCAGTTTGATGGGATAGGATCAAATGATTAGATGATGTTGATTGGATAATTGTGATTAGATGAAGATGATTGTATGTATCTAATTAAAGGAATGGATTGGTTTGATTAGATAGGAAGAAACAAAGGGTACCACTAGATAGAGCTCAAAAAATTGAGCAATTTTTGTTTTTAAACAAAGTTGATTCGACGTATGGTTTGTAAATGATAGTCTCAGAAAGTTAGGGGTGTGTCCACCCTACAATGCGGGGCGTGGCCACCCCAGGATGGTCAAATTATTGATAGGAGGAAATGGAAGGTACCACTAGATAGATCTTGAAAAAATAAGCAACTTTGGTTTTTGGATGAAGTAGATCCGATGCATGGTTTGTAAATGACAACCCAGGGAAGTTAGGGGCGTGTCCACCCTGCGATGCGGGGCGTGGCCGCCCTGGGGTGGTCAAATTATTGATAGGTGGAAATGGAAGGCACCACTAGATAAAGCTTAAAAAAATAAGCAACTTTAGTTTTTGAACAAAGTTGATTCGACGTATAGTTTGTAAATGATGGCCCTGGGAAGTTAAAGGGGCGTAGTCAACATTCTACAGTAAATCAGGGGTGTAGTCAGCTTTCTGTACCAAATCAGGGGCGTAGTCAACTTTCTGTAGCAAAATCAGGGGCGTAGACAACAAAATCAGGGGCGTAGATAGCTTTTAGGGGTGTGGACAGCAAAATCAGGGGCGTAGACAACAAAATCAGGGGCATAGACAGCTTTTAGGGGCATTGACAGCAAAATCAGGGGCGTAGACAGCAAAATCAGGGGTGTAGACAGCTTTTAGGGGCGTAGACAGCAAAATCAGGGGCGTAGACAGCTTTCTGCAGTAAATCAGGGGCGCTGCTGCCTTTTTGCAGTGAAATCAGGGGCGCTGCCACTTTTCTGCAGTAAAATCAGGGGCGTTGCTGCCTTTCTGTAGTAAAACAGGGGTGCTGCCACATTTTTACGATAAGACAGAGTTTGGTTTTGATGGCAAAGGCTATGGCAATGACACAAAATGATAAAGTAAGGTCAAAGTATCAAAGATTTCACATATTTTTCACAAGAAAACACTTCAAACAAGCACAATCCTATGATTAATATTAAGGGTATGGCAAGACAAAGTCTTAATCTAGGATGCACAAGGCTTCTGGGGAGTCCTCGATATACTCTCGGTATGTGAGACACAACCGTGAACACCAGTCCATCACAAGCGTGAGTCGGGAACCCCAGCGAGATACTGAAAGGCTCGGACCAACTCTTCACGTCTATCTAGGTATCACCCTAGCTTCGACGCTCCGCCAATTACGATGTGATTGGATTGGGGTACAACTTTCGTTCTTCCCCCTTTATATACCCTACCGGTACGCGTGGTTGGAATCGTCCCTTGGGGTGATGAAATCCCCAAGCAGTCCCACTAAAAAGAAGACACTAATCGTTTCCAACTACTCCCCAGGCTCACACGAAGTGCAAGGGGAAAGCAAAAACAAATTAATGCCCCCTTGGGTGACACAAGAATAAACAATCACAGCAAGCAATGAAGTTTATTCTCCCTAATTAGACTATGTTCCAAAACAACAAGGATAATTTTAAAAAATCTGATCAAATAGACGGTCTTGCAAGCAAATGTTAGCTATCTTCTTCTTCGTCCTTGATCAATTACGCCCTAATACACTGCAAAACATTAGCAAAAAAAACCAATATCCTTGCCAAAACAATGTTAGAGAGTTATTACTTGAAAACAGCAAAAAATGGGAGCAAAAACGAAGCCAAAATGACTATTTTACCTTCTAAATTGTGCTATTTTGGGGCGCTGCCGCCTTTCTGAGGGGCGCTGCCACCTTTCTGTAGGGGCGCTGCCACCTTTTTGCAGGGGCGCTACCACCTTTCTACGAGGGCGCTGCCACCTTTCTGCAGGGGCACTGCCACCTTTCTGCGGGGGCACTGACGCCTTTCTATGAGGGCGCTGCCGCCTTTCTGCGGGGCGTTGCTGCCTTTCTGCGGTAAACTTTGTTAGATTTTTAAGAAAAAAAGAAAGTTGTGCCCCTCCCACTGTAAAAAAAAGTGTTAGCAAAGCCTTCTAAATATATCCATAATCACAGCAAATGTGTTAGAAGGAATAAAACTTTCAGATGTGGGGCGCTACCGCCTTTTTGTAGTGGCCAAAGGCGTTGTCGCCATTAGCGGTAAACTTTGTCGATTTTAAAGAAAAAAGGAAAGTTGCCCCTCCCACTACAAAAGTGTTAGCAAAGCCTTCTAAATATATCCCTAATCATAGCAAATGTGTTAGAAGGAATAAAACTTTCAGATGTGGGGCGCTACCGCCTTTTTGTAGTGGCCAAGAGGGCACTGCCACCATTCTGCGGTAAACTTTGTCAGATTTTAAAGAAAAAAAAGAAAGTTGTGCCCCTCCCACTGGAAAAAAAGTGTTAGCAAAGCCTTCTAAATATATCCCTAATCATAGCAAATGTGTTAGAAGGAATAAAACTTTCAGATGTGGGGCGCTACCGCCTTTTTGTAGTGGCCAGGAGGGCGCTGCCGCCATTCTGCGGTAAAATTTGTCAGATTTTAAAGAAAAAAGGAAAGTTGTGCCCCTCCCACTGCAAAAAAAGTGTTAGCAAAGCTTTCTAAATATATCCCTAATCACAACAAATGTGTTAGAAGGAATAAAACTTTTAAATATGGGGCGCTACCGCCTTTTTGTAGTGGCCAAGAGGGTGCTGCCACCATTCTGCGGTAAAATGGGGGCGCTGCCGCCTTTCTGCGAATTTTTTCTGCAAAATACTTAATCCAAAAGGGAAGTTAAATGCAAGACCCGTTTGTGGGTCCCACCGGGTGTGCCAGAAATGTATACCTTGGAATTTATCCTACTCTAAATGTGCAAACTAACTAAGAAATGTGAATGATAAAATACCAAGGACACCTCAAGATTAGCCAAAAGAGTGATAAACAATAAGGAAAATAGACAAAATAAGACACAAATGATTTCACCTTCCTTACTGTTGATTTCTCCTTGATTGGCCCTTGATTGGAATGATTTGTGTGCTACTTAGATGATAGATTGAGTGACTAAAATGCAAGATTAGATGTGCAAAATGACTAAATGAGATGGATAAATGATGGCAAAGGATTGAGGATGCAAATTGGCAGCATGTAATTATGAAAATTCTAAGTGTTGAAAATAAAAATTGGCAGCATAAGGTTGCCCAGATGAAAAGTGTTGAAAATGCCCTTGAGGAGGGGGTATTTATAGGAGATTTTGAATTCTCTAGAGAATTCAACGGTCAAGATTGATCCAACAAAGCCAAGATGAAGGGCTATGGTGGGTTGAGAACCCACAAGCCCTCACATCTTGACATGTGGATGGTGAAGTGGCCAAGAGAAGATGAGGTGTAAGTGAGGTGTCAAGAAGGTACATGAGGTGGAGGAAGGACATGCACCTTGGGGAGTGAGAGATTTCCTCCAAAAGGGATTCCTTGTCCCCAAGTGGGAGTGAAAGACATTTGAGGAATTTTGGAATTCCTCAAAATCTACATGAAAATAGAAAGGTGGTTGGGGAAATAAGTGTGAATTAAAAATTCACATTCCTAGGAAAGTCTAAAAGATAAAAGATGGGCTCAAAAAGGTGGGACTTGGTCACATGTGGAGATTGTGACAAGTCCAAGGTTCTAGAAGCCTTGGAAGGATGGAATGTGAATTAAAAATTCACATATAAAAGGAGAGGAATCTAGGACAAATAAAAAGGAATTAAAAATTCCTTTGGAGAATGATTAGGCTTAATTAATCATTAATTAGGGATAATTAGGGGCTAATTAGGATTAAAAGCCAACTTGCAAAAGTTGGAGGATGTGACCCATAATAACCAAGGATTAGGCATGTGCACATCCTTAATGAAGAGATTAGGAAATGGATTAGGATTAGATGAAAATGACATGTGAGGAATTAAATAAATGTAATATTTATTTAATTTATTTGGTGAAAAGAGGATTAAGGAGGGTAAGGTATTTAATTATTAATTAAATACCTTAGGGATTTGGCAGAATTAAAGATATTAATTAAATAATAGTAATATTACTTAATTAACTCGGATAAGAGGATGTTTAGACGAAAAGTGATAAATTTGGATAAATTAATTGTCCAAATTTGGATGTCTACAAATACCTTGTATGCTCTAATGAGAAATTATAAAAGAAATAGAAATGGTATTGGATGTTTTGAAAATTGGATGACGTGAGAGAATAAAACATAATAGAATGTGAAAGAAAGGAAGATTCAAAATTGTAACTATTAGTTAATGAAATTTTAAAATATCGAATGAAAATACTATAAGATTAAGAAAAGAAAAATAGGGAAAAATTGAGATGAAGAAACATAACATACTCCAAGGATAATGTGTTTTAATTAATAAAAGTTCAAATTCAAATTATTTTAGAGGATACATTAAACTTGTAGTCTAACACAAAACTACCTTCACTTGGATTTAAGATGAAATGCGAGTGTGAATAGAAGGGAGCCTAAGGAATATAATAATATTTGGATAAATTTTTTGTATTGCCACATATAAGGGAATTTTTCTCTTGAATATCACTCTCACCAATTTGATGTTTATTTTATGATCTAGTTTCTTTAAGAAACCAACTAACCTATAGAATCCAAATTAATTTGGGGTCAAAGCTAAATCACTCATTAAAGGGATATAAGATTAGGTCACAACACATTAGTGTGCCCCACTTCTTTTTGCAATTTAGAGCCACTTAAATGAAGTTTTTAATATTCATCACATTCGATAAATTATAATGAAAGTCATCAAAAATTTAAAGATGATGTAAACTAATTATTTGTGGTATTTTCTATGTAGATCCATTTCATATATTAGTTTAATTTTATGAAAAATAATTTATACCATGTTTGGTTATTTTTCAATAAATTTTTTAGTATATTTTTCATAGAGTAACATATTTTAAAGGAAATCCATTCACACACAATAATAGAATAAATGTACAAATAAAACTTTTGAGATAAATACAAATGAAACTATTTCCATAAAGAGAAAAAAAAACACATATATTTCCTATATTAACCCTATGAAGAAACAATTGTGAGATATAATATCTAAAACAATTGTAGAAGCATATTAATATATAAAATAATACTAATCAACAAAATAAGAATTAGAGAAGAATAAGAACCATAAAGAGAGGAGTGGCATAGATATACCTTGGGAAATCTCTTTTTGAAAAAACCCAATGCCCAATGCACTAAAATAAATGTATTTTTAACAATAATATAGTCACAATACAATATTAGGATTCATGTCTTTCATATATCTAAACAATATTATAAATTAGAGAAAAATTGGTAACATAGCCCTATAATGACCAATGTATAATGCATCCATCTCAAAACCTTATTATATATAAAAATAAGGAGACCTAAAACATTACCAAAAGGAAAGACCATGGGAACAAACAAGGTCCCAAAATTATATGGTGATAATTGTCACAAACCAACTCCTTGATGGGTCAATACACTTTCCCTTATGTTTCATAAACAAGTCATATCCTCCCATAAAACTTGGGTACATCATTTATTGTCATTTACCTCTTTTACCATGATGCTTTATGATGTCATAATTGAGTTATATGTGGTTCAAGATTCCTACTCCATAAAATGTAACCTCCCTTTTGCATACTTGTATGCACCTAATATAATCTCTCATGCATCTTCCAATGTCATATGCCCTTACATTTCTTATATGGGATAGATTTTAGCTTACATATTATATTTAATTATTAAATACACATGGCATAAGTACTAAGTCAAATTTGGATGCCATTTTCAATGAGGGAATAATAAAATAATACATAAAAAGATAATTATATGATACATAAGGTCCACAATGCCTAATCCAAATATTCCTTCACTTTTCATATATCTTGCAAGAACAAAAGGGATATTAATAATCTATAAAATTACCATTGTTCAAGATAAAATTTCCATAATCAAGTTTCACCACCTAAACTTCCACTATCAAATTAGGTTTCAATTAATCATCTTTAATATCCACCAAGTGATCTCTAATAAAACTACATATTGGTTATAAGTGGCATGTAGCAATACTTCCACATGGTTGCAAGTGATTCATACAAGCACTACTACTTGGCTACAAGTGACCTATAACAACATTATCACTTGGATATAAATACCCTATAATGATCCCTAATTTAGCCAAATATCTAAAAATAAGCGTATAACTTCAATCTCCAAATCAACACCAAATAGATTCTATATACTCACATCAGTATCTAGAATAATTACCAGTACCATTCACACATGCATCCAACTAACTATATTATAAAACAAAATAGAGTAAATGTATACCCTTTAGTAGAAATTTTTCTATCCACATATCAAACTCATATTTCTACACATAAACTATCCTACACAAGTTTGTTTTCCTAGTAGTAATCATACACATGTAAAAAATCGTAGGAAGACCTCTATGCCATAGTATAATTACACATATACTTCCCTAGAACTACCATCACCTGGGTAATATTTATTTAATTTTTGACCATAGAATTCAAAGTCTACTACAAAAATCACATAAAGGAAATGACTCATGTCCTATAAAATATGAAGTGTCTAAGAGCACACACTTATTTGTAAAAATATACCTAAACCACTAAAAATAGAGTGTACTTCCTCCAAAATCTAATAGTTAGGTCCTATCTCCCTTGACCTACAAGCCAAGATAAATTGTAACTCCCCTAGGTTATCCATTTCACATAGAATATATAGATTAAGGATCCCCAATTATTCATAATGCTACTAAAAAATAATGAAATACAATAATAGTAAAAAATCACCAATTAGCTCTACATAAATCTCAAATCCAATAGTATATGAAAAAAACCTTAAGGAAAAATAACAAACAAGAGAGATAGATTATACAAACCATACCATGTCCTTCTACCACCACCAACAAGTGCTCTATCTATGACAAGTTAAAACTCTTAAAATATCCATATAAAATGTTGAAAGAATGTCTATCAGTTCAACCCCAACATCAAACACAACAACAAGCTGAAAAATATGCAAGCCTTTAAATTAAAAAGCTATCAAACAAATAACCATTCCCAAAACTAAGGAATACTCCCAAACCCACTAACTTGTAACAAAATCTTAGGTGCAGAACAAACTCTCCTAACACCAAAACCTCAGGGAAGACTGCATATATGACTTTAAATTTTGCAATTATAGTTCAATAAGATACACTTGAAAAGAATTAACAAAAAAGAGAAATGAACACATACACAATTAGACACCAAAATTACGTGGGAAAACCCTTACAGGAGAAAAAAACCCACCACACCAAGAAAATCCTCTTTGTATTATAGTAAGGAAAATTACATACAGAGATCAGACTTAACTTTTTGATGTCAATTTACAGTAGCAACATTAACTGATCAATCTTGTACAAAATAGTAATCTTACAATGCTCTTAGAAGCATCCTATGAATCCACTCAGATCAATCCATGTTTTTGTCGAGCAACACTTTTGTTATCTCACACTTCTCTCATCATCAACCATTGTAGAGTGTAATCCATTCTACTCACGGCTTGTTCATTTTCCACAATAGAATAGTCACAACTGTTCAACTTCTAATGGTTCACATTATGCTTCTCTCATTGGCTCAAAACACACCACATAGGACAGATGTTCGGTCAACAAGTTTAACTGAGTCGCATGTCGGTGAGACACCAGACCGTGTCTCCCTAATGCAAAAATGCCCGAACACATAGCTATCAGCAAGACCAAAGGTATCGACAACACCCTAACAAAACAAATTTCCCTGATATCACAAGAAAACCAACTCTCCATTGGCAAGAGATCATACCGAATGTAAAAACATCGGCTAGACCAACTCTATAAGCAATACTTCTCACTGATGTCCATTGCAGAACTATTGGAAAGACCATCGCTGTCGCTAGGACTTCCAAGAAGCTCAACCATTGGAAATATCCCACATTGATGCAGAATATTAGTAGTCATTAGTTTATAAATAAAAGCCTGAAGACTTTAGGTATCCACGAGTTAGTCCTTTTATTACCAACTTAATCGTACACTGCATTTGACCATCGCACAGAACTGTTGGTCATTCCTTGTGGTCTCCACCATGACACACATTCACTACTTGTGCATTTCTGGAGAATCAAGCTGGGAATCTACAATATTCTCAACAAGTCTCTTGAAAATCCAAGTGGTCCCCACATCCGTCGGCTTGTCACTCAATTAGAGAAAACACAAAATTACAACTTCCACAGTAGGTTAGGAAAATCCTGAACACCGCGACATTGAAGGAGATTGACCAGTCGGGAAGTTAAGAAACTTTTGAACTATGCGACAAGGTTTCAAGGTTCGGGATTTGGGCGATAGGCTGATAAAGAAGACCAACAAAGGGTTAATCTGCCAAGTCTTTAACAAAGATACAAGCCAGCAAGTTGAGGCACAATTTCCAACAATCTCCCACTTGACGAAGACTTACTGGCTTCCTCCAAACTTGAAGTTAATGAAGGTCACGGGCTCCAAGGTCCATCGAATTGGCACACCACTTGTATTTGTCTGTGCTCACTGGTTTTGTCAATGCATCTGCAACATTTTCTAGAGTATCCACTTTTTCTAAAGAGACCTTTCCATCTTCCACCATATCTCATACAAAATGATACTACACATCAATATGTTTCATCTTGGCATGGAAAGTAGGATTTTTTGCCAAACAAATAGCACTCTAACTATCATAGTAAATTGTAATTTTCCCTGCATCAAACCCAATGTTAGAACACAAATTTTTTAACCAAATTTCTTCTTTACAGGCATGTGTTGCTACCATGTATTCTTCCTCTATAGTGGACAAAGCGACTACAACTTGTTGCTTACTCATCCAACTAATTGCACTGCCATTTATCATGAAAATATATCCACTAGTGGATCTTCTGTTGTCAATGTCCCCTACCCAATCAGAATCCACATAGCCTCGAATGTTGAGAGTCCTCTGTGATTCAACCAAATTTCCATGGTAACACAAAGCATATTTTGAAGTGCCCTTCAGATATCTAAACACTCTTTTCATAGCATCCCAATGTGTCCTTCCAAGATTTTCCATAAAATGACTAAGTAATCCCACTGCTTGGGCAATTTCTGGCCTTGTACAGACCATTGCATACATTAAACTGCTAATTGCACTAGCTTAAGGCACTCTGGTCATGTCCTCCATCTCAGTAGGAGATTTTGGATAGTCTTCTACAAACAGCTTTGTTCCCTGCAAAACTGGAACAACTAGCTACTTGCACTTAGTCATACAAAATCTCTCCACAACTATATTAATATACTTACTCTGACTAAGCCAAAGTTTTCTACTCTTCCTATCCCTGGTTATTTCCATTCCCATAATATACTTGGCTGCACCAAGATCTTTCATTTCAAACTTTGCAGACAACTGAGATTTTAGATTAGAAATCATTAACTTAGTATTGCCTATGAAAAACATATCAACAACATAGAGATCAATAATAAGAACACAATCATTTTCAGCTTTGTAGTACACACAATGATCAGATTTTGATCTTACAAATCCCAATGACAAAAAAAACATGTCAAACTTCTGGTACCACATTCTAGGAGATTGTTTTAATCCATACAAAAAAAATTTTAACTTTCAAACCAGATTTTATTTACCTTTTTCCACAAAGTGCTCAGGCTGGGACATATAAATCTCTTCTTCAAGGTCACCATGAAGAAATATTGTCTTCACATCCATCTGTTCAACCTCTAAGTCATACACTATTACAAGTGACAAAAGAAATCTGATAGATGTTAGCTTAGCTACAGGAGAAAAATTTTCTTCATAATCAATTCCCTCTACCTGGGAATACCCCTTCACAACCAACCTCACCTTATACTTTTCCACACTGCCATCCAAACCTATTTTCTTGTTAAATACCCATTTGTAGCCAATAGCTTTTCTGCCTTCAGGAAAGGGCACCAAACTCCAAGTATCATTCTTTTCTAATGATTCCATTTCTTCATTCATGGCTTCCAACCGAGAGTTTGAATCAAACATTCTAAATGCCTCTTTCATAGTCCTAGGCTCATCAATGCTAGAAATTAAAGCATAGGCACAAGTAGAATCTAACAAAGAAAACCCATACCTATCAGGTTGCTTTCTTTCACATGTTGACCTCCTCATAGGTTGAGGTTGAGGTTGTTGTTCTTCTTCAAAACTCTCAGAACTACTTGAGCTCTCCTCAGTTTCAGGTACATTTTGAATTTTGAATTCCTCTTTATCTGGTGTTGGAGGAATTTCAACTACATCCTTTTTATTTTTTGATTTTGTCTCTGACTATAGATCCAAAGTAGAAGGCTTCAGCTCACAAAAAATAACACTTATGTTGTATAGAACCTTCTCTGTATGAGGATTCCAAAGCTTGTATCCTTTTATGCCAACACTAAAACCAATAAAAATACATTTAACAACCTTGTTTTCTAATTTAAACCTTTTTTCATTCGACACATATGCATATGCCTCATAGCCAAAGACATAAATATGTCTCAAAGAGGGCTTCTTTCTAGACCATGCTTCCAAAGGTGTTTTCTCAACAAGAGCAGAATTAGGAGTTATTAAGTAACATGTTGTTGCAACTGCCTTAGCCCAAAATTTCTCCTCCAAGCTAGCATGCTTAGCATATTTCGTGCTCTTTCCATTACTGTCCTATTGAACCTTTCAGCAACTCCATTTTGTTGCGGAGTGTAGGGTGTAGTTTTATGTCTTTTAATCCCATGATCTTTACAGTACCTTTCAAACTCATCAAAACAAAACTCACCGCCATTGTCAGTCCTTAAACATTTTATTTTTCTTCCAGTCTGATTTTCCACAAGGTTTTTGAATTCCTTAAAATGACTGAACACTTCTGATTTACTTTTCAAAAAATAAACAAATTCCCTTCTTGAATAATTATCAATGAACGATACATAATATCTTGATTTATACAAAGAAGGAACATTTACTGGACCAAAAACATCAGAATGTATATAATCAAGTAAACCAGAAGATTTGTGAGGACTGGAGTAGAATAAAACACAGTGTTATTTACCATATATACAATGTTCACAAAACTCGAATTTGAGGTTACAATCATCAAGCCTTCCAACCAGGTTTTTATTTTTCAAGGTTTTAAAACCTTTTTCTCCAATGTGGCCTACCCTATGATGCTAGAGCATAGTCTTTTCCACTGGAAGTTTAACTTCCATAGAGTTTGCACTACCAGGAACTTTTTCCTCCTTTTCTCCATGAGTAGCCTTCTGTGACTTTGCAAAGACACTATTGCATTGCATAGCAAATGCATCTAGCTTATACAAGGTACCAATACGAGCACCCCTAGCTAGCACCATTGAGCCTCTAGTCATTTTGCAACCATTTCCAAAGAATGTGACTTGCACTCCAACATCATTAAGCTTACTAATAGAAAGTAAATTTTGAGCCAGACTAGGTATATGCATTACATCATTGATTCCCTTCACTCTTACATCAGGGAACTGAATTCTAACTCTTCCATGACCAACTATTTCTAGAGATGAATCACTTTCCAAATACACCCTTCCACCATCATATTTTTCATACTTAGTGAACCAGTCTCAATGAGATTTCATGTGGAAGGATGCTCCAGAATCAATCAGCCATACATCATCTGATGCCTGAGTAGGCAAGGCTACAATGAAAGCATCTGCATCACTCTGAGAAGAATCATTGTCTTCTTCTTTTTCTCCTCTTTGCAATCCTTTCAGACATGACTAGGTTTCCCATAATTCTAGCACTTCACCTTGGACTTCTTTCCAGGAGACTTTGATCTCCCTTCTGATTTTGATTTGGACTTCTTGTTCTTCTTGCCTTTTTCTTTCAATCTGCCTCTAATAGCAAGAGCCTCCTTCACCATATCAGAAGATTTTCTTCTCATCTCTTTTGATAACAAAGAAGAAACAACATCTTCCATCTTAAAAGTGGATGTCGTACTCCCAATAGCCATCACCAAGTGATCCCAAGAATCTAGCAAAGAACATAACAATAGCATACAACGATCTTCTTCATCAATCTTCACACCCATAGATGATAATTGAGCAATCAACATATTGAAAGCATTCAAATGATCAGAAATAGATGCTCCTTCCTAAATTTTCAAAGAGTACAACTTCTTCCTCAAGAACAACTTATTCACCAAGGACTTGCCCTGATAAATAGCTGTCAATCTTTTCCACAAAGAAGATGTTATCTTTTCTTCATGAACATTTAGAAGAACAGTGTCTGCTAAACATAGCCTTATTAGCCCCTTTGATTTTTGATCTGCAAGGTCCCAATCCTCTTGCTTCATGCCTGTAGGTTTCATTCTAGACACAACAAGCAAAAGATCATGGTCAAATAACAAATCTTCCATTTTAAGTTTCCACAACTCAAAATTGCTGCCATTGAATTTCTCAATTTCAATCTTTCCTGATGTGCTTTCCATCTTAATTTGTAATTCAAATTACCAGACTTCTACAAGACTCCCACTGAACAAAATTGACACAAAAAACCCAACGTACCCACAAGGATAACACAACTGGCTAGGCTCTAATACCACTTGTAAGGAAAGCTTAGGTGCAGAAAAAACTCTCCTAATTCCAAAACCTTAGGGAAGAATGTAGATATGACTTTAAATTTTGTAATTACAGTTCAATACGATACACTTGAAAAGAATTAACATAAAAGAGAAATGAACACATACACAATTGGACACCAGAATTACGTGGGAAAACCTTTATAGGAGAAAAAACCCACCACACCAAGAAAAATCTCTTTGTATTACAATAAGGAAAATTACATATAGAGATCAGAGTTAACTTTCTAATGTCAATTTACAGCAGCAACATTCACTGATCAATCTTGTACAAAATAGTAATCTTACAATGCTCTCAGAAGCATCCTATGAATCCACTCAGATCAATCCGTGTTTTTGTCGAGTAACACTTTCATTATTCACACCTCATCATCAACCATTGCAGAGTGTAATCCATTCTACTCATGACTTGTTCGTTTTCCATAATAGAATAGTCACAACTATTCAACTTCCAATGGTTCACATTCTACTTCTCTCATTGGCTCAAAACACACCACTTAGGACAAAAAATTTAACTGAATCGCATGTTGGTGAGACACCAGACCGTGTCTCCCCAATGCAAAAATTCCTGAACACATAGCTATTGGCAAGACCAAAGGTATTGGCAACACCCTAAGAAGTCATATTGATAACAAAACAAGTTTCCACGATATCACAAGAAAACCAACTCTCCATCGGCAAGAGATCATATCGAATGCAAAACCATCGGCCAGACCACCTCTATCAGCAAGACTTCTCACCGATGTCCATTGCAAAACTATTGGCAAGACCATCGATGTCGCTAGGACTTCCAAGAAGCTCAACCATCGATAATATCCCACATTGACGCAAAATATTAGTAGTCATTAGTTTATAAATAAAAGCCTGAAGACTTTAGGTATCCACGAGTTAGTCCTTTTATTACCAACTTACTCGTACACCGCATTTGACCATCACACCGAACTGTTGGTCATTCCTTGTGGTCTCCACCATGACACACGTTCACTACTTGTGCATTTCTGGAGAATCAAGCTAGGAATCTGCAATATCTCAACAAGTCTCCTGGAATTCCAAGTGGTCCCCACATCCGTCGGATTGTCTCTCAATCAGAGAAAATAGAAACTTACAAATTCCACAGTAGGTTAGGAAAATCCTGAACACCGCGACATTGAAGGAGATTGACCAGTCGGGAAGTTAAGAAACTTTTGAACTGTGCGACAAGGTTTCAAGTTTTAGGATTTGGGCGATGGGCTGATAAAGAAGACCAACAAAGGGTAAATCTGCCAAGTCTTTAACATAGATACAAGCCAACAAGTTGAGGCACAATTTCCAACATAACCATCCCCTATATTGCCCAATTAATTATCCTTAAGACTAACTAATATTCATAAGGGGACAAAGGAAATTGAAACCGTGCCATTTAATTTTCAAACTAGTCCGGAAAATTGACATCCACAAGTCAAGGCTCATTCACATGAGAAAATAATAACATAAGAATGCATCCAAAAAACCAAGTGGATGATGAGTAAGTACAATAACTTGAGTCCACTTTTTGGTAAAAAAATTGAAGTATTTCTCTCAAAAATCAAATATTTTCATAATTGGAGTAAAAATTTGAAGCAACTACACATAGAATATCAACATAGTGTAAAAATATGAATTTGTTTCTAGTTTTCAATTATTTAACTTTTCCTAATTCATAAATAAAAAATAAATATTTTTGTGTAGGATGTAAGAAAGTGACGTTTTTAGAAAAGTATGTTAAAGGCCAAAATATGCATGTATATGACTAAAAAGATAATTAGTATGTGAAAGTATTTTTTTTAAAAAAATTTAGAAAGAAAAATATTATGCTAATTTTTTATTAGAGTTTTTTTTTGTAATTTTAAATAAATATATTTTTTATTTTTTATTGGGATTAAAGTATTTTTTAAAACCCTCTATGTATGACCAACATAGTTTGACATACATTAATTTTAAATTGATTTTTTTTTGTGTATAGAATGATGTCTAGATTGGTAAGGCATAATTTAATTTTAAAAAATCTCAATATCAAAAGTTATTAAAACATAGTAATAAATGCTATTTTAGGTTAATGAAGCTCTTTGTTTAAATATTAATTAATAAATATAAAAAATATGTTTAACACTTAAAAAACATATTTTTGAATTAAATGAACTATTTGTAATGGGTTTAAATTTTACCCAAAACTCTAAAATAATAGTCATCAACCATATAGCCAAGGATAGTTTTTACTCTTGTTATTATTATGACATTGTGCTTGCAAGTGGAAGGATCAAGAGGGAAATGAATAATTATTGTAAGGGGGTTGGGTCATTATATATAACTTTTACTTTTGAGTAAAAATATCATTCTTTGTACATGCAAGGATTAGTTAGTTGATGATTTATTTTATTTTTTTTATCTTTTCTAGGTTGCATTAGCCTTTATATTCATGCTTTAAATTTCACCACATGTTCTTAGTATATTCTTATGTTTCCTCTAGCTAAACTATAAAAATGTATTGCAATAATAGTAAGGATGAGATTTAATTAAATTAATACAACACAATAATAATTGGAAATGTGGTTTTTTAAAGAAGGCCAAAACATAAAACTAGTAGATAAAACAAGTTGACAACAAGCATTTTGACAATGATGGTACCTATTCATTGATAACTATTCAAATAAAATCATGTTATAGAAGCTAAATGGTGAATTATCGTATTAGGGGAGAGGATCCAATAGTCGTGCACCCTAACTTCACGCTTCTAATTATTCTATGTGGAAATTTCAAATTACTTCCAATTTTTTACAGTAGCTTATTTGGTAAGTCCCCTACTTATATCTAAGTTTTCAGGGCCACATCATCAAATATGATGCCACATCAACATGTTTTTGTCAAGGTGTCCAAAAAGGCCCCAAAAAATAGTGAGACCAATACTTGTGCATTACATCATGGGTAGTTGAGTGCTGATGTGGCATCACATGATTGATTGCTTTTTAGATCAAAGGAATACATTTTGTTTAATTATGGGTAGCCAAATCACAACTATTGGGCATTACATAAACAACTACTAGGTATTATAATCACAATTGACTGCACAACTATTGGACCCTGCACGACTATTGGCCCCTCTCCCCTATATTATATCATAATTTTACCTCAATATTGTGAAAATTTATTGTGAACATAATTGAGAAAGTATCTATTTTAGCTCCTCCAAACTTGAAAATATATTAGAAACTGTTAGTGTGAAAGGGGTACTTTATCTAACTAGTTCATTTCCTAGCTAGTTCTCCACTAAAGTCCTCTTCACACTAGCTTAACTTTACATAGGGATAAGGTGGTTGAGATTTAATGACACGAGTTGTCACACCTCACAAGATGACAACACTTGTTGATGTATGAGCATTCGAGTGAACTGGCAATTGACATCACCCAAAACATTTCTAGGTTTTCTTTCCAGTTTTTGGCTTGTTTTGGTTGGTTTTTTTGCCATTTCTTAGCCTCACAAAACTTTGACATCAATAAAGTATGGAAAGAATCAAAATTTGATAACTTCAATTCCCATTATAGCTCAAAAAATGTCTTTACCGCACCCCCACGCTAATCGACTATTAAGCTTGTGGTATAGAGAGGAAACTGCACCCCCGCGATGGTTGTCAAATAAGCTTGTGGTGTTACAGGGAGATTGCACCCTCACAAAAAGGTTGTTTAGGATGTTACAGTATCATGGGACACTGCATACCCATAGTCAGTTGTAGGAAGGTCCCTAATAATGAGGGAGTAGGCTGGAAACCACACACCCACGAACAAGGGTTGGATTAACTATGGTACTACAATGTGTAGTTGGTGTAACTGTTATGGGTTAGTCACCGATCATTGTAAAGGAAGCTAGGCAGGACTGTGGGTTGGACTATGGATTGCCAATATTTTCTTAGATCAAGGGCCAAAATTCAAATAGACCTAACTAAATGCCAACGGTCATAGTTTAGCCAAGATGAACAAATCGAAATAGGGGGAGTGGAGGAAGAGAGATAGATGGAAGATCTGAGAACTTGCTGAGAGCTCAAGGGAATAGGGAGAGAGAAGAGAAATATGTGAAGGATGTGACCATGAAGGCCTTCCATTGTAATGATATTTTATTTAACTTTAAATGAAAAATTGTTGTTTGTCTATTATGTTGAGTCATGGTGAACTATGCTTTGTATTTCATTTCATGATGAGTGTTTGAGTGTCGAGCAGAGGGGAATACCCTCTTACATCAATTGGTATTAGAGTGGGTTATCTTGAGTGTGCAGAGTATCCACAAAGATTGTGGGTGAAGATTTTGTGAAGAGTGAAGAAGCCTTGAGTATTGGTTGAAATTTTTGAAGAGGAACTTGCAGTGGTAGTGAGTGTTGATTTGATGGTGGTTGTAGATAAAGAGTGTGTCATACTTGTTTGGAAAAATGTCTTGGATATATCTAGAGAGTGTTTATGGGTGAAGAAGGAATATTTAAAGCCACAAAATGTGAAACATGAATCCATATGAAGGAGTGATGTGTTCTGAAGTGTATGCAAGTCTGGTGGAAAATGTTGCAAAGTAATGGTGGAAAGCGATAGGAGATATAATCTAGTTGCATTGGAAGTGGTTGAGATACTAAACTTGAAGCAGATGAGGCACTAAGAGCCATACTATGTCTCTTGGTTGCACGAAGGTCATCAAATTTTGGTAAGTGAACAAAGCATTGTGAGTTTTCATATTGGCAGATATGAGGATGAAATTGTGTGTGATATAGTACCCATGGATGTTTGTCATGTTTTGTTGGGCCAACCTTGGATTTGGGATAGGGAGGTTGTACATAATAGTAGCATAAACACTTATAGTATAGTAAAGGATGGGAAGAAATATGTGTTGAATCCATTGCGGGATAAACTAAAGGAAATGTTTAAGGAAATTGCATTAGTATGCTCTAATGAGTATATGAAAGAAGAAAGCAACGTCAAAGTTGCAGTAGGTGAGAAAGAAGTGGCTAAATCCTTTGAAGGATGCAGAGAAGAAGGAAATGGTTGCAATAGGTATGCAAACTAAAGAAAAAGAAGAGGAGGTCCTTGTGCAAAAGGATCAAGAGGAAAGAGAAGAGATTGTAACTAAGGTTGTGCAGGTTGAAGAAGATTTATGGAAGGAAAAACTTGCAGCTACAGGAAATGAAGATACAGTTGATGATGAAATTCAAACAGTGAGGGAAGAGGTAAGAGAAAATCCTATGGAGGTATGTGAATAAAGAATGAAGGTGCAAGAAAATGAAGAAGTGATTGCAACAATAGAGGATGATATTGCAACAACAAAAGAGAAAGAGGTAAAACTTAATTTTGAGTTTAGTGATGAGTTGAATTTTCATATGGTTGAGGAGAATAAAGAATTAGTTGATCATGTGCTTGCAAATTAGTGTATGGATAAGTGGTTGCATATAGAAGTTGTGAAGGATGTTGCAAGATTTTGGTGGAGGTGGTCAATCTGTAGTGGGTTGGATCCCACAAATGAGAAGAAAAGAATAGAGGGTGTTCAACGGAGGAGGATAGTTCATGGTGAACATAAGTCCACGAGAGGAAGGAAGGATGAAGTGGAGTGTTGTTAGAAGAATATGGTGAGAGTTCTAGAGAGATGTTAGAAGAGGAAAAAGAAAGGTTAATTTTTTAGTACTTGGATAGTGAAGGAGTTCACTATAGGTTGATGTCAACCTGAAAGGGTGGTTCTATCACTCAACTCTGCTATTGTGAGCCTATGCTCACAATTTTTCTACCTGGTGTGTCTAATGTAGGAGCATCCAGGCGAACTGGCAATCGACATCACCCAAAAACATTTTTAGGTTTACTTTCCATTTTTTAGTTTGTTTAGGTTGGTGTTCTTTGGTATTTCTTAGCCTCGCAAAAATTTGACATCAATAAAGTATGGAAAGAATCAACTTTCGATGACATCGATTCCCATTACAGCTCAAAAAATTTCTTTACTGCACCCCCACACTAGTCGTTTGTTAAGCTTATAGTATAGCAGGGAAATTGCACCCCCACGGTGGTTGTTAGATAAGCTTGTAGTGTTGTAGGGAGTTGTACCCCTACGAAAGGTTGTTTAGGTTGTTGCGATATCGCAGGACACCACATACCTGTAGTTGATTGTAGGAAGGTCTGTGGTAATGTGGGAGTAGGTTGGAAACCAAACACCCGTGAATAGGGGTTGGATTGACTGTGGTATTACAGTGTGTGGTTGGTGTAACTGTTATGGGTTAATCATCGACCATTGTAGAGGAAGCTATACAAGACTGTGGGTTGGACTATGAATCATCTATCTTTTCTCAGATCAAGGCCAGAATTCAAATGGACCTAACTAAATGCCACTAATCATAGTTTAGCCAAGATGAACATGACGAAATAGGGGGAGTGGAGGAAGAGAGACGGATGGAAGATTCAAGAACAAGCTAAGATCTCGAGGGAACAAAGAGAGGGAAGGGAAATCTTTGAAGGATGTGGCCATGAAGGCCTTCCATTGTAATGAAATTTTGTTTGAATAAATGAAAAATTGTTGTTCGTCTATTATGTTGAGTGATGGCTAACTATGTTGTGTATTTCATTTCATGGTGAGTGTTTGAGTGTCAGGAAGAGGGGAGTACCCTCTTGCATCACTTGTCATAATCTGGTTGCATTCTTGAGAGGAATACAGTTTATTTTTTCTCATATTTTTGGTTTTTCTTTCCTACAATCATTTGTATCTTGAGTTAGGCTAGTTAGAAAATCTCGCATGGTATCAGAGCCAAAAGGAGTTATGGGTTAGCAATCTCTAGGAAATCTGAGAGTATGGAGCTATTTTTACAAGCACTGAGTATGCTCTTCTCTTGCATCCTTGGATGATCTGGAGAATCAGAAAAGTGTGAAGAAAATATCAGTTTCTAGGGGGTTCATACATTGACTTGTCAATTACAGGTCTTTTGAAGCTTCCTGAAGAGATTCTAAGCTCACCATTGAGTCTAGAGCAGTTGAGACATTTAGATCTACCCATTATTTTTCCTAAAATGGGCACCAGAGGCTAGATTTGCAACAATTTGAAGTGAGACATTAATTGCCAAATCCAACAAGGAGCCATCATTTCAGAGCATTTTGGGTCAAATTTGAACCACCATTGTGCTTAGAAGGCCTGAAAACCATAAAATCAACTATCAAAATGTCACTTTTGGAAAAAGTTGCCAGGCAAGGCAAAAAAATTGTCTAGGGAGCCATTTGGCCCCCATGAACAAATCAATTTAAAAATAATATATTTTATTTTAAATTATTATTTTTAAATAAATCTTTTTATTTTTATTTTTATGTTTTTAAAAAAATTGCAAAAAATTATATTTAGATATATATATATATATATTTTTTATTTTAAAAAAAAATTACAAAAATTATATTTAACAAATATATTATTTCCCTTTCTTAAAAAATCAAAAACTAAAAATCAAAAACAAAAAATTGAAAATAACAAAATTTTCATTAAAAATTAAAAAAAAAAAAAAGACTTTAAATTTTTTTTATTGTGTAATACTGCAAGTACTTCATATCTGCATAGCCTGCACTGTAGGTATCGAAGGTACCATAGGTACCATTGGTACTTTTGGCCTTCGGGCCTTGCACCCAAGCTACGACCTATTTGCTCACCTTTGGGCTTTTTTAATTTTATTTTGAAATTTTTAATATTTACCAAAAAAAAAAAATCAAGCCTCACTCGAATTTGCGTTGTCCACTCCAGGTCTTGTGCATGCATAGGTACCTTGTACTCGGGTATTGCGCAGGCCTTCAGGCCTTTAATACATTTTTTAAATTTTTTTTATGTAAATTTTTTCAAGTCTGTTGATGATAGCTGATGAATTTTAATATTTTTAAAAATATTTTTAATATTAAAAAATATATTATTTTGAATTCTACCAATGATTTTTAAAATATCTGTTGACACAATTAATTATTTTTTAATATTTTTAATTAGAAAACATAAAAAATTTAAGGCCGTTAATTTTGAAGGAGCATTTAGCAGTGGCTAAACTAAAGGTTAGTTAAATTTATCTATCAAACTGCTAACTTTGGTAGCAATTCTGCTAAATTTGGCAGAATTTTTTCACACCCCCTCTCCATTGATGCATTGATTTTTCAAAGCCAATTTTGAATGCTCATAATTTAGGCTCTCGACCTCTAAATTCAATGCAATTTTTTTTATTTGGACTAATTTTTTGTGCTCTACATATTGCTGAAGATAGTTTCAAATTTTGGCACATGGATTTTTCAAAAATTGCTCATTCTTAGAGAGGACACCTCATCATTCTCATTTTACAAACTTCAAAGCTGCATAACTTTTGCATACGACATCAGATCGAGCTAATTTTGTTTTTGAAAGTGCATGATTTTTCATGTAATTCACATTGATGTTGTTTATTTCATATGAAATTGTACCAAAATTGTACTTTCCACATATGCTCATTTCTTGAGGATTTGTAAAAGCATTGAAATCCAGAAATCTACAACTGCACTAAATATACAGTGCCAAATCATTTTTCTCTTATGCGGTTATCTGATTAAATAAAGAGGGGGGGGGTCTCTTATTGTCTTTGTGCTTGAACATCTCTCATACTTTGAGCTCTATTTTTTCCTTCACTATGGGTACATTTAAGTTTCCATTGCTAATGCCATACAACTACAACACATGACATCAAAATAAATGGAATTCCTTAATACAACTAGGATATACACCTTATGTTGAGAAGGTAATTGAACCCACAAATGATAAGGAAAAACTACTCTGGATGTTTAAACATACAAAAGCTCTTGGTTGTCTAAGGAGTTTAGTTTCTCTTGATATTATGTTTTAAATTGAAGAATGTAAAGATTCAAATGATGCATGAGATAAATTAAAAACTTTGTATGATATAATTGATGAGGTTTGTGGTAATTAAATTGACAATAAACTAATGAGTCTTGATCCAAAGTATTTTGATAACATCCATGATCATGTAACAAAGGTCAATGACCTTAGAGCACAATGTAAATCATGTGGCTTAGAGAAGAAAGGAATTCAACTTATCTATAACACTCTAAACAAACTTGGACCCAAATTTGTAGCTTTTGTTTCTAGCTTTCACACTCATAGGTTGACAATGGGATCTACATTCACTACACCTCCTTTTGCTGCATTTTATGAAATGTTGATCAAGAACAAGGGAAGCTTCTTTTAATGGGTCTTCTCAAGCCTTCACACTCACAAACTTTGATGGCTTGTTAACCCAAGAGTAAAAAAGAATCAAGGAAACTTGACAACAAAAAAAGCAGTTCAAGAAGAAGTCACAAAGAGATCAAGCATAATCATCTTCTACAACAAAATTTTACTCCAACTCCTCTTCTTTAAAGGGGAATTTTCAAAAGAAGGAAATTCCAACTTGTAGCTATTGCAAGAAGCTTGGTCATGAGGAACATTCTTGTCATAAGAAGCAGATCGATGTGTTAAATAATCTTCTTAAAAAGAACATTAATCTACCTTCTTCTATTACTCAACAATCCTCTACTCCTTCAAAATTAGGTAAAGGGAAAGCAATTGCACTTGTTGCTCTTCTTGATTCTTCACAACAGTGGATTCTTGACTCAGGTGCATCACATCACATGGGTTCTATTAAAGAACATTTTTCTTTGTTGGAGCCTTGTTATGTGCCCCACATTCTCATTGGGGATGATTCTCTAGTGGATGTAATTGGGAAGGGTTCAATTGATATTGGAAATGGTACATTTGAGGATGTCCTCTACATGCCTGATTTGTCAGATAACCTTCTCTCTATCTACCAAATCACTTAGAATGGTAGAAAAGTTGAATTCACTCCAAATTATTTCAGCACCAAGAATCTTGAAGATAATGCAGTCCTTGCAGTCGGTAAGGCCAATCATGAGTCTCGCTTGTATGATTTCTCTCATTTTGTACTTGATTCACATTTCAGTGCATTTCTCACCCATTCAAATGTTGCAAGAAAACTATGGCATGAACGGTTTGGCCATCTCAACTACCGCTATCTTCAACAACTTAGAAAATAGAATATGGTCACGGGTCTTCCTCAAATCAATTTTTTTGATGGTGTATGTTTAGGTTGTGCCTTGGGAAAACATCTTGAGGACAAGTTTGACAAAGGGAAGGCTTGAAGGGATTTAGAAGTCCTTGAATTGGTTCATAGTGACTTGGTGGGTCCTTTTCCATCATTATGTTTCAATAAGGCTCATTATTTTCTCACCTTCATTGATGACTATTCCAAATACACATGGGTCTACTTTCTTTGAAACAAAGGAGAAGTCTTTGATAGATTTCAAGAGTTTAAGGCTTGTGTTGAGTAGCAATCTGGAAAGTGTGTCAAAAATTTTCACACAGATAATGGCAAAGAATATGTGAACCATCAATTTGAGCAATTATGTACTTATAAGGGATTGATCTTCAACATACTATTTCCTACACACCACAAAAAATGGTGTAGTTGAGAGGAAAAATAGGTCCTTCAAAGAGATGGTTGGTTGCATGATCCATGCTCACTCCCTTGCACCTACATATTGGGCAGAAGCTATCAACTATGTTGCTCACATCCAGAACAAAGTTCCACATAAGGAATTAAAGGGCATTACTCCCTTTGAATCTTGGTGTGGTAGGAAACTTGTTGTGGGGAACTTTAGAGTTTTTGGCTCCCCAACATGGGCACATATTCCTTTAGAGAAGCATAAGGCCTTGGAACCTTAGAGTCATCCTTATATCTTTGTTGGTTACCCTGATCGTGTCAAAGGATATTGGCTAATGGATCCTACAACACATGATCTCTTCATTAAGTGTAGTGTGCATTTTGAGGAAATCTCTTCTACCTCATCCTCTACTCTTCCTTCCTGCATAGTGGATCTAGAAGATTCTAACATCAAGGATTTTCCTCAAGCTTCCTCTAGTCATCAAGTTGATCTTGAGATTTCATCTTCCTCTTTAGAGAGTTTGAAATCTACTCGTCCATCCCCTACCATGCCTCATTGGGCTCAACAAACACTTGATTCTATCAATGCTCTTGTTAGGGATCCTTCAAATACAAGGAGGACTTGATCACAACATCACGATATTCCACATTCATACATTGGCATTGCTTTAGATCCATAATCATTTCATGAAGCATCTGGTATTGCTGAGTGGGATTCTATAGTGGAGGAAGAGTACAACTCTTTAATACAGAATAAAACATGGGACCTTGTTCCACTTCCTAAGAAAATAAAATTAGTTCGGTGTAAGTAGATCTATCGAACCAAATTTGCAACAAATGGCTTAGTTGACAAGTATAAAGCACAACTTGTGGCCAAAGGTTTCTCTTAAGTACCATGCATTGACTACATTGAGACCTTTTCCCTTGTTGCCAAAATGAACTCCATTTGCTTGCTACTTTCTATTTCTATAGCTCATGGTTGGGTTTTACATCAAATGGATGTGAAGAGTGCATTTCTTCACAAAGATCTACATGAAGAAATCTACATGGAGCAGCCACAAGGATTCATTCAAGATTCTTCACTAGTTTGTAAACTAAGGAAGTCTCTCTATGGCCTTAAATAAGCTAAGCCATGAGCTTGGTATGCCAAAATGGACTCCTTTCTTCTCTCCATTGGGTTCTCTAGATGCCACTTTGATATAAATGTCTACGTCTTGTAGCAGAAGGATGCTCTTCTTTTCTTGGCTCTTTATGTTGATGACTTGATTATCACTGGGAGCACTTCATCCATCATCACAACTATGAAGAATTATTTGCATGAAATATTTTCCATGACTGACTTGAGTCTCTTACACTACTTTCTTGGTATGGAGATCACTCAGACCACTTCTAGGATCTCACTTGCACAACCCAAGTATGCTCTTGATCGTTTGTCACGTTTTCATATGGTTGATTGTAAGCCTGCACCAACTCCCTTTCTGTCTGGAGTTAAGATTGAGGAAAAATGTTCCACACCACTATTTGATGCTACTTTGTATTGTCAACTTGTTGGTAGCCTTATCTACGTGACTCATACTCGCCCCGACATTTCCTTTGTAGTTGGCATTGTTTTGCACTTCATGATAGAACCACACGAGCTTCATTTGAAAGCTTCCAAATGCATCTTGCACTACATTTAGGGCACTCATAGGTATGGGATTCACTATGCAGCAGGCACAAGTTCAGACTTACTTGGATACATAGATTTTGATTGGGATGGTGATATTGATGGTCATAAGTCCACATCCGTGTACAATTTTCACTATGGTTTTGGCCCCATTTGTTGGCAGAGAAAAAAGCAACATGCCATTGCTCTTTCTTCAACTAAAGCTAAGTATCATGGGGCTTTCAATGCTACCATTGAGGCTATTTGGATTCAGAATATCCTCACTAAACTTGGTATTACCTTTCAAAAGAAATTGATCATCTATTGTGACAACTAGAGTTCCATCCAGATTTTGAAGGACCCAATCCATCATCAGCGAACCAAACACATTGAGATCCATATGCATTTTCTCCAGGAGCCAATTTAGGAGTAGGTCATTGATTTGCAGTACTGTCCTACAACAGATCAGGTTGTAGATATATTTTCCAAGCCCTTCATCAAGAGCAATTATGTTCATCTTCAGTCTCTATTGGGAGTGAGGGAAATCTCTTTTGGGGGAGTCACTTAGACCTACTTCATTCAACCTCTCATGGGAGGGAGTTTTTTCCCATTGGGTTTTCTCATTTTTTTTTTATCATTGTAAGGTTATTATGTACATTGGTGCCTCATCGGGCCTAGTAGTTCGGACCCATATTTGCATCTTTGCATTGTATACTTCTCCCTAAGTTGCACTTATGGGGGGTGTTAGTGTGAAAAGGGTATTATCTAACTAGTTCTCCACTAAAGTCCTCTTCAAACTATCTTAAATTTACATAGGGATAAGGTGGTTTAGATTTAATGACATGAGTTGCCGCACCTCACAAGATGACAATACTTGTCATAATCTGGTTACATATATCTCTCCCCTTGGCCTATATAACCAATTAATTTCCTTTGTAATCTTAATTCTCAAGATGATGTAGCTTTGCATTCTTGAGAGGAATAAGTTTATTCTTTCTCATATTTATGGTTTTTCTTTCCTTCAGTCATTAGTATCTTGGGTTAGGCTAGTTAGTGAATCTCATAGAAACATAAGTGATTCAAACAATGTAGCATTAGAAAAGGAAATGTTCTCTCAAATTCTACAAGCATTTCCTAAACATCCAAAAATTTACTCAACTTGTAATATATAGTTGAAGTGTAGCATTAACATTCTATATTGTTGTCTAAATATAAAAGATATAAAAATAACACCATGCAACCTATTAAATGTGTCTAATGATACTATTGCATATAAATTATGGAATAAAATAGGAGAGATATACCAAACTAAGAGTCTCCTTAACAAGTTATTTTTGAAGAGAAAATTATATTATCTTAAAATGAATAATGAAGACTCGATTGCAGAACACTTGAATTGGGCATGTACAAGAAGTTGGGTCCACAAAATGCTTAAAAAGTGGAAGCGTTTTTCTTGATTTTCATAATTTGTCAAAGTTGGATTGAAAATTTGAAGCACTTACACATTGATTATTAAAAAAGTTTAGTAATATGAAATATAGTATTTTGAGTCTAGTTTCCAAATATGTAATTTATTTTAATACCCAGATGATACAAATTTATTTTTAATAGGTATGTATCAAAACCACTTTTTAAAGTTCACTTTTTAGGACCATACCATGCACATGTATGAACACCATAATTTGACCTAAATAGAAGTATTTTTTATATTTCTTTTGGGAAAAGATGTGTAACAAATTGAAGATTGATGAGGCCATTTTTTATAATTTTTTTCTAAATATATTTTTATTAATTTTTTATTGGCCCTAATTGTTGTTTTTGAAAACCCTCATGTATGGACACCCTAAACTAATTATTTTTTGACTTTTATTTTCATTTTGTAGAGAATTGTTTATAGATTGATGTCATAAAGTTTTTTTTACATAAATAACAAATTAAAAGTTTAAAAAAATAAAATATCTTGACATTTCAAGTTTATGGACCAATTTCCCTAGAAATTAATTAAAAAGTAAAAAAAATAATTCAATTATAAATTTTTTAATATATTTGAGGCCTAGACATCATGATCTATAATGGGTTTTAATTTTATAAACCAATTCTAAAAAAAATTTGTCAGATATATTGCCAACGTCAGTTATTTCTCTTGCCATTGTCTTAGTCTTTTAGTTGCAGATCCAAGGCTAAGGGTTGGGTTACCATGCCTTTCTCAAGCCTAAAATAAAATAAAAAAGCGAGTTGGGATTTTAATATTTTTTAGAACATGTACTCACTTTAAATGGGTACTTGTTCTATTTTTAGAATGGGTACTCATTTGGGAACATGATCCGGATCCAAGGCCCAGGTTCTCATTTTGAAACAGGTACTCATTTTTTCAAAATGGGTATCCGTTCTTGTTGATATTTTTTGGGTTGAAACTTCCCCTCTTCTTGGATCCAACTTCTTACACTTACTCAATTCATTTAATCTAATCTCGAGTCAGTTATAGTCAATTAGTGTAAAGATAGATGAAGAGGTTAAATATATTTTATTATTATGTTCACTACTTGAATCTTGGGAAAATCTTATTGTTGCAATCAATGGTTCTTTTTCAAATGATCTAAAGTTGGATGCCCTTGTTGCCACTCTAATGCTAGAGGAAATGAGGAGGACTTTAGAGGGGTCTAAAGATGCATTGCATGTATGAGATAGATCTAAGGAGAAAGGTAAAGAGAAGAAGAAAGGTGAAAATGACAAGTCCAAGGATCATTCTAAGTCCAAGGGAAGGTCAAAAAAACTTGGTAAGAGTAGATTGAGGTGTTGGAACTATGGTAAACAAGGGCATCTCAAAATGGAATGTAAGAATAATAAGAAAAATAATGATGATTCATCTACAGATAAATCCTCTAATGATGAAGCTACTAATGCTTTTATTATTTTTGCTAATACAACTTATGATGACTCTTGGTTAATAGATTCAACTGCGTCCTACCATATGACTCCTCATAAGGAATGGTTTTCAGTATATTTAGTGTATGATGGTGGAAAATTTTTCCTCATGGAAAATTTCACATGAAAAATTATAGGCTGAGGGCTTGGTAAAATTGATTTTCAATGATGGAAGGGTCAAAGCCCTTAAAGATGTATTGCACATCCCTGGTTTAGCTAGAAATTTAGTTTATGTATCTAAAATGAATGATTCAAGGGTGCATGTTACTTTTGAAAAAAGTGGTTGCAAGTTAAGTAGAGGGAATTTGGCTTTAGCTAAGGGTAATAGGTGTGGCACCCTATTTAGACTTGATGCTTCTACTTTTTGTAACTCTATTAATGTAACTAATAACTTTGTATCATGCAAGTTATGGCACCACATAATGGGTCATATTGGTGAAAAGAGTCTCATAACCCTCATAAATAAAAAGATGGTTGATGATTTGTTAGATTATTCTACTGATTTTGATTTTTGTGAACATTGTGTGTATGGAAAGCACATAGAGTATCATCTAAATCTATAAGTATTAGGGATAAATAAGTTTTAGAGGTAATTTATAGTGATTTCTTTGGTCATGTGGATGTGTACCATCTATTGGAAAGTATCACTAATATGTTTCCTTTATTGATGATTATTCTAGATATTCATGGGTTTACTTTTGAATGAGAATTTTTTTTGTTTTTCTATATTTAAAGAATTTAAAACACTTGTTGAGAAGCAAACAGATAGAAAAGTAAAGGTTTTATGAACAAATAATGATGGTAATTTTTTCTCTAGGATCCTTGATCACTATTGTAAGCATGCAAGAATTGTTAAGCAAAAAAAAAACTCCATATACCCCACAAAATAAATGGAGTGGAAGAGAGGATGAGTAGGACTTTAATGTATAGAGCTAGAAGTAGGTTGAGTAGTATAAATATTGAACAACACTTTTGGGATGAAATAGTTCACATTGCTTGTTATTTGGTTAACAATTCACCTACTTCTAGTCTTGTTGGGAAAAATCCCTATGAGGTATAGATAGGTAAAAGACCATCAATTTCTCACTTTAGAGTTTTTGGCAGCGAGGCATATGTTCATGTTCCTAAAGAAAAACATTCTAAGCTTGATTTTAGAGCTAACAAATGTGTTTTTGTGGATTATGGAGAGAACATTAAGGGTTATAAGCTTTGGGATACCGTAGCAATGAAAATGATATATTCTAAGGATGTAATTTGTAGGGAGCTTAAGGAATTTAAGAAAGATGAACAACCTCATGTAAAGCCTAACAAAATGGTGCATTTTGATATTAAGGTTGAATGATCTAGAAAGATACACATGTAGAGCAACCATAAGAAAATGCACATGTAGAACAACATGATGAACATGGAGGTGAAGAAGAAGGATTAGAAGATAATTTTGAAGAGGAACAACCAAAGCATCTTGTTACACCTCTAAGAAAATCCACTAGACAACGTAAACCCATTGATAGGTTGGATATAGTCCATTTGATTTTCATTGTGTTTTTGCTTTATATTGTATTGACAATGAACCTAGATCTATGAAAGAGGCCTTATCTTCAGATGAGAATGATTATTGGTTAGAGGAAATGAAAGATGAAAAAAAGGCCTTGGACAAATGTGATACATGGGATATTTTTGAACTGCCTAAGGGGATGAAATCCATTGGATACAAATGAGTATTTAAAAATAAATTTAAAGCAGATGGCAAGTTGGAACAATACATGACCCCCTAGTTAGTGGCAAAAGGTTACTCCCAAGTTGAGGGAGTGGATTTTGGTGAGATTTTTCCCTTGTGGCTAAACTAACCTCCATTAGATTCCTTTTTATCTATTGTTGCTACTTCTGATTTAGAAGTAGAGCATATGGATGTTAAAACAACTTTTTTACATTGCGGTCTTGATTCAAGGAAATATTTATGAAACAACTTGATAATTTTATTGTGAAGGGACAAGAACATTTGGTTTCCAGGTTAAAGAGATCTTTGAGTAGTTTGAAGTAGTCACCAAGAATGTGGTATCATAAATTTGATGCCTTTGCATTGAAACATGATTTTATTAGAAGTGAAGAAGATCATTGTGCTTATTTTAAATTAATTGATGATCGATTACTAATCATTGTCCTATATGTTGATGATATGTTATTTATTAGAAATGATAAGGGAATGATTAGGGAACTTAGTTATCTGGTACATTTGACATGAAAAATTTAGAGGCTGCAAAATATATCTTGGATATGGAAATCAATAGGGATTAGATTAACATAAAATTATGGTTAAACCAAAAGAAGAATGTTAACACTATTTTGTAGTGTTTTGACATGCATGATTATAAAACAATTAGTATTCCCTTTCCAGTTGGTACTAGGATTTCTCTAGAATAATGCCCTAAAATAGATGAACTTGAAGAGATGTATAAAGTTCCATATGCTAGTGTTGTAGGATGTCTTATATATGTTATAATCTATACAAGACTTGATATTGCCCAAGTAGTGGGAATTCTTAGTAGATTTATGGAAAATCCTGGTAAAGAGCATTGGACTTATGTGAAAAGGGCTTTCAGATATTTATGTGAGACTTCTAAATATTGCATTTGTTATCATGGATCTAATGATATGAGTAGGGTGCTTGATTTTTCATGGCTTTTGTTGATTCAAATTTTGTTGACTTGATCTAGATTGCAGAAGGTCCATAAGTGGCTATGTCTTTACTTTTTTTGGAGGAGCAGTTAGTTGGATGAGCAAAATACAACCTATAGTTGCATTGCCCATTATAGAAGTGGAGTACATGGATGTGACACATGCTTGTAAGGAGGTAGTGTGGTTAGAGAGATTGTGTTCAGATATTGGTTTTTAGTGTAAACGAGTAAGAATTAGATGTGATAGTCAAAGTGCCATCTATTTGGCTAAAAACCTAATGTATCATGCCCACACAAATCACATTGATGTTCAATTCCACTATGTTTGAGAAATGGTTGAGAGTGGTAAAGTCATGTTACATAAAGTAGACACTTCAGAGAATGTTGCAAATTCTCTTACAAAACTAGTGACCATAGAAAAATTTAGTTGGTGTAAAGATGCCATAGGCCTTACTTCTAAAGCTTGATTTATTCTGTTTCCATTTATGTTTTTTTGCAAGGTGTTCGACAAGTGGAAGAATGTTGAGTAAATGTCTCAACCTTGCTTTGTATTTAATTATTATTTGATAATTTATAATTATCTTTTAGTTGTCATGAAAGTTGCTAAATGCAACTATGACAACTTGTAAAGTGTTATTTAGTTGTTAAATAAGAAAGAGTATGAAAAAGGGGAAGTTAAATGTGAGCTTGGAGAAGATAAGAATTTTTTTTTAGTTTGCATGAGCACATTACTAAAAAGTGGATAAAATCACACGCTGAAAGAGGAAGTTTTTTATTTTTGTGATTTATGCCTAAATGGTTTTAGAAATCATTCATGATTAGTGGTTTCTCTCACGCCTATATATTTAGCGCTTGAGTTGAAGGAAAAACAACTTAATTTACAAGTTGTTGAAGCCATGAAGTGTTACCGTGATTTAGAAAGAGAAATTGTATCAATTGATGTAATTCATTTGAAGGATTAATACAAGTCTTGAATTTCTTTGGATGTAGAATTTTTTTCTTGCAAGGATTTCTCCACATAATTCTTGACTTATGGTTTGCATTTATATTGTAATCTATTTTCATCTATGATTTATTACTATTTGTTTATTAGAATGCTTTAAATTATCCCCTGATTTTGAACACCAATACCTATCTTTATCATAAAACTATCAACCATGCAAATTAAACCATTAGTCTAGTTATTAGTATTATATTTCCCATTAAATCCATCTTAAGGATCCGGTCCCCAACACTTGATTATTGTCTGTATCGATATAATTAGTTGTACAGCACAATGTCATTCGGTAGATTACATGAAGTCAAATCAATCCTCGACATGAAGTTCGTACGCAATCTTCCTGGGGAAATCTGTGATTTTGCACAGAGTTTCTCATCGGTCGCCCAATCTTAGTAATAAACGGGTGAAATGCACAAAACAACAAGAAGAGCCCGGCCACCACTTGTTCTGAGCGTCATAAGATGTAAGAACGAGTAGAAAAATTGAAGCTGCGTCTTGCTTATGACGGAAAACAGAAAAAAACAATAGGCCTGAGTTGCCTCTGCCGCCCACACGTTGTCCTTCTTGGTAGACCTCTTCAATCGTATACGACCATAGATTTTATCGTATGTCGTATAGGGCGACAAACCCTTCTGCGCATATCCACCATGATCTTACAAAATTAATCTTTTAATTACCTGGATTTAACATATTCCCCGATGCTTAGATTGTTTCGTTAGTTGAGGAACAAGTCTGAAACGAGCCGGCCATGGGTTGGCAACTACTGCTTTGTATACAACGGCACTGAAATCATTTCATCTAAAATAAGTCCGTCCAATTCGATGCGCATTTAAGCCATTTTTCTTCCTGGCCTAAAACGCCTGTACACTATTTTAGGTTTGGAAGGTTGCCTGCGTTTACATTTATAGCGTATTGTCTAAGGGCATAAGTTATCTTCGTTTTAACTTATATGGGTTTCCTTGGTTTGTCTAGGAATTTTGTGGGCACAGCATAGTCTTCAAATCTTAGGAGAAGCCTTATAAATTGGTAGTAACCGAGGATTGCTTTTGGTTTTGGTGTATCCGAAACAGTCAAGCATCAATCTGGTAGGAGAGGAAGGGGGGATAGGTCTTTTGTTCAATAGGTTTTAGATTATTCTCTTCTAATTCTTTATTGCTTGATTTAGAATTTCAATGTACTGAGTGGCTACTTATAGGGGTGTGCTGCTGCTTTGCATCAGAGTAAAGATTTAGTTATATATTCCCCAGCATCTAAGTTGGGGACTGGGGTAGTTCTGCTGGCAGCATTAACTTCAAATTGTTTTATTTTTGGTCAAATAAGGGCTTCTTACTTAACCCGAGCAGCTTGAAAAGAAAAGCCAAGGTAATGGGTTGTTTAGTCACCAGATTTCTGGTTTTGGTGATAAATTTCATGGATAGAATAACAAACAGTAAAGTGAGTGGTTATATTCCATGGTCTTCGCTTCTGTCTAAAGAAGACTGTAAATCTGTGTCTGGGCTGGAACCGGACATGAATGAAATGGTTTCCATGTATGAAACTAAAAGAGCAGCTCGTGATTTTGGTGGGGTATATAACCAGAAGCCTGCTTCTGTTGTATACCCTGCATCAGTGGATGACATAGTCCGAGTGGTTAAAACAGCAGCATTATCTGATCATCTGACAGTGGCAGCCAGAGGAAATGGGCATTCCACCTATGGACAAGCTCAGGCTTTGCATGGAATAGTTTTGGATATGTCTGCTATGAAAGCCATGGCTATTCAGGAGGAAGAAGCTGTTCCTTATGTTGATGTGGAAGCAGGGGCATTGTGGATAGATGTTCTTAGGGCCGGTCTCAAAGTTGGGCTTTCTCCTCGTTCCTGGACTGATTATTTGTTTCTGTCTATTGGAGGGACCCTTTCCAATGCCGGGATTAGTGGCCAAACCTTCCGTTTTGGACCTCAGATAAGCAACGTTGCACAGCTGGAAGTTGTCACAGGTATAAATGCACTTTTACTGGGTGACATCAAATTTTACTGCTCCAACTTACCTTGTTGTCGTATATTCTGTAATGTTCTTTACTAACTGGCGTTGTGTTACTGGTTATGATGGTATAGGAAAGGGAGAAATCATGACATGCTCTCCACAACGCCATGAGGAGCTCTTTTACGGAGTATTGGGTGGGCTTGGTCAATTCGGAATAATAACCAAAGCAAGGATTCTTCTCCAACGCGCTCCCGATACGGTACGCTATTTTAAACACTGTAAGATTCAAATTCATGGCTTCCAATGGCAACATCCGCTGTAATTTAAAAAGTTTATCTGCATTTTTTTCTTGTAAAAATGAGAGTTTTTGGGTTTAAAAATTCTGTCGACATCGACGTTGTGAACAACGCTGTAAGATGTGGAAATCGAATCATATTTCCAAGCGCAGGGACTGTGTTGTGACGTTGGATTGCCTCATCATTCATTTTAGATTTGGGAGATGTATATTATTTTATACACCTAGCAGAATATAAGGCGTAGCCTGTTTTAGCCTAGACAAAACTAGTTCAAAACTCGAAATCTGATGGAATATTTTTTTACTTGAAAAACCAATTCCATAGTCCAATTCGAAACTTAAAATATCAGTTTCCATTTTACTAGTAAGATTGCGGTCTACATCAGCTATATTGGAATCATGGCGAGCAACTTTCAGTTCTAGAGGTGGTGTTTGTAGGAAAGAACAAAGAGAGGTTAAACTTGTATTGTTTATGTCAGAGAGAAAATCTTTTTAGATTCAATGGTCAAAATTCAGCCCTGCCATCGCATTCAAATCGAGGCTAAGATTCGAGCCCATAGCACGTTAAAAGTCGAGTCTTTATTAAGAAATGGGTATTTTGCCAAATGTTAAACATGCGTGTACTTTAAGACACAGGCTTTTCTGACATTAGAAACAAATTGCAATGCAGACGCGGTGGATGAGGCTCGTCTACTCCAACTTCGAGGACTTCAGGCGAGACCAGGAGCTAATAATCTCGTCGCCCGAGCACAACACTTTTGACTACATGGAAGGATTCGTGGTGGTGAACAGTAACGATCACGTCAACGGGTGGCCTTCCATACCGTTATCACCCGACGTCACCTTCGACTCCTCGCTTATACCCTCTAGTGCTGGCCCACTTCTCTATTTCATCGAAGTGGCCATTTACCACAATGCTTCACAGTCCATGGCTTCTCTAAATAAGGTAAGGGGTGCTAATTTTCCAATTCCTTCTTATTACAGAATCTCCAACCTTTGTTTAGTTCGATTATGTTTGTTATTGTTTCTGAATTTGATTGTGTAAGTTATTGTATCAATTTTTCAGATCACATTCTATGATCCATCATTAAGATATTAAAAAGTTAAAAGAATATGATCCGAAATATTGATATGAAAACAAACACAATCGAAACAGAAAATCTGATTTGTTCATGTTTTACAGCAAACGGAGAGAAAGTTGGCTTCTCTGAATTTCATCAAAGGATTGAGCTTTAGCACTGATGTAACATACATGGAGTTCCTGAACCGCGTGTACCGTGAAGAGGTAGCCGCTAGAGCTAGCGGAGCATGGGATGCGCCTCATCCCTGGTTAAATCTGTTGGTACCGAAGTCCAAAATTATAGATTTTAACGATAAGGTGCTTAAAGGGCTACTTGCATATGGCATCGGAGGGCCTCTCCTTATATACCCACTTCTTAGAAACAAGTATGCATTCTTTTTCCCTTTCATAACGAAATCATTTCAACAAAATTCAAGTATCTCATCATTTTGTTCTGATTATGTGATGATTTTTGCAGGTGGGATTCACGGATGTCGATGGTGGTACCCGATGAAGACGTGTTCTATCTGGTGGGTCTTCTACGCTCTAGTCGACATGGCGGGCCTTCTGTAGATAGTCTCTTGGAAGAGAACGATCACATCCTCAGAATATGTGAAACGAGCGGCATGGAAATCAAGCAATATCTTCCTCATTATAAGACGGATGGAGAGTGGAAGAAGCATTTTGGTAGTGCAGGATGGGATCGATTTAAGAAGAAGAAAGAGAGGTACGATCCTCTTGCAATTCTTGCTCCGGGCCAAAGAATTTTTTCTAGATCGTAATGCCCAGTGAGCATCCAATGCGGCTGTGGGATAAAATGTTATAATCTTTGGTGAACATCTTTAGTCCTAAGCAAGCATTAAAAATCCGCATAGTTTGTATTCGGAGAAGCTGAGAGCAATATAGAAAGACCAAGAGCAGAGCAGTTCTCGTCAGAGAGAAGGAAGAGTAATATTCACCGATAAGCTCGAAAATGGCTTGCTTATATTACTCGTTGATCGAGGAAGCTATAAGTGTTTGCTCTGTGATGACCCACAGGTGTCCTCGTGCTACTCATGTCGGGCATGGGATGCTACTCCTGTCGGGCATGGGAAGGATAGGCAATTTAGCTTGGGGCGTGGTGGAGAGAAGCGAAGGAAGTATGTCACCCTGGTGAATATTTGCTCCTGCTGGAACGTCATGTTTCTGCTATGATGTGAACTTCGCATTGTAAGGGTGATTTATCGTTCTTTTATAGTTAAGAATGGAGCTTTATTTTTTATCTTGTTTCCACATTTGTAATGGTTTATGAAAAAACTATTATACTTATCCCTAAAGCGCATAGTTCTCCTAGACATTAGTAGAAGCAGCCTCCGTAGAAGGGTACATATCCTGTCTATGTGGGCAGATATGTTAATGATAGTGAGTACCAACCTGTACTCTTGTACTTCACAATGTATCTTCATGCACTTGTAAGGAGCTTCTGCCAGGTTTAATATGATTTAATGCATAGGGGATACTCTTAGATTGCCTCGAAGAGAGGTTTTTGCTGACATTGACACTATAGTGGCATACGTGCACTTCACTAAGAAGAAGAATGCAAGTTGAAATACTATTGCATGACGTTTGTTAGTAGTTCCCCAAAAGGGTAAAGTCACAATTGCCCAAGAAACTACTTAGGTTTCATTGCATGGAGGATATTTCTGATATCATTGTGCTTCCTACACAAATCGATGGGTAATGAAGACGCTAATAATTTCAAGGAATGAATGTATTTGTTTATTGTCCTCATTATCAATGAGGAGAAATTATTGATTAGGGCAAGTTGCATAGAAAAATCATCTAATTTGCTATATGAGGAGAAATTATTGATTAGGGCAAGTTGCATAGAAAAATCATCCAATTTTCTATATGTATTTATATATATTTTATACCATAACTAGTATGAGGGTCTAGTCAAGATTGGTAACTAGAGGGGATTTTGATGAAGTGATCCAAATTTATGATCACTACCCACAACTCCAATTGGAGCATAACTTTGAAATTTTTAGAAGAGTAAATGATGCATTCACAATGCATATGGTTAGAGAACATCAAGGTGATATGAGTGTAAAGATATCCTTAGAAGTTTTTGAAACAGTAAATACATATAGGAGCTATTTTACCCAATTCCAAAGGTTTACTTCCAAATTGGAGGCTTTGATGGATTCCCTTCCAAATTGTGTAGGTATGTTAGCTTGACAAATTTGTCCTTAGTGAAATTTACCAAACAATTGGTTAAGTAAATAAAAGATCTAAAGAGGAAAAGGTATGGATTCCCTTTCCCATTGGGTTAGCTCATTATCAATGCAAATCATCATCTAACACATTGAATATTGAGATATCTCTTGTGAAATTCACCATGTGATTTCCATTTGATAGAAAGGATTATGTCAAGAATAATTTATAGCTTGGACCAAGATTTTATTAGCTCCTTGAAATTGAATATTATTGGTCTAATTGTGACAATGAATGAGGCTAAAAAGAGATTGGAAGAGACTATCATTATAGCAAGTTAGAAGTTTTAGGTTAAATTAAGATATTTAAGGTCTTGAGGATGATGAATTACACTTGCTTAATCCCATTTACTTTAATCATATTTAAACACAACCCTTATTGCCCATCGTTTGGAACATAAGAGAGGTGAAGACATTGGAGGAAAGGATGAAATGGTTCTTCAAAGATCAAAGGAGTGGTAATGAAGAAAACCATATAAAATCGACCATAAAGCCCTATGCAAAGAAAGATGTTGGAAAGGTAAAAAAAGAGAAAAAAGAAAATTCCTCCAATCCTTCAACTTCAACCAATTATCAAGATATTAGTGGTGAAGGAGGAGATGGTGATGAAGACAACCCAAAGAAGAGTCCTAATCATATATTTGGAGACAATCCTAAGGGGAAGGGGAAAAATGAAAGAAAAATAGAAAGTTGGAGGTCATTCAAGAGGAGGAAGGTGATGAAGAATCTATTGATAAATTACTTTCTCCCCTTCTCAGGTGAGTAAATCTTCATATTCTTCTTCTCATTCATCATCGACTTCCTCACCGTCACATTCCCTCCAAACTCCCCCTACTCAAACTAATCCTATGCCTCCTTCCTCACTTGATATCTCATCTTTTTATAAGGTTGGGCCTCTATTCACTACACCTCCACCGATGAGGCCACTATAATTCTCACCTAATATTATTGGTACTTCATTTTGCACTCCATCCCCCATCTTCTTGGTTACAAAAATAATTTCAAATAAGAGAAAGGTAACCTACTTGAACACCCCTCAATTTGATGTTGTTTCTAATTCTCTCTAGAAATCACCTTAGTGTAGTGTAAGAAATTGTATTCCTTTACAATTTCACACTATGTTTGGATCCCTTAGTTAATTGGACTTAATTAAGCTCATAATTTGTCAAATTATGCATTCCAAATCCTTATTTTGCTTGTTTTTCGAAAGGGAAACCTATATCTAATTAATGCAATTAATATTTTAAACACCCTAAAATGAACATGTGTCTTGGACTTATGTGCCATGACCCATTCGTCCATGGGTGCTCCTTAGGTCTTAGGTCTCAAATTTTAATATGTTTTAGTGGTATTTTAATGATTCAAATTTTATATGCAATTGTTGACTTTTGGAATCCAATTTTTGGGAAATTAGATAAACACCTGTAAATACATAGTTATTTTATCAATTCAAACCATCTAGGATTAAGGAAAACTTCATATGATCAAATATTATTGTCAAGAGTAGGTTTTTTAGTCATTTGTTGCAACATTCAAAATCATACCATCATGTTCAAGCTTATGTGTGTTCATGTCATGTCTTGTGAAGGATAATATGAGTTGTTCATCCTAAAGCATCCAAGAATTCAAGTATTTAACAAATCAAGAAAAGCAAGATTTGATTCCTTGGAGTGATGTGTTTGACTTTAGCCCTCTAAGGGAAGCCATTAATGGTTTGGTGAGTTGTAGCAAGCAAGTGCTCATTCATCATTCTTTCCATTTATCGATTGTCATTTTATCAAGGTTTAATTACCAAACATGGGGTTTGACTAAGGTAAATCCCCATTCAAAACAAACAATTTTTCTTCTCTTTGTATGTGCAAATTGTAGGTTGAAGAAGGATTGAAAGGATCTCAAAGAGAAATTTTGCAACATTGCATAAGTTGTCACCATTGTTGTCAAGCCATTGAAACTCAATTGCAAATTTTATTTATAACTTTCCAACAGTGGGACTTGTGTCAAACTAAAGCCAAGATTCAACATTAGAGGATTGCCAAAGATTTTTTTGGTCACCTTACCCAGGACCCATTCACCCTTGCATGAATACGTCCTTCAATAGTTCTTTGAACATAATTTTAATGCCAAGTACATGTGTCCAAACCCTTCTTAGATCTACTTGCAAGTTGTCAATTTGATTCCTGTAGCTTCGAGATCTTATATTTTATCATCTAGGTCATATTGTTCATTAGGTTTAGTTACATCAAATCACTTCCATTTAGTTCCAAATCCTATTCTCCTAAGAAACCTAGAGATTCAGGTCTGATTGACTCACCTTAGGGTTGATCTAGTCAATCTCTACACCTTGCAATCTCTTAGTTTTCATGAAATCTTGGGAAGAGGGACATCTTTAGTTCCTTAGTTCTTTATGTGAAGAACCTAGGACACCCTATTTTGGATCTCCCCCTTTTCTAACCATTTCATTTTGGTGAACCTAACATTGTACAACATCTTTTCTAATTTGGAGATCATTGAAACCCTAGATCTAGGTTTTGCATTATCTAGTTTTGCATTACATTTAGGGTTACAAATTACATAATTGCATCATTCAAATTCATAAAATAATCCAAAAATATTGCATACATTTTGCATATTAGATTGCATAAAAGTGTGTTTCAATCATTTAGATCAAAATTGCATTAAATTTAAGCATTGTCATTTTGTTGAACATGCATTGTCGAAAAAATGCATTTTCATTTCATATCAATTTCTGGAAATTCTGTCACTAAAGAATTTGTTTGCAATTGGGAACATTGAACTTAAATACCAAATTAAACACTCATAAATTAATTTTGTAGACCCCTGTCCAAGGACACATTCGCCCTAGGGTGAACTTATTCTTGTAAATGCAATTTTCTAAATTCCTCCACATTTATCAGTGTTTATTTGTTGCACCTATAGATCTTTATTTGAGGTTTAGAAACATTATTTTTCTATCATTCTTTACATCTAGTTCAATTAGTAAGAAAAGTGCATTGTTTAAAATCAAAATTGGCATTCAAAAGTTATCATTTTCAAGTACTTGCATTTAAAATTAGTAAATTATCATTTCTATATCTAAAAATTGTAAATATCTTCTTCAATACTTGCATTATGCTTCCTAGTTCTAAGTGTTTACTATCTCTATTTAGTGTTTTTTGTCCATTTTGGGTACACTTTTGGTTTGGTGAAACTTGTATGAGTATTACAACCTAGTGTCCTATTGCTAATACTTCAGTGAGATGTAGTTCAAGACTCATGGCATCCCGTGCTGGTACACTAGTTGTGGATCTTGGGTTTTCCAACTCTTTCACTCATAGTGTTGACACTAGTCAACCCATGTTGGATTCCATCCTTGATATCACGTCTTATGACCACTACTTCTAATGATGTTGAAAACATTGTTGCTCATATCCCTCAAGAGAAACTTAAACAAATGGATAAAGCCTTGGAGAAACTTCAAGATTTTGTGAGTACAAAATATATTACTAAGTTATAGTCATTCCTATCATAGATAACATGAGAAGAACACTTGATAATGAACATGGAATAGAGATTGTGTGTAGCCTAGCTCATATTATTAATAATCATATTCCTATAGTAGCTAGTTGTGCTCAAACTTTGGCTTACACCCAAAGTCAAGGAGGAAATTAAATTCTCCCCCCCACAACCATAACCTCTATTTCTACATACACCAATTCAATTGTCACTACAACAATGCAACCAACTAACAATATCACTCCAACTTTGGGTATTTCCATTGGAAATTCTCTTAGCTTTGTGAATTCAAATATCATATCTCCAAACCCCCCACCTCTCACAAAATCACAATTCACTTATCCTCCCAACACATATACACTTCCACCATATTCCCCTCCATCTCAAAACACAACCAATGATTCCATCATAAACCAATTTTTGCAAAATGCCACAACCCTCCAACAACAAATAACAACTTTGAATGAAAATCAAAATGGCCAACCCTCACAATATGTCAAAGGAAACCCATTATCATTGGAGATATTGAGAACACAAATGCCACAAGGTATAGAGATACCTAAATTTGAGAAATACGATGGTAAAGGAGATCCTGGCAACCATGTTTCAGCATACACAACCTTACTTGACTTCATTTTTGAAGATAAACTCTTGGCTAAACTTTTTCCTAGGTCTTTGAAAGATACAGCCTTGGAATGGTTTTGTTCCAAGTACCGAATAATTCAATCAAATAATTCAATGAGCTTGTTGATTCTTTTCTAAACCATTTCCAAGAGCACATTGGTCCTAAGATGGATTTACCTAATCTCATGCAATGTAGAAAAAATAAGATGATAAGGTCACTAATTCTATAGCTTGTTATCAATTGCTTTACTCATAGATCAACATTAAAATTCCCGATGTTGATATTCAAAGGATGTTCATTTATAACTTACAAAAAATATTCAAGACAAGCTTTGGATGATTAAATTTCCCTCTTTTACACACTTATGCACAACTCTATGTGATTATCAGAACTCACTTAATCAACATGTGCAAAAAAAAATCCTTTAACCTGTCCTAAAAAATATGAAATTGTGCATCATAACAATTTTCAACCATTCAAGAAACCAAACAAGAGATTTATATAGATAAGTCAACCTCAACCAACCCATCATGTTGAAACTCAAGTGGCTACCATAAAAAACAACAAATCCATACCAAAAGAATAGGCAATTCACCTCGCTACCTGATACCCTCCATTCAATCATGTTATAAATCTTGAGCAAAAACTTAATCACCTTACCTCCCATTAGACCTCTTGACCACTAAGCCTTTATCTTTGAACTATAATCCAAATTCTTTTTGCCAATATCATCGACAAAATGGACATGATACAAAACAATGTATACATCTTAAACATTTAGTGCAAGACCTCATTGATTCTAATCACATCTAAATTGGCAGTGTTAATGATCAAGGAAATAAATCTGTTGCCCCACCTAATCAAAAATTGCAAATCTTTACCAATCCAATGCCAAACCACTCCATCTCATTCATTAAAGCTGGTGATACTAAGAATGATGTGATGAATGTTGACAACATACAAGACATAACTGATGGTGACAAGAGTGATAATGAGGATGATCAACATTCCATGATTGGATTCACTGACATTAAACCTCATAAGGGCCAAACCAACTTGTCTATGGACAATGCTTTCTCACATCTATGATATACTTAAACATGCACCTGATGGTTCTCTTTACATAGCCGAAAGAACCAATGACAAGCCTACAAATGGGATATTAATTGATCCTGTATGTGTAGAGAATGTGATCACTGAGGAATTATTATTTGTGCATGAACTTTATCAAGATTATTATGAATAATCAAAATCATGGATCAAAACACAAAATGGTTTTACTTGCCCTATGATAGGTTCGATCACTCTCCCATTAAAAGTTGGACTGAAGCAATTAGATGTCTCGTTCTCCATCATCTTGACATCAAATCATTTTCATGTGAAGTTAGGCTATCCATGGCTACACTCCATGGATGTTGTCTCATTGGCAGTTCATACATGCTTGAAGTTTCCATTTTGCAATGAAATTTTTACTATGCATCATAGTGGTTTTCATCCTTTGTCTTCCCGTATAATTTTTTTGTTAGATTTCTTTAGGCCTGAACCTATGGAACCTATAAAGCCTTGTGAAGACTTCTTTTTCAAATCCTATCAAAAGTTTAATAAAAAAGTGCATAGCAGAATTATCTCTTAGCAATATTCTCGAGTCCATGATTGTTTCTCCTCAACCTATCATTGATGAATCAATGCTTGAACCAAAACTCCTTCCAAAGTAACCAAGATAGGTCCAACACAATTCACCCACCCATTTCCTATAAAAGACCAAGAGATAACAATACAACTCCTTTGGTTCCTCCTAAGATCAAACAAGTTTACAAACCTAAAGAGACAATGGTTTCCCAACCCTCGATGGTTCTTTCCTGAAAGATATAAAATTGTCGTTGGCTATGGTTTAGGACATAGAACAACAATATTTTACACTCTCATTCAAGGGAACCCTAGAGATCTCAATCCAAGGATGAAGTAGGTGAAAGAGATCTTGCAATAGGGTGTCCTACGGTATGATTAATGACTAAAGAGTGGTTCACCACCAAGATAGGGCTTGGAAAGACTAGCAATATGAAATTTCTAATGATTAGACCTAATGATATGCAAGACTTTGAACACTAAATGACCTAGAAATGAATACAAAACAAAATAGAATCCTAAGAAACTAGAAACGTACACTTGGAAACCTGTAGGAGCTTGAATGGAGATCTAAAATGTTGAAAACACTAAAATTAATGTAGACCGGGACTCATACGCTAGTCTGGGCGATTTAGTCCCATATTAGGTTTTCTAGGCAAGAACAAAAATCTGGCAAAGACAAGTCTAAAATTCTTGAAATCTGCAAATTTGACTGTACTGGGACTCATACAACATAAGTGGCGTATCAATCCAGTTTGGTTCTTTTGGAGAATCAGGATTTGAATCTGCTCTTTAATCTTTGCTCTGTCTTCACAACCTAGTTTTCAGATCTGAAATGCTAAATTCTACCCTGTAGATGTCTTTCAATGATCTTGTAGATGATGTGACAACTTTGACAACTTTAAACACTTGACAACTTTTCTCCAATCTTTCTCTTCAATGTGTTTTCAACCTAGGTCTGCAAATCACACACTAAAGAGAGGGAAAAATATTGTTTTGTTAGTAGAAAGGGGTTTTCCTTGCTTAAACCCCGTTTTGGTAATCAAACCTTGTAATGAAATGAAGGAATGATGAATGAACAAAATGTAATATTGCAACTCACCAAACCCTAGCAATAAAGTGTTGCAAAAATGTATGAAATGATTCCAATGGATGTAGATCTTGACTCTTTCTTGGATGTGATAGATCTTGAATTGAATACTTGCTTAAATCATGAAACCCTACATCACAAATGTTAACTCAAAAACAAACATGATGCATGATGACTTTGACATGATGCTTGATACTTGAGTGATGCTCTAAAACACTTGATAATCAACTCTTGAATTCTCTTGTAAACTCCAATTTTCTATTAGGAATGCTCTCATGAAAGTCTTAGGTGAAAATGAGTGAAATAACCTTGTATTTATACTTGTTTATGCCAAATTTCCCAAAATTACAAGCCAACATTAGATCTAGGAGGATAAAATCCCACCAAGAATTTGAATTTAATTTAATTTTAAGCCACACGGGACTCATACGCCAAAAGTGGCGTATGAGTCCCATTAGGCTAGGATATGGGACACATTTTTCAAGAAATGCTTAGATTCATGTGAAATCCAGATCGAGGCCCGAAACTTGGGTGGGAATCATACGCCCAAGGTGGCGTATGAGTCCTACATCACTAAATCTGGTCCATACAATCCAAAAAGATAGGAATTATGATTGGATGTTGGTTTATTTCAGGATTATCCTTAGAAAGATGCATTAAATAAGGCTTGTGGATACAAAATAGGACCAAATAAGGCATAAAGAAGCCCAATTAATTAATGAAAACCCTAGTTTAATGTGAAAGTGTGGTACAATACTTTACAAAACCCTAAATAAGGCACAAATAAGGTTCATTTAGTTCACAAGGGCCCAAATAAGTGTGAAAATGTAACATATGACATTTTTTGACACTACATTTAGCCCCCACTTTAGTGTGAGGATGAACTTGCTTCAAACTCACACTAAAGTAGACAAACTTGCATCAAGAGGGGTTCAAATACATACCAATGCTAGTAAGATAGGATGACAACGATTGGGAGGGATGATCAAGCTCCTAGGATCAAGATCTTATGGTGAACCAACATAATCACAAAGGAACACACATGTAAATGATAAAGAGCATCAACAAGGAATACGCATACACTGCCAAAGACATAAAGAAAAGTGAAAAATAAAACAAAAAGGGGGGATCAAGCTTCGACCATTTGTCCTGCATGTTGTGGATCAGATCTAAGTTGTTTGTCTGAAAATGCACGCTCACTTTGAGGCAATGAAACTTCAAGCTATCTGTTGGGTGAGTATCCAAAAGGTGAGACACATACGCATGCAGTCGGTATGCACTCACACAAACAAGCAAGTGGCTATGGGAAATTCATGCCTCAGTATGACTTCCCATCCAACTAAACCAAAGTTATACCTCCTGATAACTTTGATAAGGCCCCACACAACAATGAGCTTTGAGCTTCATGAGGCAAGCAAAACTTCATATGCTTGATACTCATGAACAAACAAGATGGCTCCATAGGAATGCAAGGTGTGTTATGCAAGGTGACCATATAATAAAAATTGTAAATGCAAATTAGTGTGAGGAACATTCAAAGGATTCTTGCTTAGTCCATGTAAGGTCTTAATTTAGGGAACATTGTGCCTTATGTCTCCAAGAGAGGACCAATCGTTCGAAGAATAGAAGATTCTCAACTTAGGGGATGCAGTGTATCACATCAAGCCACTAAGAGGAATATAATATGCTAAGAGAGATCATGCTCAAGAAGGAAATCATACCCAATATCACCACAAAGCGAAAGATGCATTGCATGAAGTAAGAAGACTGCACTATGAAACATGAAATGCAAAAGGATAATGCCAATGTATGCCCCCACTTTAAATAAATTTCTAAACACTATGCTGTGAGCAATTACTATAAAGTAGCAAATGTTAAATGCTAACAATAAAGAGGACATGAGAGATTACTTGGAAAGCCCTATTCCAAGTCATATGTTTCCAAATGAAGCTACGCCATGAAAAAGGAAAGAGGGGGGTTGCCCCAAAAATTAACTCCAAACACATGAGGGATCCATGGATTTAGGGACAGTATGTTCTTGCTACAATGTTTTTTAGAGAGCTCAGATCTGTCATCATTCCCCAAATACTCGTAGAACTAGAAGAATGACACAAAGAGATTGAAATCCAAGAAAAGCCTTTCAGGTCAACATGGAAGAGACATGAATGTCTCTACACCTTGTGTCATCCCCTAAAGGAAAACACAAGACAAAAAAAAGATAAAAGGAAAAGCTTTTGGGTCAACATGGAAGAGACATGAATGTCTCAATGCCTTGCATCATCCCAAAAAGGAAAACACAAGAAAAAGAAAAGATAAAGGAAAAGGTAAAAGATTTACGATGTAGAGAAGAATGCAGACCTAAAAATAGAGGAATGCCACAAAGAGAGAGGGATACATCAAATAGAACAGTACGGGGAATCACATTACACACATGCAATCACACACAAACATGAAAAAGAAAAGACTACTAGTAGGGAACGTGCGAGTCAACCTATTAGCAGGTCGTTGCATCCCAATCATGTTCAACATATAGAGAAGGCAAACAACTAGCCAAAGAGACAATATCTAGTGCCAAACTAGGACCATCACTAGGTCCAACACTCTTCCTAGACGAATTATCATGTAAGCTCATAGAAGAGGAAAACAATGTATTTAATTCGTTACACATTTCTTCATCAATTTTAGCAACTTCATCATCATCATATAAGTTAAGGACTTCCCTCCTGTGATCTAAGCCCATTTTCTAGGTCTCTATCAAATAGTGATCATCTTTGACAAGCCCCAGTTCCTTTTCCCACATCTTCTCAGGCATCTTAAGAATGGCCTCGATCTTAGGATATGTTATCCTATATAGCTCAGTGAATCTATGGAACATTTTCTATATGGATACTAGCTACTTTTGTAAATCCTAGAATTTTTTGAACATTCAAGCAGCATGGTGGATTCCCATGTTACCATTGTATATCTCTTGTTGGCACCAATCTACAGTTGCCTTGGTCCAATTCTTCGTTTTTTCCATTCGGGTGAGCTCTTCTTGGGAGAGAAGAGGGGGTGTGGATGATGTTGTTGGAGCTTCTTCCTCCAACTATGTCCATTGCTGAATATAGGAGGTGAGATCTACCACTTGTGCCTTTAGTTCCTCTTTAGAGGATTGATCCTTGCTCATTTGTTGTACAATCATCGCCACTAACCCATATAACTCATCAATCTTTTGTTCTCTTGTTGCAAGGCCCATGTTTATGGTGGAAATGTTATAGCTGGCTCCTTCACCTTTGTCTATCATGGGTGTAGCAATCTGTATTTTTCTTGATCCAAAGGAATCAACCATGATATGGGAGCGGACTCTTGGCTTCTTTTCTTTCCTTGTCTTTTTTTGCGCTTTGGCTAGTATGGCCTCAAGCCTAGCCTTTGGATCAATGACTATTGGAGTCTTCTTATGTAGTTGTTTTTCCAACCAAATGGGCACCTATGTTTCTCCTTTTGGTGATTCATGGTCACCTTTCTCTCTTTGTTCATGTTGAGGTTGTTTCTCTTCACGACCCACGGCTTCTTGATCCGTTCTATCTTCTTCATCAGAGTCCTCAATGTGTATAGCCTTTTCCTTGTCTAGTTTGGAGGCTATGTTCTCTTCAGTGACATCCACTTTCTGAGGTATTTCTCCCTTCTCTTGTTCAAGCTCTGCATGGTGCTTAGGCTCGGGGCTCTTCCTTGGCGTATCTTCTTCTTTCCCTTCTCCTTTCTTTTTAGGAGGCACTTCTTCTTCTTGGATGGGGCCCTTGTCTTGGCCAATTAGTGGAGGCTCCTTGAGTATCTCCAGATTAACATCGGTATTATCTTTCTCCTAAGAAGGTTGCCCTTTCAGATTGGTCTCTTCACCTACATCCTTGAGTTGTTGGGATAGCTCCTCTTCAAGCTCCTCATCTGAGGTTTCTATGATATAGTTTGCGTTGAGAGCCTCAATATCCTCCTCTGAAGAGTGTGATTTCTTCTCATTGAACACAACCTTATCCAAGTTTATGTTTAATCCGCCCTTTGGGTGTTCAAAATAATCATCTTTAAAGGGGTCCTTAGGCTCTTCAACTATTCCTTTGGCAGCCTCCCTTTGTCATTTCTCCATTTCCTTAGATATCTAGATGGTAGCCTCCATCTTCGGTGGCTCTATAGGTGGTGGAGGAAAGGGTAGTCCAATGGAAATCTGGGCCATCAAGGCCCAAACTATAGGGTTCATTATCACTCCAGAGATCTTAGCAAGTATTCCTTAAATGTATTTTGTAAAGGCATCTAGAAAGGTGAGTGGTGGAATAGTAGTTGTAGCAACTATAGGTATTGGAGTAGAAAGAGTAGGAAGTGGAGGAGGGAGTGAAGAGGAGGACATTGGGGATGTTGTGGTCGAGGAGGAATCCATAACCAATATCAGGGGTCATTGGTGAGGTGGAAGCGAGGTGGACTAAGATTTCCACCATAGGTGGAGAAGAAATAGGCAAATTCCTGAGAGACAGTAGGTGGAGTGGCAATGGTAGTAGTAGTGGTGGAAGCAAAGGTGGTAGGTGGTGATTGCAGCCGCTCAACTTCTTATTCTCCCTCATGTTGGGGATCCTCTTCAATTGTGGGCATCTCACTTATGAATCCCCCTGTTCTCTTTTCTTTCTTTGAAGATTCTCCCTCTGCAGCCTTTCATGTATACACTTGTGCTTGGGATGGCATTCGAGCACATCCTTCCTTTTCTTCAATCTTGTTTCTAGAGGGGATTTAGGGGCCTCTTCTACTGAACCATGGTTCGAGTGAACCCCTTTGGGTTCGGCCGAACCCCTAGGGGTTCGTTCGAACCCCCCTTGCCCCTCATCCCCCTCTTGAGACACAAAAAAGTCTAATTTTTTCGCTTCGGAGCTCAGGTTGAGGATGAAAATGGAGGAGTCTTCAAAAACCCATCTGGAATTAGGTAGTCCTCAGAACGAGCTATCCAACAAATATAATTTTAACATCTTTTTATTTTATTATGTATTTGTTTTTTTAGTTTTATTAAACATTGGGTCTTCACCGAAAATGAAGGTCTCTGTTCTGCACATGTGGAAAAATATCAGATTATCAAAAAAAAATTCAAAAATATGAGTGCACCAGATATTGAAGTCCTTGATCCAACAAAAAAAATAAAATTGAATTTTGATATATGCAAAAAAAGTTATGCGTTATACGGTCACGCTATGTCTGAATTGTACTGGTTTGACTTCAAACCTGATTAAAGAAAAAATATTCAATAAAAAAATATTCCAACCAAGTGGGAAGCACCAGATATCACCTGAGTTACAAATCTAAATTCAAAGAATTATAATTGTATCCTTCATGGAAAAAAGTTATATGTTATACGGTGTGCGTCACTTTTTGAAAATGTTGTTTTCTGGAAAAAACTAGTTTTCGTGGGAGATGGAAAAAAGAATGCAATCTGATTCCAAAAATTTTGAAAAATTATTTTTAGAATCTGCTGCATAAAAATTTGATGAGACTCTAGTTTGCATCATCTTCAAATTCCTCATGGTTTAGCCACTATAGGTGCCTGAATGTGAAGATTTAGTTAAAAATAATAATTTTAGTGTCTAGTTTGGCCAAAAATTGTAAACTACTATTATGGGATCACCCTCGTTGGTGAGGTGGAAGCGAGGTGGACTAAGATTTCCACCATAGGTGGAGAAGAAATAGGCAAATTCCTGAGAGACAGTAGGTGGAGTGGCAATGGTAGTAGTAGTGGTGGAAGCAAAGGTGGTAGGTGGTGATTGCAGCCGCTCAACTTCTTATTCTCCCTCATGTTGGGGATCCTCTTCAATTGTGGGCATCTCACTTATGAATCCCCCTGTTCTCTTTTCTTTCTTTGAAGATTCTCCCTCTGCAGCCTTTCATGTATACACTTGTGCTTGGGATGGCATTCGAGCACATCCTTCCTTTTCTTCAATCTTGTTTCTAGAGGGGATTTAGGGGCCTCTTCTATTGGGGCAGTAGCTGCTCCACTATTAGTTTCACTCTCGAGCTCATCTTGGAGCTCGCCATAGGTTAACACTACGCCCTATACCTTGAGTTGAAAAATTAGGGATCTACCCATTGTCTTGTTATGTTTTCAACTAGTCGTGTTACTATATCAAGGTCATTGACCCCTTCTTCATCTCAATCTATCAACGGTAGCGACAAGTTGGCCACTGCATCAAACCTCTCATCAATAATGGTATCTTCTTCTACAATCTAATCAGGCACCGAAAACATATTTATTGACCTCACAAATTGAGCTGTCATACGCATATAGTTCCTCATTCACACTTCCATGTCATCTTGGAAATTGGCCCAGAAGTCTTTGACATGTGGCCGATGGGCATACTATTTTTCAACTTGTTTCTTAAGTTTCCCATATGGATCCATTTTTGCTTGGGCAGTGTGGAGGTTCAAATTGTATTCCACTATCTCCTCTGAATATTGCATGCACTGGGTAGCAAGACAAACATACATTCCTTTCCCAAATTTTAATGGATATGGGATCCTCGCTTTGTGTTTGTCGCTTAGTAAGGCATCTAAATTTTGTAATTGTCTGGAGACCTCTAGCAGGATCTTTCAGTCATTGGGGTATCGTGGCAGCTTGTAGGGCCTCTAAGAGAATCCCTTTGTTTTGATGTATGTGAATTTTGGGAACTGTATGAATAGATACCCAAAGTGTTGAATAAAATCCCTGGCAATGTGTGAGACTCTTCTCTCAGGGTCTCCCCCAAGGAGTCTGATGATATGCCCAATAAAGGCATCATTTACCCTCTGATATTCTTTGTTGAAGTTTCCATATTGTAGCTGAGGGTAGCGGTCATATACTTTGAGTTCTCCTCTCTCTGGATCCAGATTATTTGCAACAAAGAGGCCCTTGTATGACATTGACTTTGATAGTAGATACACCAAGTAGGAGGTTATGTAAACCTGGGACATTTTCTTCACATCCATAAGCTACTTGTGCATGTTGTCACTGATGATTTTAGCCCATTGAAACTTTTTTTTACCATGGATGATCTCCTTGATGAAGTAGAACATCCACTCTTGAAAGAAGGTAGTATTAGGGAGACCCATTACCCTGCTCAATAGAGTGACCAAGTCATGGTACTCCTCATAGAATTCACTTCTAAACAACTCTTGTGGCACCTTGGTGACACTGCCCCTCTTCTCCTTCAACCAATGTTGGTTGATCAATTTCTTGCATCCTAGAGGGTCCACTTTCCACATACTCTCGACATATTCCTTCTCAGTTTCTTCCATCATGTCAAATGTGGGAATATGGAATGTTTGGCCTATAGATCTAGCAGTCAAATCTGCTAATACTCTACCATCATGATCAATGATCTTTTTGTTGCTACGATAGCATTCCTTGCATACCATGATGAACTCTGGGGCCACAAGCATGAGAGGGAAGTTAGCTACCTTGGAAAGACCACTCTTTTTTATCTTTCATGCATTTTGAGTTGTAGGGTGAATCATTACCCTCCACCGGAACTCATCTATGTCCACATGCTCGAGGTTTGTATCTGATACAGAATCCTAGGTGGAGGTGATTTTGGAGGTGCACTCCACCCCATGGAACTAATACTTCATTTGATATTTCTCCTCTTTCCCCATCAGTGCTTTTGTAGGTT